>CM022481.1:10163864-10215829 GCA_011952105.1 Coreoperca whiteheadi
CACAGCGTGCGGTGGAAGGTGAGGGTGAGATTAAGAAAAGAAAAAGGGGGAAACATGGCCTCCTTTTTTTTTTTTTTTTTCCAATCACTATAAAGTCTAATATAATAAAATACATGCACAGTTTACCTTTAGAACTGCAAGTCTCAGTATGAAATTTTGTAAGTGTAAAGAGAAATAAAATAAACCTCTTTTTTTTTTTTTTTTTTTTTTTTTTTTTTAAACAGGAGATTGAAAAATGTACTAAAAACGTGAACATTTTTAGCAAGAACAAATGTGTCCCTAGCTAAGGGTAATTTACAATTACGATTTACGGTAATTAGCTCTTTTTATTTAAGAGCTTTTTTTTTTCTGGGATAGTTATCCCCGAAATCCTAAAAAAAAAAACACAAGAACTTTGAATCAATTCAGTATGTTTGAGCTTCTTTTTGTTTTTTTTAAATCATATTTCAGGGTTATTTCTTCCCACAACTTCTTGAATGTGCATAACTGTCTTAATATTGTCCATCTGCTGAGCGCCTGTTAAAACTGCTCTACAGCTCTGAAATCGTGAGGAGATGGAGGTAATTTCCCAGGTTAAAAAAGCTGATAAAATGCTTTTAATCCTGAACCCAGAAGTCGGACCACTCTATGAATCATGGGGCCTTGGGACTGATTTTCCTGCCCAGACTACTTGGCTTTCACAGAACAGACTATTAAAACCATCACCTAATAACGTGTAGCTTTCTCACTAACCTTTCACTCCAGCCACCATGATTTGCTATTATGAGAGTCAGACATGGTACATATTAAAATAGAAAGTAGCTTTAAGTGTTACTAAATGCTTTTTTAAGCACATTTCCTTGTCTTCTCCATCTATTGATATAACATCATATACTTTAAACATGCTGGGTCTTTCTGTACTTTTTAAAATGCCTCGGGGAGCTGTAGTTGTAGATGATGTTAAACTCTTGTGCGATCATTCTGCTGTTCTTTCCAGCCGGACATGAAGTGTTACAAAGAGGAGGTCTTTGGACCAGTGCTTGTCGTCCTGGAGGCAGACAGTCTTGACGAAGCCATTTCTTTAATTAACCGCAATCCCTACGGCAACGGCACCGCCATCTTCACCACCAATGGCGCCACAGCACGCAAATACACACATGAGGTGGACGTTGGTCAGGTGAGGGGCACTTTTGACAAAGGCTGAATAAAAGGACGCTGGAGATCTGTTTTCAAATTGACTGTCAGGATCCAAACTGGTCACCTTTTTGTGTTTATTTAGGTCCTCAGCGAGTCACCTGCGAGAGACTTTGATGGGTAGACAGTTTTGTGTGGGAGGTGTTCTGTCTCGAAAAGAGGAAACAAGACATAGGTCGTGTGAAGTGGGAATATTTATTGGAGCAACTTGATGGCTCAAAGGAATAGTGAAAAGTATTCATGAAATTGAAACACCCAATGCTGATTTTTCTCTCCTAAATGGAACAGTTCATCTTTTCAAACCCAAGCTTCACCTTTAAAAATCGTTTTTGAATTTGCATTATTTGCGTCAACATTTTTTTTTTATTTATTTTTTTTTTAATGGCCTGTGTGAACAGGAGGAATGATTACAGCAAGCAAAGCAAGTTTTAAGACAGATTTGAACAAATGTGAACCTATCCTTTTTAACTTCAAGACCGTCTCATTAATTTAAAATAACAAAATTAAGAGCAACACAATAGTCACGAATCAGTAAATTGTAATTGTGTCACATATTGCCAATACATAGAAAGTATGGGACAATCTCATACAAACCCGCTTTAAAGCCGAAGGGACCAGTTTGTAGCAGTCTGGTCCAGGTTGTATATAATAATAATTTTACATGAAAATACATTATATTAATCTGTCACACCTGGCTTTGAAACATACTGTTTCCCCCCCAGTTTGGGGAAGGTCATGCCAACCAAATGACACGAGTTATACTTTAATCCCTGGTGTATTTGTACCACTGTGGTAGTTTTGTATTGGCTCTTGCTAATGTGTGTATGCATTTGCACAGATCGGCGTTAACGTGCCCATCCCCGTGCCCCTCCCCATGTTCTCCTTCACTGGCTCCAGAGGCTCATTCAGAGGAGACACCAACTTCTATGGCAAGCAGGTAAATAACAAAAAGCAGTTTGTCATGTACTATACTTTCAAAAATAAAAAACAACTAGCACATGTACTGGGTAGGTGTCACAGCAGCTGTCTCTTTACCACCAGGGCATCCAGTTCTACACTCAGATCAAGACTGTGACATCGCAGTGGAAGGCCGAGGATGCCACTGTGACAAGCCCGGCTGTAACCATGCCAACCATGGGACGCTAAGATAAATTGACAGCACATCCAGTATAACTTTCAGTGATTTCTCTTATGCCTTAAAAAGACGCCCAAGGAGGCATTGGGGGGGGGTTATACGTTTCTTTTGACAGTTGAGAAATATTCACATTGAGGATTATTAGTTGGTGATGGTTTGAACTTTGAACCTCCTAGACAGCGTTGTTGCACAAAAACACACACATGCAATCTCATTTGGAGACGGGGGAGATGAACTGGCCCGATGCAATGTATGGCGCCGTGAGTCTCTTCATGGGTTTGTTGTGTTTTCTCCTGTTCATGTCCTGTTCTGACCGAGTGGACTGTAATTGAATCATGGTCAATCATTTTCATGATCCGCTGTGTCCTCTGGTATCACATTTCCTTAAACCTACAGTAGAAATCAAAAGGATCAGGGATTCTGCCTTTGAAGCAGTGACAGCAATTGTCTTCTACCAGTATCCTCTGGTTCTTAAGCTTGTTCTGTTTTTCAGAGCTTTGTGTAGATACTTGAATTGTAGATATAAATAGAGCAAATGCTACATTAGAACAAGGACGCACCCATTCTGTTACTCCATCAAAACTGAAATAATAGTTGCTGAGTTCTTGTATATCTTACTGTAATACTGCCCAGTGTTGGGATTAACGCGTCTTCTGTATGTCAGATAAAGGTTCACGGTTTTGTACTGTATTGTCAGAGTGCTACCTTTTTGTGGTCATGAATGTTATAGAGGTTAAATTAAAGTGCTGTAACCTGGCGTGAACTTGACATCTGATATTTATTAACCGTTGTGATGAAATTCCTGGGATTAAACTGTTGTGCTAGACGTCTTTTCATCCAAAGTATTTGAGCTACTTTGAACTTTTTCCCTTTGACTTCTCTTAGGTCTTGTGGCGAAAGATTAAGAGATAATAACAAGGGCATTTGAGTCTGTGGTTCACTGTTTGAATAAAGACACTATTTTGACCCAATACAATTTTGATTCCTGTTGAAATGGTCCTCTGGTTCGGTTGTAATTTTATGTATTCTTCATTACACATAAAGACAATGTATTTGTATGCTGGAGCAAAAGAAGGTGCAGATCTAAACTCTAATGAACTCCACAGATGAAAAGTAGATGATGTTTGAGTTATTCTGATTCTGAATGTTGCTGCTGAAAACATCCCGGTGTTTAGACTGCCTGTGACATGTAACCATCAGAAACAATGCTCCTGCTGGCAGAAAATTAACCACTGATGGGTTTTTCTCCCATTGACAGAACCGGCATCGTATTGTTCTTTATGGGCTTTCTTTGTGTTGTACTCGGCATGTTTTATTCTGGCGTTCATTGGCGAGGCCTGCACGCGCCCGGAAATAACTTCCATCACAACGCGGGGTGACGTCACGGGGAACCACCTGCGGGGAGAGTGCAGCGCAGCTAGCCGGACATCATGGTGAGCCCGGACCGTCTGCACAGTCCTTAAAACACTCCAATAAGTTAGCTACAGATGCTTTACTGTGTGTCTGATAGCTTTTGGCGTTTCGTCTCCACTTCTGGCTTCTCCGAGGAGCCCGCTGTAACGTGCGGCGGTTAGCTTAGCTTGTTCACAAACTTCACCGCCTAGCCTTCTCTCACGTAGCATGCACGCTAGCTAACGTTACTGAGAATTGGCGTTGCTGAGTAGCTGTGGATTATATTGCACTGACACCAAAGCGAATGCCAGTTGTCTCTGGTATGAGTTAATCGAGTGTAAAACAACGAAACATAACGCAGAATTCGCGGTGGAGAGGATAACTAACTTTAACTGTTAGTCCGTGAAGTTAACGCTCGATAACATGCGACCAGTGAGCAGTTAAGTTATCACACACAAAAGGCTGGCTTATTAGCTACAATATAACCTTTTGGGCTCGACTTTTTTTTTCTAGAAATACTGTAATGCTGCCTGCATCAGCTGAATATTAGACTAACGTTACATGTCAGCCTGTTCTTTGGCAGATCATTGCGATCTGTTGAATTCACCTCCAGCCAGAGGACCGTGGCTGCTCAAACATCCTGTTCTAATGCGTCTCTGATGGCGGATTATAAACTTTATGGACACTGTGGCAGTAGATTTTTATGCAGACATTTTCATGTTCATTTCTGTTAATGCTACAATAAAAGTAGGGTTTTTTTAAAGTTATAAAATGACCATTGTCCGAGTGAGGCAGCCCCAGAAGGCTCCAGCACAGAAGCATCCTACCCCCCCAACCGCAAATTTAATGAATTAAAAAAACACTGAACAGTTAAATTAACTTTATATAATTTAATTTACAGAGCATGACACTCGCATCAAACTTCCATTACTGATCTCTTACAGTATTTTGTAGAAACACATGTCTCATGTATGCACTTTGATGATCACAAAAAACTGTTACAAATCCAATCCAGAGTTGGGTTTTATTTCTTTCCAGTATAAATTCCACTCAGACAGTATTGTTTGCATGGTTTGGTAATAATGACAATGATATTTAGCCATGCAGCAGTAAGAACCTTGTTTTAAATCAGGGACTAGTTTTACAATGAATGAATGAATGCAGAGTCTCAGTTTCATGTGTCTTTTGCCTTTAGTCATCGGTGTATTTCAGAACTACAGGCAAGGGTTCTAAAAATGTTGCAACAACTGAACAGGATTATATTGCGATTTGAAGTTGGGTTTTTTTTTTCTTTGTTGGCTGACACAGTTCGTTGTTTTGCTCTGCCTCAGAGCATACTGTCCACTCTGGAGCCCGAGATCTACTTTACACACTGGAGAGTGAAAGTGAAACGATAGTCGTACATACTGCCAGACTTGTGAAGATTTATTTATGTATTTTTTAAATACATGCCCTTTTCACAAACTGAGGGGTGAGGCATGTGACACCTCACATGATGAGATGACAAGTTCATGATTGCGCTGACTCTCCCAAAACTTTGGACAGGTATATTTGCATCTTTTCTTGCAGGGCGTAGCTTCAAACGAGCGAAAATCCAGGCCACAAATGAAAATGATCTCATCCTTCACTTTAAAAGTCACACAGAGGAGCATACACACTTTGCAGGAGGCAAATAAAACCTTGAGAAATTAATCTATAGTCATAACTCTTCTTTATAGATACCACTTAGCTTCTGATACATTTTAGTGATAAATAAATAAAGGGACAAGAGACAGTCCTTTAGCTGTAACCTCATGCCACAGTTTCCATAAATCAGGTGTCCAGTTGTAGCATTTCTATAAATTTTTGTAACATTTCTCAAGTAAAAATGTCTCCAGTCACTTAATTTTCTATGTAAGCAGGGTGACAGTGTCTCAGCAGGGGTTTCCAACACAGCAGTGCCTCACTGAGGCTTTTAAGACCTCATAATTCCTCCCATTAGATATCTGAGTTTGTAGGGAGATGTTGAGACATGCTTGCGTTGCCTAGTACCGATCGAACATCAAGATCAAAGGATTAAAGTCCACCAATTTTAAGTGAAACTGTGATGCTTGTCTGCAGGCATTGACTCAGCAGGTAGAGAGGTTGATTTTAGGATAGGTGTCTGTGATTGGTTAGAAAGTCTGATGGGGTGTGGTCAGATGTCTTGGTGTGAATAACTCTATTGCTTCTTACTCCTCTGTTGCGTGTCATGCTGTAATTTAACATCTCCCAATACTAGTCCACATCGCTTAGGGCTCCTTTTTTGAGCAGTCCAAAACAGTAGAATAGAATAACAAGAACACCTGTTGTTTTTCTGCGGGTTCTCCAGAGTGAAGATGAAGCTCACCGTGCCACTTCCACTCCTGGCCCTGCTCGCTGTCGCAGGGCTGAGCCGAGCCCAGGCCAAGACCTCTCTCCTGGATTTGACCAACAGCATCGGGAGCGTCCTTCCCAGTCTCAGCCGACCAGCAAACCACAGCCGCATCTTCTATGCCGTGATGTTTGATGCAGGGAGCACAGGGACACGCATCCATGTCTACACCTTCATCCAGAGCGACTCAGGTATTACTGGGCAGAGCTGGACATCGTCTCAGATTACTCTGAGCTGCTTCCCTCTGCTCTTCTACTCATGATATCAGCATCCAGGGTGAGAGGAAGGTTAAATCAAATATCTATTTACACGGCCTGTGAAATACTTCAAAAGATCAATTGATTTACAGGGCACACAGCAGAGTAACAAGCTGTTTTGCAGTCTCTATTCCTTCCCTTTATCCTCACAGCCTCTCACTTCTGTAAACCTGTACATTTTCACTTAGGGGACATAGGTTATTCTTGACTTTTTAAGCAATAATCCTATTTTGTCAGATTCAAGTCAAAATGCCTCACCTTGAATGAGGGGATATATTCTGCATATGTATGTATGCTAAGCAGATTTGGGCTCTTAATGCTTTTAATAGCTGCTGCATATTTGATGTGGGTGGATCTTGTATCTTTTAGCGGAGCTGCCTGTTTTGGACAATGAGATGTTCCATTCCATAAAGCCTGGTTTGTCAGCATATGCTGACTCCCCTGAAATGGTGAGTTCATTGTCAAATCGAATCAGTTATATTGAGCTGAAGGAATAGGTCCGCTGGCTTTACATTGTATTCATAAACACTGCCAATAGCCTCCCTCTGCGGGGAATCACATTGCTAATGAAAGTAAGTAGGAAGTGAGAAAAGCAAAATGACAAACGTGAAGACAGAAGAAGCAGCCTGATATGTAATACGTCAAGTGTTTTTTTCAACTCTAAACAATCACCCTGTTTTCAAAAGACAACTCTGAGCAGTCCTGTCGTGTATTGAGAATCTCTGTCTCTGTTTTTAAAGGCTGGACACACGGTGAGGATGTTGTTGAAGGTGGCCAAGAAGACTGTGCCTCGCCTGGAGTGGAAGAGAACTCCAGTGGTCCTCAGAGCCACAGCTGGACTTCGGCTGCTGGCCGCAGAGAAAGCCCAGGCTCTTCTGGAGCAGGTAAAGGAGTGCAACGGTACTGAGACATGACATACTATTGTGATCTCTGAGGTACTGTTTACACAATACCAAGATTCTGTAAAGTGCAGTTCTTCATCGTAGGGGAGTTGTTAGGCGCTACATTGTCAGACATTTTGACGGGAAAGGGCAGCGTGTTATCCAGCAAAGGAGCAGGCAGAAAAGGAAGGAACATCAGTACTATTGGAAGGTGGTACAGAGACAAGAGGGAAAGTATTGTTATCAGAGTGGTGTGAGCTTAGTGTGGAAGGCTCTTGTGGAGGGGATAAGATAGTAATGGATGGCCCTGGGGCACCTTGGAAGATAAGTGATACTTTATTAATCCCCCTGAGGGAATTAATTAATCCCCTGAAGCGGAGGGCACCTCTGGATGAGCTACCATTACAGTAGATAACATTAAGGCCATTTCTCTGCTGCTTTCTTTGGCCCCCTCACGCTCTCATTCTCCCTCTCCCATTTTCTCTCTCTCTCTCTCTCTCTCTCTCATTCTGCCTCTCCTCCCTCTCTACTTCTTCCGCCTCAGGTTGAACACGTGTTTGACGAATCTCCTTTTCTGGTCCCAGACAACAGCGTCAGCATAATGAACGGCACAAACGAAGGTAACGTCTGCCCTGACAAGCAACACGTTCGTCAGTTATCACAGCCACTCGTGTTCTCTCTGCACTTCTTTGTAGGTGGCATCAGTGATGCTTCTGCCCTACTTTTAGAGTGCCGTGTAATTTCTATCTATAAGGAATCTTTGTTTACTGCAGACATTTAACAAAATTGCAGAAGATTATTGCTGTCTTTTATGATGACGCTTAAGAAACTGAATTTGCTCTTCACCACAAAGTCGTTGTGACCTTAAAAGGCTGTAATTATGTGGTGGAAATTTGTTATTGTCTGTGGGGCCACAGTGTAATTGATTTGTCAGCATTTCAACCTTGTTTTTAGAATTATGGCTCTTACTCACGTGTTTGCACGTTTGTTCATGCCAACCACTGTAATTTCTGTGAAAATTTGTCGTCAGCTTTTCTAAAATGAACCTGTGCATTCCACCTGAAATGACTGTTTTCTCTTTCTTGGTTTGCTAATCTCTGTAATGTAGGAGTCCTGGCGTGGATATCTGTGAACTTCCTGACAGGTGAGAACTGTAAACTCATGTCGGCAGCATAACACGGAATATGTTTCCTGGTTATATTGTGTTTTGTGGGCTCAGCTACTACAAATTGTCATAGTGTCTTATTGTACACCGTCGTTCACTAATACAGGCTGAATGCATACAACTATGACTTTGTTGCCTAAAGGGGATGGCGCTGATCTTTATCCGACTCAGTGTTGGGATTTCATTCTTTTTGGTTGCACATTCTGTGTCAAATAGGCCTTTTGAAGATAGCATCTAACGTATAACTGATTAGCTCTTCTCTGTTGTGGCTGCTGGATTAAAGTTGGAAGTGTTTTCAGGTCACCTGAATGCACAAACCAAGAAGACAGTCGGAATCTTGGATCTGGGAGGAGGATCCACACAGATAACTTTCCTGCCAAAACTGAGGGTCAGTGTTTTATCTGCATGTTAAGAGATTTCTGCACAACTTAAACTCTTTAGCGATTAGTAACCCACTGTGTCCTTCACATCCCACTGTAGAAAACCATCGAAAGTGTTCCTGTTGCCGATTACGTTGCCAGATTTGACATCTTCAACTCAACATTTGAATTGTACACTCACAGGTAAGAGTCGATCATTAATGCATGTTTCATAAAACGTAGTCATCCTGCATTTAAATTACCTGTGACTGCATCAAATCAATTCCTGAGTCAATCTCAATTCAAGGTTATTTCCATATATTTTGTAATTGTGTAATAGGCCTTCAATGTCAACTATTTATGTTACAAAAGCCACTTACGTTTTTGTTGTAACTTTTCTCTGAACTGTTTCTAATCGGGAAAACTTGTATTATGTGTTTAGTCATTAGGATGTGAATAATCGGCAGACCATTTGTTTGGCCTATTTTCAGAATGACTTACTTGTTACATAAACAGTCTGTTCCTGGCCGGTTGTGTAACTGCATAACAATCCTTTGACTTCATCCAGTTACCTTGGAAATGGGCTGATGGCAGCACGACTGGCCACATTGGGCGCTTTGGGTGCAGAAGGTACTGTGATGTATACGAGGAAAAGGTAGTCTGTTGCTATTAGCTGTGGGTCAGTGTTGTTCATTGTGAGTGTGTCTCTGCAGGATACTGAGACACAACAGTGAGTCAGTTCCCCAAGTGCTCTCTCGGGTGCCCCCCCCCCCCCCCCTTTCTGCCTATTTCTCCAAATACTGAGTAAAGGAGGTAACGAGAGAGAGATGTTTTTTGTGGGATGCACTTCAAGTCTTCCTTTCTAATAAACAATTCAAGTGAGACGCTGAGATGAATCACTGTAGGGCTTCAGAGAAAACTGTTATTGACTATCCCGAGTTCTCTGAGTCAGTCAGACCGTGGTGACCAGGTGTGAAGCCGTCGAGCCAGTTAGAAGGTTAAACGAGTCGCGTCTGTGCTCGCACAGGGTTGGAGTGGCGGGTTTTTAAAAGTTCCTGCTTGCCAAAGAAGTTCAGGGATGAATGGAGCTTTGGAGGGCTGACCTATCAAGTGAGCGGGGACCCAGATGGTAAGGTCCTTTTTACTTTAAGTATAATCAGTCTGTTGAGTTGAGCGAATCCAAAGCTACTGTATGTGGGAATGAACATTTTTAAACTTCCCTTTAAATTTCATTGTGATGCGGTTAAACCGAAGATTTTGGCAGACTACAAATAACCAGAGTAAATCAGATTTGAGCAAAACTGAAACCTTTGTTACAGCAACCCAAACATCTGCAGTTGTCTCAAAAGCCATTAAAATGGACTTAATTGAATTACACATCATTTCATAATGTTGTTCCAACATAAAATGCATAATTTATACTGCTGTCTCGGTTTCTTCTCCAGGTTATGCAGGATACAAGCTTTGCTATCAGGAAGTACTTAAGGTGGTGAAGGGGATTATTCATCAGCCGTATGAGCTCCAAGACAGCAATGTTTTCTATGCATTCTCCTATTACTTTGACAGAGCGGTGGATGCAGGCCTTATCGGTTAGTGCGCACACCCTCTGTACACACCTTACATAAGTATACAGACCCAGCAGAATGTTATTACCCATTCCAGTGGTAGACAGAGGCAGGAAAATGTGAGTCATCTTCACCCGTCTCAGTGGATTTGACGAGCTATAGGTGTGTAGTTATTAGAGAAATTGCTATCCTCTGCCAGTCCAAGAGGAAAGGGCACACGCGCTGTTATTAGCATTATGGAAATGTGCATGTAGATCTGCTCTCTTAATGAATGGTATAGCATTTTAAATGTGAGGAAGATGACCACAACCCCCCCCCCCGTTGCAGATGGGGTCCAAGGAGGGATGCTGGAGGTCAGAGACTTCAAGAAGAGAGCTAAAGAGGGTGAGATGGGCAAAGCAATGCATCGTTACTATGACAGATGTGCAGCTCCCCGCGCTTGAGACACAGTGTGCATCTCAATAGTCTGGATTTGTGTCCTCGCTGCTATCTGCAATCCTACCCTCATGCTCTCAGCAGAATACAGATGACTGATTATCCAACCCAACAGCCATGATTCCCCTTTTGTCTGCTCAGTGTGCAATAAGATGACCAAGTACCCTCCCATCAGTTCCTTCCTGTGTATGGACATGACCTACATCGCTTGTCTGCTCAGGGATGGGTTCGGCTTCAAGGAGAGCACTGTGCTGCAGGTGAGGCAGTATTACGCAACGCAATCAATAGTGTTTATGGCCTTGCTTATAAGGACACAACTGAATAAATAAACAGGAAGGCACTCTTTTTTCTTTTCTTTTTTTTACATTATAAAATAGCTCAGACAGTTGTATGAATCATAAGCTATTAACTCACATTAAAAGACACAAGCATGGTTAAGTTTAAAACAGCCTCCATTTAACATCTGTTTTAATTTTAGCATTTTAATTGACTCTAGATAAGGAGACCATGACTCATCAGTAATGGCAAAGATGACATGGCTATATATGTCACCCCTAAAATTTGTAAAAAAAAAAAAAAAAACAGCACAATTCATGCTCACTGGCATAAACTGTGAATATAAAAGGGAAATTCTAAACAAATTGTTACTTTTTTATTTCCATAAATACAAAAGGCATTTGAGTGATTTGGTGTCGGGTTTTCCCCCCCCTCCTAGTTGACCAAGAAAGTGTACAACGTGGAGGCAAGCTGGGCTTTGGGCGCCACGTTGGACCACTTCCAAAACCTGAAGATCCACTGAGGAGACGGGAGGAACAAATACTGCTGATTTAGGTGGTGCTCAATAACAAACTGTAATGTGCACTACCTTATCTAACGCTCCCAGACAGCTGAAGTTTGTTTCATAAGGGCTGAACTAACCTCTTGAGTAATTCTTAATTTCTTTACAAAAAAAGTTATTCTAAAGTATTAATATGTTGAGTTGTAAATGAGCAATGTGTTGCCTTACCCAGAGAACAAGTGAAGCACTGGAGGTTGATATTTGAATGAAAGATGTTACCAACAACACACTCCATTAATGCAGCTTTGGGCATTACTGGATACACAATTTGTTTGAAATAGATGTTTTTGTGTTTTACTCAGGCTAATAAACAGGGTGGCCTGGCTGGTTGTGCTGTGCCAGACCAGTGTTTACATGCAGCAAAGTGATATACTGTGCTTTAGCAGTTTTTAATGTCAAGTGTTTTGTAATAAGGACAGTCAATCATATCACCCATTGAAGTTTTAAAAATAAGTGGGACTCATGTTCCATTAGAGGATATCATCAACCTCAGATTCCTGTTTACAACAATGCACAAGATGCATGGTCATATTTTCATAAACTTTTAAACCCGTCTCAGCATTTCTTTGGGAGTGTTTGTTTTCAAAAACTTGAGGAAAAAAGTTGTTTACGAACGTTGCCATTTCACACTTGTCAAAAACAAACCATCATCTGTCGCTAATTACAAACATCTACAGGGGTGAAAGTCAGTGATTAATCTATTTACAAATAGATGTCTGCAGTATGGTTACTCTACTGTGACTGTCAGTCTAGTGCTGCTGAAATGGGCTGTGTGAGACATTTTTCATGATGGCAGATTACAGCAGCGCCACCACATCTTCTCCATATGCATGGCCTTCGGTCGTCATGGTCACCAGCTCATGTGGCTGAGCGAGAACTACGACCGAGTCTGCAGAGCCTGGGACACACAAAGACAAGTTCAAAGAGAAACTACCTGGTAACATGAATGCTGTCTACTATACATTTTCTGGGTTTTGGTTTTAATGCTGACATGCAAAGATACTCGTGCAATACTGAACCTATGAAATGTATTCCGTCCAAGGGCGTGAATGATATCTATAGGCATTACATATGGACTTGTGTTAAGCTCTGACAAATGGGAATAATTTAAAAGCGTGGTTTTGAGAAACTCTCAGAACTGGGCCATATAGTTGAAATAATTTACAACAATCATGTTACATCAATATAATGTACAAAACACATGCACTATAACCCTCTAGCAAAAGGCATTATGATAGTACAGGGGGTGGACAAAATGACACCGCATGGGTAAATGCCAATTAAGTAAAGATCTGTGTTTCCTTCCTTTGTGTCGACTGAACTTGAGTCACTTTTTTGCAGCGTTGTTACATAAAGTGAATTTCAGTACACTACTTATGACCACTATTCTCCTTTAACCAGTGCAGTTCTCCGGCATTTATTTTACATCGAGGCGCTGGTAAATTTGACAGCATGGGACAAATAATCAAGTGAAGTATAATTAACACCATGTAACTTGGCTTTTGAGTGCTCCAGGTATAAAATATTATTGTAAGTAATGGTCCAAGAGTTGAATAAATCATAGTTGGGTTGGAAGCAGCTTATCAGAATAACAGTACCTCTGAGATGAACTGCAGGACTAAAACCAAGAAGAAACAAGGCAGGAAGAGGTTTGTTAAGCAGATTGCTTACAGTGCCTGAGATCGACGTCAGTATGAACAGCATCACAATGCCAACACATACGAACGCACAGTACGTGCCCTAAGCAGAAGAGCAGGTGTTACATTTATCAGAACTGGAAAGGTTCATCCTGAATCTACGAGCTGGTGTGTAAAATGTGTAATTTATAAGCTGGTTGGCAAGGTTTTCAGAAGAGATGAAGATCTTGCTTAAACAAATAAGTGTCAAGATTTTTGTGACTTTTTCTTCCTGCCATATTATGTCATTTTGTGTTTACAACTGATTCACCAGAAATCCAGACAGCAGCTATTCTAAACCACCATTACAAAAGGCAATTACACAGCTGAGTCACATTAAGTAGAGCAAGCAAGCAACAAGCTGTGTTTCAACTCTGACAATCACCATTTTAATATAATAACAGTTTTCAAGGCAACATAAGCAAACGGCACAGTTACAGTACAAAGAGGCCTGAAAGCTGCTGCGGTTCATTGTTCAAAAATCGAAAAGGCAAACACAAGAAAGCTGGACTGTCACAAGCAATGATTGAAAAACACTTAAAGGGTCTATTGTACGGTGGTGTGTTGTGTTGTGGTCGACCCTGTTCGTATTGTGTTTTCCCTGCCATACGTGTGCAAACGCCTACCTGGTGATCTCAGCATGGCATGGTGAAGATTCATAGGCTCCACAGTTGTTGTCATGGCGACCATACCGTCTCCATTTTCGCCGTCTGCCTCCAGCAGGCTGCTCTGTGTCAGAGCCTCTCCTGTCAGTCGCAAACACACAACAAACATTGGCTTTTTTCCCCCCCCACCCCTCCTCAACACAAAAGAAGTATGAAAGGGAGAGTGACACGCTGCACTTATTCCACGGTCTTTATAAAACTTAAAGCCAACAACTTACTGTAAGTCTGGCAAATCAATGTTCACAACTGAAATTGCCCATTGTTACTAACTTTCTATGTTACCTTGACACTTTTTTTTGGTTGTTTTTAGGTCTGTAGTTATTCCAACACTAGTCGATTTAATAATTCATCCAGTATAAATAACACAGAAACTACCCCTCTGTTGTGAAGCTGCGTCTTCCTTTGCTCTGCTTTTACAAAAGACCATCTTTTGGGAGGCTGACCCGAATAAATTTGCTGTTTATAATTAGAGCTTTGGCAGCGTTTTCTCTGTGGTGATTCAGCTGCGGTGCTTCCCACTGCTACAGAAATGTGACAAGGAGGCAAATCCTCTGTCTGCTCTCATTTTTTGCACGCAAAAAAACCCCAAAACTAATTTAAGCTGATTTTGTACAATTAGACAATATGTTGGATTGGAAAGAGCTCATTGAAGGACGCTTTTCATCTGAAGAGGTACTGAAACTGCTACTAATAGAGGCAGGAGTGAACTCTGGTACATTTCTCACAGCTGCAGTGAGAGATTTGCTGACAATTTAACTTGGTTATTACATACTTTTCAGACGAATCTGACCCCATCACAAGACGCCTAACAGGCCTTTTTCTGCGGTGGAGTTGTGCGTTCTCTGCTTTTCCAGAGATACGTGCAGTCTAAAACAATTCAGCTACTGGCCCTGAAGAATTCAAATTTGAATGATCAATTTTTAAGTGCTAAAAGTCATTAATTATTCAAGAAATGTTCCTAAATGTAACTTAAACCAACACCATCTCTATGCACATTTTAAAATGTATGGGCTGCTTGGAGCTACATAATCCAAGGATTAGCATAACCACCTACTGCACTGTGTGAGCGTGTGTGTGTGTGTGTGTGTGTGTGTGTGTGAGAGAGAGACCTGTTTCTCTGCTTTCACCACTGAGCCCCTCCTCTCCGTGTCTCTTCCTCATGTGGACGTTTCTGCTGCCGGACTGAGAGAAAGTCTTCCCACAGATCCCACAGTGATGAGGCTTCTCACCTGGGAAACGGAGGCACAAACACAACGAGATGTACGATCCTGTGATCCCGTCTGAATTGATACAGGATGCATCTCTACAAGGTCCATGATGATATGCTCTATCTGTAGCGCACTAATTACAAAGGAAGGGCTCAGCCGCACAGCTGTAGATTCTGCCCCACTCACCAGAATGTACGAGCATGTGTTTTCGTAGACTGGAATACTCTGCAAAGGATCGCCCACAACCATCTGCTTCACACAGGAAAGGCTTCTCTCCTGAAAAACAGCCACCACGCAAACACACACACTGTTGAACTCCACAATACACAGACTTAATGTAGTTCACTCATTATTGCTAAATATGTTTAAAGTGATTTCAATGGCCCAAAACATTGTGGAAGAATGTAGCTTTTGTGTTGTTTATGGAACCAATGATGACAGCTGACCTAAAAAATGTAATATAATTTCATCCAACTAACTGGATATTATAGCTCGTAGAAAGCTGTTCTTCCAGACATATGGGCAAAATATAAACACCGTATAGTGTAGCTGGTCTGCTCACTAGATAGAAAAAGCAGCCTGTGGAACAGCCCACAAAAAATCTTAATGTCACCCTAAATAAAATATGACAGTACTGTTACTCATTGCAGCAGTGAAATGGAGGCGCCAGTGCTGCTGACTCTTCAAATCTTCAGCCTTGACTGCACCAAGGAAGCATTAAACGAGCAGAGTCAAATGGCCTGAGTCAGTTATTGCTTCCAGCGTCTAAGGGCGTTTATACACGGGTATCTCCTGCTCCCCCACCTGTGTGTATGCGTCTGTGGTTCTTCAAGTTTCCAGCAGTGGTGAACTTCTTGCCACAGTTCTTCTCCTTGCAGATGAAGGGCTTCTCGCCGTTGTGAGTCCTCATGTGAACCTGCAGCCTCTGCAGCACGTAGAAACTCTTCCCGCACCCCTCCGCGCCGCACCTGAACATTCGGTCGTTCCTGGGAGACGAGATAACCAAACAAACAAGCCTCGTGTGTCTCCTGTGCACACGATTTATCTGCAACGGCCCACCACAAGGTCAGACAGGGCGACCACAAATAGATTTCCTACACGGATATTAAGAGAGCTCCTGCAGTTCAAGTACACACTTCTCTCTAAGTCTCAGCTGTGTTTCTGCTGTTTTTGCTGCTCGGTCTGCCTCCACCACAACCAACCTGTGGAAAACACTGTGTGATCGCCCCTCTGACTTAGCTGTGAAGCACCTGTACAGCTCAGATCCAACACATCTGTCTCGTCCTTTATGATCGATGAAAACCAACACGAATCCTACCACTTATATTAAAGTTAAATTTAAACTAACCTGGTCTCAAAAGCCTGGAAAAGAAGGCAAGATGAACCATTTAATTAGTATTTACTCTGAATTCTCCAGCATTATACTATAAATGCTTTTGTCAGTGATATTATGAATTTTGTTGGAGATAATTAAAGGTTTCAAAATCTGCTGAAATTGTGAAAACTATTCAAATTGGCTCTTTTTTTAGACAGCACATATATTTGTGGTGGGCTGGGCATAGCTGTTTGCATCAAATGTCTGCACTATTTGTATGCACAGGCAACAGAGGCCCTTTAAAGTGACACCTTGTGTTTAAGGCTTCAAATATATGTGTGCTGCTTTTTGGTTTTACGGTTAATAATGGCTTGGAATTTGATATTAACAGCTAAGATTTGATTGCACGTATGATATTTAAAAGCTACAGTGTGTAATTACTTGTATAAAAAGTTGGAAACTGTAAGCTTGCATTATTATTTGTCATTTTGGAAAATGTATCCACATTAGCCAGGTTTTGCACAGGGTTGAATATTGATGCTTTGGCAACGGCACCTTGTTGAGACTGCTGCCTGGAACCGTTATCTTGCTTTGCTGTGTGTGTGTGTGTGTGTGTGTGTGTGTATAACGTGGTACCTGTGTGTTTTCAGGTGGTATTTGAGATGAGCCGGCCAGGTGAACGTCCTGCAGCAACCCTCAAACGAGCAGCGGAGGATCTGCTTGGAGAGGGGGCGGCTGGTCCGAGACGGCAGCTCTCGCTTGTCCCCGTCTGCAGTCAAACTGTGTGTGTGGTCACCTAGGCAACCAGAGGAGGAAAGTGAGCGGGGTTGAGCGGAAAAACAATCCAGGAGTGCCAGGTGGCCGGCCTCTGGAGCCCGGCTGTATAAAAGCTAATCATCGGGTACTGGCTGAGACCTGCTGAACAACTGCAGCCTAAAGAAAACAACCCGAAGCTGAATGCAATCACTCGCTTTTCACCTGCTCGGACTCCCCGCTGTGAATGCCTTTAACGGGTCCAATTTTTCTTACAGCGTGCCAGCAGTAATGCACCTGTAACCGATACCCCACTGCTGAAGGAAACTCGTCTAATCTAATGCACGTTAGTGGGAGGGCAACCATTACACTGGCTCAGATAGCGAGCTTTTAGTCACTCAGTGAAACCAGTTACAGTCTGCTGCAGACCTTTTATTTAACAATGTGCAAAGTATTTCAAGCCCTTTCTGGACTAATACACTAGCTCAGAATAAGGCATATGTATTTTTCTATGTGATACTATGTGTAAAACACTTCATTTTGGTCTTGAAAGATCATATCAAAAGGACATCAGAGGATGGATCCACACAGTCTAAAGAATGTTTTCTTCGTTCCTTTGCTAACTGTTCTTACTTAACCTTAATGGAAACATAATGAGGTCAAGGATAGATGTGGAGAGGAGGTAAGAGAATCTATCTGAACTTAAACTAGGCTACATGATTAACTGAGGTCAGCCAGAAACACACCGTTTTCATATTGCTTAAGTAAAGCGTTGTGGGAAAACTATATATTCAACCACCACCATGTGTCAAAATACATCAATGAAGCAGCATTTACGCAGAAGATCAAAAACCATGGAAAACAGATGCAGGTTTGGATGAAAGGAAATAAACCAGGGGCGGGCAAAGATGGGAACAAACTTCACTCTCATATCACTTTTTTCTTAGCAGGACCTCCGGCTGCAATTCGGCTCAGAGGGAGTTCAAAGATCAGAGATGTAGCTAGGAGTCATAGTGCCTTCAATGTCATGGGTAAAATCTTTATCTAACAGGCAGCCTGTGGAGGAAAGTTCTATTGGGTTGTGATGTAGTCCTGACTCCTGGTGTGGGTCAGCGACTTGCTACGAAACTGAGTGCTGCAGGACAGGAACGTCCGTCTCGGATCAAAATGGAGATCTTTACAGCAAAGAGAGTAAGGCATGGATCATCTTTAACTAAGTAAGCAACAGGTTAAGACATACTCTTGACAATCAAAGCAGCGTTTGGAAACAATTCCACCAAGCCAAGTGTGTAACTTTGAACTGTTTAAAAGCCTTTTAGGGGTGTCCCAAATTCCACAGGGAAAGCCTATTTATCAGCAAACAGCCGGTGTTACACTGTGTTCTGTGACCCATCAGATTCTGTGACCCGATTAGGAATTTCAGCTATATAGACCC
Organism: Coreoperca whiteheadi; assembly: GCA_011952105.1. Lineage (NCBI taxonomy): Eukaryota > Metazoa > Chordata > Actinopteri > Centrarchiformes > Sinipercidae > Coreoperca > Coreoperca whiteheadi. The sequence goes on from CM022481.1 coordinate 10,182,509, forward strand.
TTTTTACGGCAGACATTTTGACCAGTCAAAGCAGGAAAAGCACAGGTGTAACTAATAACATTAGCGATGGCTTCATGCCACGCACGCACAATAGCAGAGCCCTGGAACTGGCTCAGCTAAACAGAATGATATTAATTCCACTTGTACCTTTCCTGTCTGCAGTGAAAAGGGTCCACTGCCACTGCAAATTTTTTTAATCATACCTTATTTTGTTAGCGGTTACCAAACATGGTGCCACCATAGATTTTAGATAGCTGTGATTTAGCCTACTGAGATCTGTGACCTGTCAAGATTCCATGACAGCTGAGGAAAATGACCAAAGAGTCGACCACATATTGTCAGGCAGTCCTAAAGGCCCACACGGACGCCCGCGCCATCACAGCTATCAAAATGTCTATTTGCCTATCTGAATATAGGATCACAACTTCGGTTGACACCTCTCAGACTGTTTCTTGGCTGGGAGGAGTTGCCAGGCAACCAGTTAAGACTCAAGAACGCTACAGGTCCAAAAAAATAAGCCCATTTAAATTGTGGTTTTTACACTTCAGATTTTGAACGGATAAAACAAAACATACTGTAACATGTTAATCAGCGAGCTTTTGTGGTGCTTGTAGATGGATTTTATTACCTTTGGACAGAGCCAGGCTAGCTGTATTTTTTTTTAAGCTGACCGACTGCTGGGGATAGCTTCCTATTTAGCACACCGACATGAGAGTGGTATAGATCGTCTCATCTGACTCAGCAAGAAAGCTGATGAGCATATCTCCCAAAATGTCAAACTTTTCAGAGCCATCAGCTATTCTATTATCCTTCATATAACATGTTTACCTGTGTGTCGTCTCCCCTGTCTTGTCTTTCTTATCACTGCAGCCTCTCTCTCCCTCTCTGAAGCCTGCATTCAATATCAATTCTAATTGCACAGTCAATCACCACAGACACAGCACAACAAATGATCACATATTGTGGCATTTACAACTCCTCTGGATATTTGCAGACTTATAAATCCATGCAGAAAAAGCCACAACTTCGTTTTGATTTAGAGACTTATGATAAGAAGTGTTGAACACAGTTTCAGTCAGTGCTGATTAAACTACATTTTCATCTCATCATTGAGCTAATTTCTCTTGTTTCTGTCTTTGATGGCTGCCATAAGTAGACCATAAAAAGGGGCTGCTTCCCGTACACAGGATTTATTTCTTTTTATTGTCTTTGTTTTTTTTCTCATTTTAGTCTTAAACAACAACATACTGTAGTATTTCCTCATGAGGAGCCCTTCGACTTTAGGTTCCAGCGTAAAAAAAACCCTCTAAAACCATTTCTGCTTGTGTTTATAAGACAAAGTGACTTTACCGTTACTGACACTTGCAGCTCTGGCGTCCTGGCTGGCCTTGGCATCTCTCGCAAGCTGTGCCCGCGTGGCGGCAATCAGGCTGTCGTGTGCTAGCTCCTGTACCCGCAGATACCAGGGAGCACTGCCATCTATCCCATAGTCCCCTGATGAGACCCCCTCATCGTCATCCTCCCCGGCGCCATCTGCGGCGAAGATCAGGGACTCTGAGGAGGCTGTGATGCCTGAGAGGGAAGAAAAGGCGGGAGTAGAATCACTGTGAAACAAGAAATTCAAGGCCAATGCAATATTCTGCAAGATCATCAATGGCCTGAGCCCCTCTAGGTCACATTTCCAAATTCATTACGGTCCTTTCATCGCGCTCAGCAATTTTGGGTTTAATGTTATGGCTTTATTCTGAAAGGCTGAGAGGATGCTGGCCAAAAAAACACAGTGAAAAAGCACATAAACGCGGAAAAAAAAACAAAAAAACCCAATCCCTCTTTATTCAGGATTTGAATTTAATGTAACAATAGACAAAATGGTTCCGTCTACTGACAAGTCCTTCCTATCCTTCACATCGCTCAATGAGTCAGACAGAACACAGCACACTGAACAAAAGGTGTATGTCAAGGGACCAAAATTAAATGTTTTTTCTCTCCTGCCAAGGGGCTGATGAACCAAGAGAATGTGCCTGCCAAGGATCATTTCTTCCAGCCAAAATAATTCAGTTTTCTTCATGAAAATGTGTCACCCAATTTCTTTTTAACGCTGTGTGCAGAATCAGGAGCCGCGCGAGACACAAGATCAGATTTAGAGTTTCAAGGTAAAACTTCTCACTTTTTTAAAATGATTTTTGAAATCCATCAGGAAGGGACTCGTCACACAGCAATAATGTTGGGTATCTGTTGGGGCGCCAACCGATTATTATTTTCATTATCGACTGATCTATTGATTAGTTTTTTAATTAATTGGAACAAAATGGGGAAATGCCAATCACTAGTCAATTAGCTGTTTTCAGCACTACTTTCTACTAACATTAAGCTATGTAACAATTCAGACAGGAGGAAAAGCGGATTTGTTCGTCTTCTAAAGTTGAAATGTATAGACTTCTAGCTGGTGTAACTTTCAGAGTTCGTTTACCTTTCGCAAGGTTCAGTAGGACGTAGGAAGTGCTGTCTGACTGTTGTAGGTCATGGAGGATGGGCGGGGGACTGCTAGAGGCCCCTGGATGAGTGTGTGTCTGGACCACTAACGGGTTTCGCGCCGACACACCTCCGAACTCTGACAGGGAGGGAGAACTCTCAGGCTCATGGCTCAGACCTCCATCTGAGGAGAAAACCAGTGTTGGTTAGTTTTAGTCCTGAATAAAACACAGCATGCTATCTGCAAATGAATACCGCAAACAATCAAACTATGGTTTACACTGTTTGCCAGGTCCAATACGTGCACAGTGATGTTAATGTGCATTAATGGCTTGAGTGTATACTGGCAAACATGAACATAGACAATGCAGGTTCAAAATGTGCAAAACCTTTCCAATTATGTAATGAGCAAAATTTGTATTAAACATGTTTATAAGGCTTTAAGGCTGCGCACAATGCAATTTGGTAAGAAACACTGAATATAAACATACGTGTTTGCTTACAAGAAAACTCCGTAGGGCACATTTAATATATACATAGGCTTCATACAATATTTATGATTAGCTCTATCTGCACTGTCAAATGAGCACCTTTTTTTTTTTTTTTTTTTAAATAGATACAGGGAATCATATACACACACAGCCAAATCATAAACACCATGTGTCTAGACGCATCTCCACTTCCTCCCCCTGTACAAAAATTAAGCCAAAGGCTACGTTTCATTAATAGTTCCACTTCATCTTCAACTGCCCGTGGTATTACGTAACAGCATGTGTCACACGGAGGCCACTTGGAGAGCAGAGGGAGAGTAGGCGGGGGATTTAAATGGAGTGCACCTGCCCTTCCACACTTTCAGCCCAAACTATCACGGATCAACCGTCAGTTGTGCGCTCAGCACTTTACTGCTTTTTACAAATCATCAGAAATACCTGCAGACTCATTTTAATGAGGCGAAGGAGTCTCCTCTGGATAATTGCAATATGGCCGCGCTTTGATATTAGCTTGCATCAGTTTCTGATTTAGACATTTCTGTTTGTGATCTGTATCATGATAATCAGAACTGCTATTGCTACGGGTTTATGATATCTTACAAAACAACAAATCTTCCAGTCATTCACAGATAATGTTAGACATAAAGAAATCACACATTAAACAGAACAGTACAACAATCCAAGTAATTAACTACAATTAATTATATGAAATTTTTTTGTAAAATATCAAGCTATCAATGGGATTTTCTGCTAAAAGGCAACAGGAGTTTTATGTACATTACTGCCACCTAACCACGGCTTCACTTTTGGGGAGCTGTCATGTCGTCCATCTTTAAATACAGTCTATAATCCAAACAGAACAACTATGGATTCGGATGTATCTTAAGCAAGTGGTGTGCTTTTCTGAGGGCTAGAGGTAGACCTAAGAACCCTACGGAACTTGTCAGAGCTTATTTTAATATCACAGAGTTAAAAGCAATGAAACACCGTTCCAAATCTAAAATGGGGACGGAGATGTTAAACCGGAAGAATATAAACAAATATAAAACACTTTGGAAAACTGAATGCATGAATGTAAAAGTGCAAGAACTGAGATCTAGGCATTTTTTTTTTTTTTTTTTTTAAAAACCTTTTCTTGACATTACGAAATGGGCATCTTTGTACGTATTCACTATTTTGTCATGGATTACTCCACTTGAATTTAACAAATGTGGCACATGTAGTCCATCACGCACGCATTTTGATGCAGAACTAGAGTTCAGATGCAAATCTCTGGATTGTGACATTTTTCTAATAATTGGCTACTTAAACCTGCAAGAACTGATTTTTATTTTTATTTTTGCCACTTTGGGGCAGCACAAACAAGTTGTGAACACAACATTGATATATCGTCATTAAATGGATATGGTGAACTTGTTAGCAAATAGTTTGCTGCTTGTCATCCAGCAGTTATAGAGTAACATTAGCATTCATTTGGAGTCTTGTTTCTGGCCGAATGGAAGTCCAATATTCGCTCTGGTTTAGGTCTCTACCCTCTGCCAACTCCTGAGGGAAATATCTGGCTCTTTAGCTGCTAAGTGTGCCACTATGTTTACCAGCTAGTCTACCCCGCCTGGTGCTGAGCGGGTAGTGTGTGGTGCACGCTTAGAGATTTTTCACTGAAAACAGCTGCCTGCTGTAGCCCAAAACGGCTCTATGAGAGCGGCGAGCTTGAACCGAAACAGTAAAGTTGCGGACCAGACAGCTAAACAATGAGCTGAAAAACACTATAAAGAAGAGGGGAGCTGCAGATTCAGCTGATAATTCTCTGTAGGTTCATCAATAAAAGCGAACCCTTTCACATTGTCAGTGATATATAGTTATTACAAAAACTTTAAATATTTAGATACTGAAAAGACTCAGAAACTGTGTGGTGGAGAAACAGCTTTTCCTCACCACGGACACTTTAAACGTGAAACTGTTCTGCTCTCTGACAGTTCAGCTTTTTGCCAGATTGTTTTAACATTTTAATTCAGGCAAACATGTACTGAAAGTAATTTTAAGTTTAAATAAATAATTTGTACTGTGATAGCATTACCATGAACAACATACTCTGAAGTACCCGGTGAATCCCAAACCTTTTTTATAAAGATATCTTGACAGCGGAGGTGCCAAACATTTGTGGGATTCTCCACTACAACTGTGTAGCCCACTACGAAGGAGTTAGTAATGTTACTGAACGCTAAATATTTATCACTAGTGGTATTGCGTGACATGTAGTCACAATGAGTGGGCTCTGAATACCACTGCTGGTATTTGGCCTGTGGTGGACAGGAGCAGTGAGCAGCCGCTGACCTGTGAGCTCCAGCGGGCTGCACAGTGAGCTCTCAGCGGGAGCCAGCAGAGGCAGGCAGGAGTGTTTGGACTCCGAGTCCTCCAGACCCTGCACCAACGGGATGGACGCGTTCTGTACAAACTGCACCAGCAGCTGAGAGGAGAAGAGCAAAGACCCACCGCATGAAAACAAGTACAGTGAGACGGTCAGGATATGAAGCTCACGTCTATGTAGTATTCCACACAACAACGACAAAAAGTCTTCCGCAACTGTAATAAAGACGGATCATGAAAACTGATGACCAGATCACCTCTGGTTTGGAGTCAAGCTCATCAGAAAGCATGGGTCTCCCTGTGTGGAACCTGTGGAACAACAGGAGACCGTTAACACTGCTCCATCAAGCGCACCCAGAGGTATTGGCTCTAACGTTAAGTCTAATCAAAACGATACTTACCTCGTGACCTACTAAATGTTAGATGCTCTGTCGCTCATAAGCGTAGGCTGCAGGTCATCTCTGAATCCCAACCATCACACAAGCTGCAGGACAACACGGGGAAATATCAAGGAGCTAACAGTTACACAGCGAGTCGCTACAAATGTGACAAGAAGAGACCAAATTGCAGACACCGGTCCAACCACGCAGCTCAGCGGAGTTAAAGCTCGACAGCCGCGCGTCACTCTAAACTGTGTTGGGTAAAAACAGGCAGGTGACAGACTGCGTTTGTTAACTAAGCTAGCAGGGTTAGCAGTTGCCAAACTAGCTACCGGGGCTACCAGACAGCTGTTAGCCGCCCGGCGTCAAAGCCTGGTCGCTGACGATGCACCGCGCGTGTCTTCGACGTCATTAAACCCCCAGTGACATTGACAGTAATTCGATTACCTTCTAATAGTTGTGTAACGGAGCTACAGCGTGCTAGCGGCTGGATAAATGTCCCAAAACAGAGTAGCAGGCTTGTTCTACGGCGTCTCTGATGGAACAATGTTAGAACACTTCCGCGTTTTCCTCACAGGGGATCCTGTGTCATCGGCGCCACCCAGTGGTGCAAACTGTAAACTACATTTGAAACGGTTAAACAGTTAACCCTCAGCATGTTCACGCGTGTATACAGTGTCTACCGCAGGTGTCTTCTTCTTCTTCTTCTTTAACGGCGGTTGGCGTCCAGCTTAACCACAGGTGTCAACAATTAGTGTGAATGCTGTTAAGCATATACTTTTTCTTCTTCCGTGAGTCTTTTGGTTCGCTACTCCTTCCGCATACTTTCAGCTACAGAACCATTCAAGTAAATGTCATATGTAAATGAGTATAAAATATGGATCTGGTATGCCTTGCACTGTATGTGTGTATAAGTATGTGTATATGTGTGGGTATGTTTATATATATATATATAGTCTGCTCACTACACGTACCTGTTGTTTACATTTAGTCGTTTATATATTCTTTTTTATTCTTTTTATCTTTTTTTATATAGTTTAATGTATCACTGTATCTATCATTTATTGTTGACACTGCCTTGCAAATCATACTTTGTAGAATACTAATTAAGATTCCTACTTGAATTTGTAATTGTTCTAAATAACATTTTTTTTAAAAAAGAGAAACCATTTAACTATTAAAATGTTCAGCTTTTGATATCGAGCTCCTGCCTCCCAACAAGGAGATCGCGGGTTCAAATCCCGGACCAGACCAACGTCACACGAGCTCTCTGGGTGGAGTCTGCATGTCCTCCCCGTGTTACCGTGGCTTCCTCCCACTGTCCAGGGTGGACCCCGCCTAAGGCCCAAAGTCACTGGGATAGGCTCCTGTCACCCGCGACCCCCAACAGGAACAAGCGGGAGAAAATGACTGAACTCCCACTTCTGTCACTTGTATATTTCTGCTTCCAGGTGTTTGAGCAGTCTAGTGTAATACATTTTAAGCTTTCATAATTTTTCAGGCATTTCAGATATCAGCAATGCTTTCAAAGATTTATTTCAACTTCAGCATTCACACACATTTTTTGCAGGAAATGCAATTTTTCTAGTTAGTAATAAAGATCTCAGGCATTTGAGTAAAATTCAGTCTCATATGATTTTGGGGTATTTACAGCAAGCATAGAGATGGGGTTCTAACCAAATATTTAAAAAAATAACCTCCCAGAATATTTGACTGCAGTTATAGATGCATGATCGGCTTTATGGCTCCTGAAGTGTAATCTCACAGATTTCTATTTAACTCGGCGTGATGCGAGAGGTGTGTGGAAAACTCCCAAAAGAAACATTTCAGTCGTCCTCTTTCTCACCTCTCTCCAAGATTCAATAGTTAAGGCTTCTCCTCCCCATGTAATCTAAAACGTTGTCTGAACTGATTTTGGACAATCAAGAGGCAGTACCATTCATTTGGACACATATCACTGTAAAAATGAGGCTTATGACATCACACCTGACAAGAGCATTTTCTTTGGAATGACATTTATTACACGAGCAATGAGTCTCTTAACTCGAAATGTACAAAAAGAGCCCTAAAGCATGTTACATCAAACCCTTTCTTGATCTTTGATTTGTATAGCCTAGGTGTCATTTATAACTGGTTCCATGTCCTCAGAGGTAAGGCATGAAACTGATGTTTTGGTAAATCCTCCACAGTGGCAAGTCCCATAAGGATTTCAACAACTTTCTGCATTTACATTTTTAGAATAGAAAAAAAAAAGATTGCCAACGAGCCACATTATACATTCAGCCTGCCCAGTTCCACTAAAGGAATCCATTATGTTTCCACCACATTTCCTTTGTTTCACTTTTTAACAATTATTTGGGCCAATGATCATTTTGCCCATCACTACTGTTGGTGCACTACTGAAACATTTTAATTAAAAAAATCACAAACCTTTTCACGAAGATTTTTAGCATCTTTGAAATGAAAGGAGGCAGACTGAAACGCACCGAGGAAACAAAGCTGCCAACATTTCGATATACAACTCAAAATCCAGTGTTATAAAATTACAAATGTGCTTCTGTACAAGCAAAACCAGTCTTTACTCTTTTTCAATTAACGTCTTGTTTTAAAAACAAAAGACTGCGGTCACATTACATGATCGACAACGGCAATGACGATCCCTGACACAGCATGTAGAGTAGGCCTATGTAGGCCTAATAGTGGCACCAGAGCCTTATGGTTTGATACAGTTCAGTCAATGGTCATTCACATGGACAGGATCCAAGAGAGCAACCACAGCAGTGTGGATCCATGTAGGCAAAACCAAACTTTAGATTACAGTGAGCTGATGGTAACCACTGTCTAATAAATACATGTGCTATGGTAAAAGCGGACTGCAGCCAAAAAGGAAAGCGCTTTAAAAAGATGGACACGACCAGCGTTGTTGTGCTATTTTCAGCCAAACTTCATTGACCTTTTTGATATTTCAGTAGCCTGCCATCATTTATTCCGCTGGCAGTGGACTAGTATCTAACCATTTGTAAGATTCTTACACTACAGTGACCCGTTAAGGAAGAACAATATCAACATTAATTCCAAGAATATAGCATCTGTCTGTCCACCTGACTGAGGAGGAATTGGTCTACAAAAGACTTCAAATGAATGATTTAATAACTATAGACAATTAAAGTTTAGGTACAGTAAATGTGTGACACAAGTGGTCAAAGAAACAGAGAAAGGGAAAATTTGCACTGGTGGGGTCTCAACTCCGAAGAATGTGCGACAGCTGCAAATAGAGCTCAAACACACCGGCATTTGTTTCTGGCCAAGGCAAAAGACCACAATAGTGCCAGCAGTCCTGCTGCTATCCTAGCTCGAATGTCTTAATAAGGCCTTCATTAAGGACACGTGGTATTAAAACAAATTACTGATGTATTACAGTGACAATAGCACAGATATTATAGCCATACGAAAAGATTTCTCTTTTCGTCTCCGTGCGTGAAGAATTATTTTGCAATGAGCCAACTGTGGCTTTTAAAGCCTCGAGTCGAGAAACTAAAAAGGAGTGACAGCTGAGGCCGTAAGGTTTACACACTTGAAAGAGATGCATAGGTCATGCATGGCATGTAAGAATTTCACTTATTTCTGCAACTTCTTTTGCTGACGCTTGAGTAATTAGCACACAAACACAAACAACACATTTAGGTTCCTTCATAAATGAATTGTGGCTCTTCTGAACACCCGCTGGATTAAAAACGTTGTGCATTCAGCATGTTTCTTAAACTTGGCGGTGTAGAAAAATCTACAACGTCATTTGTGACATGGCCTAAACAGCTTGTTAGCGTTTGTTAATGAATACTGATGGAAACTGTGTCTGGGCAAAAAGAGCCCGTTTAGCTGCACCCATTAGCTTGAATCCCATTCATTATAGGAGGAAGACACAAGGAGCTCCACTGAAGTTTGCTGCTGATGAGGTGGGCTCAGGAAGGAGACTTTGAGGGGTTTGTGTGGTGACCTATTGGGGCCACAATAATCACAGCGATGTTTAGAGGGGAGATACTGAGCCAGTCAACCCCAAGAAGATTGTACAATGCATCTGGGGTCAGTTTTGCAGACGGTGGAAGTAGTGCACTGCAGCAAAGAAGCTGGGTGGACTACGTAAGATGGCCTCAAACGGCTTCAGTGCAGTCTCAAACTATCAGCTGAATGTAAGACACAGTTTTCCAGTAGGAACATGACCCCAAACATATCAAACTGCTAAACTCGGAAACATGCTGATTAATTTACAGTGTTTATTGTTGAAACAGACTACTGTATCATCTGCTACTGTCCTCTTCAGAGGGAAAACGTCCACTGATTCGGACTGAGAGTCGGTTTACAAAATGAAACGCTGAAGGTTAATTGGTGAGCTCCAGCCCTTTCAAATAAAAGCTGACATATAAAACGAAACGGTTGGCATTTTCAGAACGCCCACAATTCATTCGCAAAATAACCCAAGCTTCTGAGTTTGTGTGACAGACTTGTCGTAACATACATGACCCTCACAAACGCACATGAACTTTTTAAACTTAACTGTATTTTTGTTTTAATTCTTATGGGATGAGATTGCTAAATTAGACTATAAATTTTCCTTTACTTGAGAAACAAGGTCATTTATTTATCATTTTACAACACAAGGTTGTATAATGAAATTAAAGTTTGAAGTCCCTTTCTGGTACGCACATAATATAAAATCAATAAAATTAAACAAGTTATTTATAGTTACATATATATATACACACACACACACACACACACAGCCTTCACATATACACCCAGGAAATAATTCTGGAGCACATTTTTTAAATTGTCGTCTGATGGAATATAAACAGCAGATAGAGACAGTGATGACAACATTGTTTCCATCTTAATGCAAAACGTTTGTCCAGTTTGCCCGCGTTTGAGCACCAAGCGTCATCGATCTAAACAGAGTCCTCCTCCTTTCATCCCGCCGAGCATGGCTGCTGTCCCAGCTGTCTTTCCTCTCCTCCTGGGCGATCAAAGGCCGCCGCCGTCGTGCCTGCCTGGTCCGGTTGATCTGGTCGCTGCTCTTTAATCCAAACCCTGGCTATAAGCCTTTCCACTGACAATGATGCTGTATTACTGTCATGGGTAGGCTAATATGTGTTTCAGCAATAAAGCCAAAAATAATAATAATAAAAAAAATGTTCAACCGCTGAAAAGCGAGAATGTTGCTAGGAAAGCTTAGCCCTTTAAATCAAATCGGACATCATTTAGTCACGTTTCAGCAATAAAGCAAAAAAAAAAAAAAAAAAAAAAGACTAAAACAAAAATGTAGCGAAGTTTGAAGGAGCTACCAGCCGCTGCAGCTACATGCACAGCTGTTGCCAATGAATAAAGTTGAAGAGATGTTCTTCATGAGCCATTTTAAGTCAACTGAAGCGCAGCAAGTACATTATCAAATATTATTATCTAGTTAAGAGTGTTAAATACTTACAATGTAAATGTTATGCGTGGCTGTACTATAAGTATGCTTTGTTTTTTTTATAAGGAATAGTATGTATACACTGGTAGTGTGTATGATGCGCCACAATGCACTTCAAGTACTGCAACTTAAAACAAAAAGACTTTTGCAGTCTGCCTCAAATGAGCTACCATAGCTGCCATTAGAGTCTGCCCAGAATTGATTCAGAGCTACTAGAGATTATTTTAGTGCAAATGCAAAGTTCTGTAACATACATTGGGTGGATATTAAGGCGATCATTTAGAAACGTCCCACAGATTTATGACAAGGCATCACAAAATCCCACAAGTGTTTCTAATTTGGATGATGTAATTGTTGGACTTTCTTTGTCAAATAAAAAGGAAAAACCTGGATTTATGAGGCCCAAAGTTGATGTCTTCATCAAGAAACCTGATTCGATGGTTGTCCTCGTGGACTCGAAAAAAGGTTCACAAAATGAATATTTCACACAGACGAAAACAGAAAGGAACTTCAAACCGAAAAAGTCTGTACTTAAGTTAGACAGTACTACCACAGTAAATTACACCCTGTATATAAAAAAAACAAACAACAAATGATACAACTCATACAAAAGTCACTGATAAATATGGTTAACTATAGGACGATGGGATGTTATCAGGGAAGCATCGAAATGTCTAAGAGCTTTATTTGCAGCCGGTTTGCACTGTATTACAGCTGCCATCAACGTGATGGGAATGCAAAACCTGAAACCATCAATGGGGCGTGCCAAATCTTTCGCATCAACTTTTAAAATGCAGCAGAAACTAAAAAGACACTTTAGGCACATGTTTTTCTATTTCAAAGATGCTGACTGGCAAGAGGCCCCAGACACATTCAAGGTGACATGAGATCACTTCCATGAGCCCGTTATAATCATTGCGTTTACATTATTGTAACTGCTGCATAAAAAAATCCTGATTATGTACACACTTTGACTGCCAACATCTTGTCATGCACTCTTCAAGTTTAAATATCCAGTCTTAGTTTAATCAGGCTTTCAGATTCTGAGCCTTTATTGTGCATTCAGTAAAAAAAAAAGTTTTGTATTTGTTCATCCCTTCGTGCCTTAGATCCAAATCCCTCAGGGCTTTTGGGTTTAGGTTGCCAATGAGCAAAAGATTTCTGTGCAGCAGAGAGGCCGTTTCAGAATGGCAGAACAGTGAGCTGTGGTTCTGGCCTTGTTTGACCTTAGGTCCCTGACACACCAAGCCCACAGTTGGTGACTTTTAGGGTGTGGCTGACCACCACCCATAGTTTTTGCAGTGTGTTCTTCACTGATGGCACTAGTCGGACCATATCTGTGGCTGTTTGGATGATTAAGCTTGTTGAATTAGCAGCTGAGGAAATTTGGAGACAGCTCTCTGACGGACCTAGCAAATCTGTGATTTCACTGATTTAGTATGACTTCTTGTTTTTCACCTCTACTTTTGCATAAGCTAAAGACTACAGGCTGACAACATAAGGGTAGGGCAAAGCAAAGTGTACAATGTCCATTGAAACTTTCTAAAAGGGCATATGCCGGTATTCTCCATTCATCATCTGAACATAGATTGTAACAGTTTTCACAAATTCTGTGGCAAACCAAAAGGAAAAAAAAAAAAGGTGGTGTAGCTTGCATTGCTTTCCATGTTTCCTGGATTACAAATACAGACTGCTGACTAAAAGGTTTCCTCTCACACAGGTGCAGAACATATGTGCATGTTAGTGGCCCACCAGCTATAGTTATGATAAGTTCAAGTGCAACATTTAACAGAAAACGCGAAGGCAACAAAAAGTATTTATCTGCACCAATTCTTTGGAGGTCGGCTTGGTGTGTCAGGGCCCTAAGGCAGCCAAAATGTAGGCCGCAGCCCACTGTTTGTGTGAGAGAGTGTGGGGGGTGGGTGTGTATTGTGGAGCACATTTCTTTCGGTCCATCTGTCTCTGTATGCTCCAACCCCAGACCCTGGCCTTCCTTTCCCCATCTCAGTCTAAAGGATTACAGTCTAGCACTAGTCTATGTCTAATCTGCCTTTAAGATGGTTTGAGCAGCTCTCTCCCTCTCTTTCTCACTGTCTTCCTCCTGAAGGCTGGCCTGCAGCTTAACAGAGATGGTGGTGTCCCCGCTACGCAGCGCCTGAAGGAAGAGGTCCGTGTGTTCTTTTAGCCGATCTAGGTCGTTTTGAGTGCGTCGGTTCTGCCGGTGGAGCTCCTTGGTGCGCAGTGCGATGTCTAACAGGCCAGATTTGCTCAGGATGTTATAAGTGTTGCAGAAACGCTTCCTCTTTGCGTCAGCATCACCGTCACTGTGGTTACAGTCTCCTGAGCTGTTCTCCTGGGTGACGTTGCGGGGAACAGGGTGTATCTGTTTCTTGGAGCCAGTGGTGTGAGTGAAAGACAGGGAGGTGGTAAACTCCGCTTGGCTGACAGCTGATGAAGCCCACTCCCTGGCAGGACTGCGGCTGGCACTGGTTTCTGATGTGTGGAGAGAAAGTCGGCTCTGGAGCAGAGGAGACATGGTTCCGGGGGTAGCAGGAAGACTGGGAGTGGTTGAGCCAGAGTTACTAGCACCATCACACAGACTTCTCTGCTGCTTCTCTCTGTGTTCCTGGTGGTTGGAGGCCAAACTGCTACCTCTCTCTGACCCTGAAGAAGAGGAAAAGGAGTAAGAAGAAGAAGAGGAGGTGGCGGAAGATGAGGAAGCAGTTCCTCTCCCCAAGGAACTAGAGCTGTCTCCAGGATGTGGAGCAATCTTGGGGTAGGATTTCAGGATTGGAAGATACTTCTTAGGGCGTCTGTGTCTAGAGGAGGCCTCTTTGGAGGCAGAGGAAGCTTGACGAGAGACCACAGGCTGGAGGAAGACCACCTGAGGCTGCTGGACCACAGGCTGAACCACCTCCACTGTGGGACTAAAACCCCAGGGCTTCAGAGCGGGAGGGTTATCTCCAGGCTGCAAAGGCAACAAAGTCAAAATTGAGAATTTTAAAAAGGCATGGGAAAGTGGAGAACTGCAGCACTCAGAGAAACCCCGCTAAGATTGATTACATACTAATCAGCCAATGAACCAATCAATTATAAAATGTATGATATGAACGACACATTTGTTATTTGTACTTGACAAATAACTAAAATTAGCATTTATAATTTTTATTTTTCTGTTGATTAACTGTCAAATATTTTCAGCACCACAGTTGTGTCATGACCACATAGCAACCCCAAACAGTTGTTCTATGACAACTAATTCTGCTTTATGGGATTGACGCATGATGCAGGTCTACTGACCACGTGTGCAGTTCTATACACTTCACTGTTAAAAATTACAATACATAATTAAAGTTTTGCTTCCACTACTTTTCGTCTTCCCTCAGTATCTCGCTCCCTCTCGCTTGCCCTCAAATATGTGCTCTCCTCTTTGTCTCTGTAGGCACTGAAATTATATTTGTACGCCAACATCATTGAATTATTTTCCATCCCTAATAGAGATGCCTACGCGCGTTCAACCCATCTGGAGGCGGTTCGGATGACCCAGTCCATTCATTCAGACAAACTGCAGACGCAGATTAGACCCACATCATTGTGTCTGCCAAAATGGGGTATAACTTGTACCAATGTAAAATAATAAAGCTGATTAAAAGTTCAACAAAACTACTCTGTAAAGATTGTTTGTTGGGAAGAGAAGTGAGAGAGAAGCTCTAACCTGCTGCGTCACACTGCGCAACTATTGACTGCCTGCACACGACGCAAGAGGAGAGACGAGACCCGGCGCTGCTGGCAGAAGAGCCGAGGACTGCGACTACTCTGAGCAGCATGCATGGGAAAGAAGGTCGCTAGTCGCTTTTTAGCAATAAAGTCACTATGGTGAGAAAGTCGCCATGTAGGTAACACTGTGTGTGAGTGTGTGGTGGAGCTGCCTGAGTCCCACCCACAGCGAAACTCCACGCACAGCAGACGACGAGAGGACAGAGGCAGCACGACCAGAAATTACAGCAAAACTTGTCTCAGCATAGTTTTTTGTCTGTTCATTCAGCTTACACACTGAAATAAGTGCTTCAGTGCTGCAACCTGAGTCTTATAATGGTAGGGGAAACTCTGCTGTTCATGCTGGTGACATTCTTATGTCAACAAACACGCATGTAAACACAACGGACACAATCGAGGTCAGCAAAATTGTTTGAGGTCATGACCATATATCATACAAAGAGTCAATAACGTAATTGTTGCGACGATAATGTCATACAGTTATAGAGGTCTAAGTTACAGGGTTAAGTTTTTTTCAGCGTAGCAGCAGTGTACCTGCTTGAGGAGGACATTGTTCATGATGATCATGGGAGAAAGACTGGAGTAGGAGCCTCCCACCACCGCCAGCTTAGAGGCCTGGGGCCCCGAGCCAGTAGTCTGCGGCCCCTGCTGTACAACAGGGCGGGGCGATTCCTCAAAGTCTGTGGTGTCCATTGTGCTCATGTGCTCCGAGCTTGCATCTATAGACCATAGGGGAAGAAGAAGTAATTGGGGTTCAATTAAGCGATACCTTATAATCTAAGTACATGAAATTGTGGAAGAGCACGGTCGAACCTGAGAATCCGGAGTCTCTCTCTGAATCAGCCCGGGAGTCTCGAGACTTCATGATGCCTGGTCTGTTTGCTGCCTTTGAGTGGCTCTCTGCCTTCTTCTTGGTGCTCATCTCCTTTCCTGCTGTAGGGTCCTTGGCTCGACAAGCTCTCACAGCAACTACATCAGCATATCACAGGCTGGGAATCAAACACCACTCAGTAGACCCTCTTTACATGTCAATGAGTGCACACAAAAGGTGTCAGCTGACATGTTCAGTTAGAGCTGGACAGTGCATCTATACCATGATATGGTAGTGTATGCTAGTTATTGGAACACTGTGATAGAAAACAAACGCCTCTTCCTGTAATTAAAGGCTGCATAAACAGTGTTTTTGACCATAGCCACTGGACAGTTACAGGTGAGTGTAATGAACACTGAAAGCCTATAACATTTGTTTCCACAAACAGCATATCTGTTAACCTCGCCTAGTTAATAAATGTCCAGCTTAATGTGGTGTTAATGTTCATATTAACGTTACTGTTCAAATATTTGGTACAATTATATTTGGATGCTTTGGCAACATTGTTTATGGAGCTTTCATGCCAATAAAGCCCTTTGAATTGAATTGATATATAAGGGCCTAGCTAGCTATAACCAACTGAACACTTCAGAAAAGCAAACAAGACGAACGCACAATTCAAGTTAGCACCCTAGGTTAGCACTTTGCTTAACGTTGGCTACGTTACGTAACGTTAACTTCACGGTTAAATGCAAAGCCAACGTTAGAGCGTCAACTGACACGATGTTCGCAGTACTAGGAGATACAAAAACGCCACGAAACGTTTGAGGAACACAACAGAACATGCGTACTTATTCCTTGGCGCTGTTCGAACGACGCCGTCTCCAAAGCTGACAGGAGCGAGCTTCCCAGCCGCGTCGAGGTGTCTGTTGTGTGTCGTCGACTTGTTTTCCTCGGTGTGGCCGTCGCTGCTGCCCAGCTACGTTGACTAGAACTCAGGTTTCCACATTACAATACACGAGTCAGACCACCCCTCCCATGTGCGTGTCACATGCGGAGCACGGTGGCAACAGCCGCTACCCGTTGCTGTTGAATTGTGCTCTGCGAGCGTCAAAACGGAAAATAGGCATTGGGTGGACCGTGTGCTTTCGCTCATCTACCGACAATTGTTCCTGGACTGCTAAAAATGCAATGCGCAGGATATTCGTTACAGCCGTTCTGCCATATTTGGTAGTTAAAGGCGTAGCCTTGTCTGGAGTATCGCACACGTCACATTCTTTATGCTCCCCCCTACGTCCGCCCACTGATACCTTTCCTGGCTTCTGATTGGCCGGCGCAGCCAGCAGCTGAAAAACGTGACCGCTGCCAAATGGTGGCAGGTTCGGGACATCGTGTTCTCCCTGCAGTTAGGAGGTGTGGAGTGCTGTGCAGAGCTCAACTGTACTGTCGGGGAATCCAGTGACGTGAGGTTTCGAGCGTAAAGTTCTGCTGTATTACATAATAGCCTGGTCGGCTTACAGCTAACCTAAGCAGAGCAAGTTTTCTCTGTGCTGCATGTTTGAAGAAGTAAACAAAACACTCCCCCTAAGAACAAAACGTCCTCATGTGCAGGCACGCTGCTCTGAACTACATTACATGTACTCTTAGAGCTCTTTCCATTCCTGCAATATCAAACATGGAGGATGAGCTAGCAAGGTTTCTGATGGAAGTGTGTATAGAGTCCTATAGGGAGAGAAGACAACCACAAACAACTGCTTCTAAACAGTAAGAGCAGCACAATAGGCCTTTCACTTATCGCAAGAGAATTCTTTCATAAAGCAGGAAGAGATAGTTGTCCAAAAAAAAAAAGGATTATGGTACCTAATGGCACACATTTAAAATCTATAAAACAAAACCTGAATAGGGTTCTGACTGTGTTTAAGTCACACTGTTTAAAGAGTGCTTCACTTCACAAAGCTACCTGGCGAGCCTGATCATCCTGTTATGTTAAATACTACATTAGGAAGCTTTGCTGTTAAATCTAACCACCCCTCTATCATCTCACATGTCTCAGAAAAGGCTGTGAATGCAATACAAATCATTGGATAACAGATATGGTCTTGTTACTACAGAGCTTAAATTGCCAGAGAAAGAGCTCACAGTGTTGTCACATGTCACCCACCCAAAGGGTCTACCAATGCAAATGTATTTAACAGAGGTTCCTTGTATTTGGGGTGCATATTATTTAACGAACTTATCATGTCCCATAATTAGGGAGAGGAAATAACACTTTACAGCAGGTCAAATACATGTCTTTTTTTCAGCTTCGGTAGCTTTGCACCAGCAAAGAATTGGCATCATCACAATTATAACAGGAGTATATCTGCAAAAGTCACAATGAACAAGAAGTCATGGAGAAGGTCTCTGGCCTCCCTGTGAATGTTGCCATTGATCTGACAGTTAATCAGTGATGGATGGAGACCGTAATCCTTTCCCCTGGCACCCATTATCTTTGTACCTATTCTGAATCTTTTGTAGCCTGTGTCTATTTTAAAAACCTCACACAAAAGCGACTAGATTTTCTAAATCAAAATTGACATGGATTTTAAAAACAGCAGTTAGAGCCAGAGGAGTTTGCAGCTATGGTTGCTTGCTTTGATAATGAATCAGAAAAGAAAAGAATGTCATGGACAAGATGGAAAGTCTGATGTCTGATGGACGCACTGGATGAGGAAAGATATATGGACAGAAGACGGACAGTGAGCTATGATCATTTCACAGATGTGCAGTTGTTCGTCACTCCTCCAAGTTAAACTTTGGATAGACGTGTGAATTAGTGAGGATTGATCTTGTTTTGAGGGAACTGGCACCTGAAAAGACAAAAATAAACGATTAAAGAAATTCAAAGTGGTACTACGGTTTGTCTGTGAAATACCTCTGAGTTAAATTACTCTTTTCACTGAAAGGTGAGCTTCCAAAATGTGTAAAATGCAAGTGGACGCTGAAGGTTATGGGACCCACTAATTTGCAAAAACGCAATCTACTACAACTACAACTCAAGCGATCATTTAGACGCTTACATGGATGGATTACAGAACAGGCCTACAGGGCACAGGTTCATGGGGTCATAGGTCCCATAAAACAGAGCCTCTGTGTGAAGTGACATTCCTCATTGCAGCGTGAAGAGGCAAAACGTCCTTCTCAACAACCAAAGTCAAATCCTAAACATTCACTTTGAGGTTGTCACAAGAATGAAGCCACCATCAGCCACCTTGAAACCATCAAAGGGACTGTTTATAGTCTCAGGTTTAATGTAGGAAGTTTTACTCCACTTCAGTTTATGTTCAGTGCTGGCATCATACAATTTAGGCCCTCTGAATCTGCTGTAGGAAAATAAAAACTCTGAAACTGTGTGGTCCCTTGACCACTAGAGATGGGGTGGAGGGGTTGTGAGATAATGGCCTCTGGCTCTAAGCTGTGATTTTACAAAGGAACAGGAGCCAAGACAAGTCATTGTGCAGGATTAGCATTGCGCTTGACCAGATAACAAGATGGCCACACGGATTCCTACAGCGTTGCTAAAATACTTGATATGGGAAAACCTACAGACGGCCACCGAGCACAGATTTACTCCACAAGGACCTCAAGTCCATAGTCCGGCTTTTAGCAAGGCTGATTCACTCTGTTTAGGCTGCTGGATAAGATGCCCCCTCACTCTCATTCTTATCAGAGGAGATGGCGAAAGTCTATAGTTGCTGCTTCAGACAGCTGACCTAAAAATGCACTCTCAAGTTCAGCTGAGGCTAATAGGCCTCAGCAGTTTGAGTTAGACAAATAAAATGGATATCCTCCAAAGTTAAAGTCTCTTTAGTACAAGATTCTCTCTTTGTGTTTCCATGCTGAGCTGAGGTAGCGAGATAGAGACAATGAGATTCCTCTTAGTAGTAAAAGACTATAACCCAAGATATCAAATAGTAAAGTGATGGGTGTGATATTGCTCTAGGACTGAACTGCTTGGGCTTAAAAGTTAATTGGATTCTAACTCAAAAAAGATATTTTCACTCGTGCAGAAGGTGGATTTGGCTGCTTTTTTGGATCTGTCCCTTGGTCAGATTCAAGTTTAAATCAGGAGTTGAGCTCTGCTGTTGTTGACCTCCAGTTGCACCTTTAGCTCCAGTGCCGTGCACTCTGATTGAGTGAGATGCATTTTGACTAGCTTTAATGTGGATAATATTATGTATGCAGGGCTTGACGTGACAGTACATGACTTGGCTGCCTTCTACCGACAAGTATGTGACATAGAAAATACATGAACAAATTGGAGTGGGGAAGAGGTTTACTGCTCTACATATTGAGCCCCATCACCAATCTTTACAGATCCTTTTCTTTTCTTTTTCCTGGTATTTTGTTTTTGTTGTTGTTGTTGTTGTTTTTTATATTTCCTGATACGTGAATCTGGTTATTTTAAGACTAAACTTTCACGTGGTTGGAACTATCAGCAGCCTTGAAATATTGTGCGACAAATGCTCTGTGGCCTTACACAGAAGCACAAGCTCGTGTGCTTAAGAGTAACACAGCAGACAATATATTGTGATACTGTTTAATCTCATCCGTCCTTGGTAGTCTGACGGTGCGGAGGAAACAGTGATGAATGTAGTCGTAAATGTCCAAACATCACGAAACAGTGTGTGTGCGTGTGTGTGCGCCACAGGGGGGCAATCCATCTCTTACTTGCCACAGCCGTTGGCTGTCTTCTTGTGTTTCCTCCTCCGTGGTCGGCCCTTGACAGACCCAGCGCTGCTGTGGAGCGAAAGCAATGTGCATTGAAGATATTGATGTGCTCAAGTCTGATAGATAAAAGCTTCTTCTACTGACCTTTTATTATTTAGATGTTTCTGACGGGCTCTAAAACGGGGGGGGCACAAACAACTGACAGTTAGCTGGGCTATAAAAATCTCAATAGGCATCTTAATTTGCATCTGTTTAGAAAGACTTTGTATTTTACCTGCATTCACATGTCTGATGCTCCACAAATGTGAGATGCACTTGGTCCACAGATATCAAGGAATGAAACCTCGTCACCTGAGAAACAAAGGAAAGAAAACACTAAAACAGCATATAGGGTCATATATTGTGTATTGTGAGTGTGTAAGTCACTTTGGATGAATGACTAAATGTAAATGTGAGGTGCATTTTTAACACCTCCCTTTAGGTGTTTCTGATAAATAATTTCTGTTTAGAGCATTTGCTGCACCTGCAGAGTGACGTTGCGTTCGAGGGTGGGTTGGCACACCAGGTTCTCATCCCCACAGCAACCGGAGCATCTCGAAAGTGAGACACAAGCAGGTAAGTAGGTGTACCCCACTTCTCCAGGGTACTCGTGCTCCACATCGACCAACTGCTCCATGGGACGACACATGCTCTTTGACCACACCTCAAGGAACGGCATTACTACAAGACGAGTTGAGTCTTTAGTCTTTAAATCATTTGCAAGAGGTGGAGATGCCTATTCAGTGGGATATGATGAAGAGCACAGCCCTTACCTCCTGAGTGACCCTCATCTGGAGGGTGTGAAATCTGCAAAATACATTAAAAAACAAGAAAAAAATTGACATCTGCAGAGATGAACCCATCAATTTCATTTGATAAAGGTGTTAACATCAATGCCAAACATGGCTGTAATGACACCTGCAGACAATCAGGGAACTGATAACAGGTGAGAAATGAGACTGGCATGAGAGGTTACATTAGTAGTGGGATCATTGAGCAGCTGCAGAGCGCCCTCTTGTGGCAAAGAAAAAGTAGTGCAAACACAATGATCCAGCAAAAACTAAGATGCAGCATGGTTTCAGGAGCATACCACTGTGCCGCCGTTTGCAAATCGGCCAAAAGGCAGTAAAAGTGCTCAGCCACCAACAAAAATGCAACTGATTTCTCAATTTGTTGTAATACTAGAAGGATTATTATCATAAGAAGCAAAAACCTTCAAAGTATGCAAAGAATAACAGCAAACAATAGCTGCTGCCTTTACTCATGGGAGTTTTAACACACAATAAACACAGTTAAAACAAAGGCAGTACTGAAAGGTATCATGACGCAGCATGAATTTTGTTCAGTTCTCACAACGCAGCCTCGAAACTCACGATGGCAATGTGCCCGATTTCTGAACGGCGAATTGAGCAGAAACACAAGCCAAAGTTGATCTTGGCTTTCTTCTTCTTATGAATACCAACAATCTCCTTCTGACTCTCTCCTGCTTTCCTCTCACTCTGTGAACATTGATGAGAACACTGTCTTCTTAATGTCACACGTAGGGAATCCTTCTTTATTGTGGGATTTTTATGTTTGCTGTAAGTGAGTGTGTACCTGTGCCAAATACAACGCAGACTTCACTGCTTCATCCAACAATAGAACCAGATGCCTCACAACATCTGGAATTGGCATAAAACATGCAGGCATGCATGTACAATACAGTGTGATGGTGAAGTGGCTTGATGTTGCATGTAATCTATTGTATCTACAACTGTTGGTTTGCTAAAAAGGAAAACTATGGAAAAGTGTTAAACATGGAAAACGGTGCTCTCATTCCCCTCTAATTTTGTAACTTACACAAAGCTTCCAAGTGAATGCTCAATGGTTATTGTCAAAGGCGCTGATAAGAATAAAAACTGACATGAAATAGAGGTTGTTCTTGGCATTCCCACTGACTATGTCTTTCATTTTTCCCCTCTCTTCCTCCTATCTCTCTCAATTTGATTTTAAAAGTCGCATGTATGTTTTGGTACAATGCTTGACTAATAAAATTGTTGGTTTTGCGGTTTTACTGCACTAACTGAAGTCTCATCTGGGCTGATGAGAGTCGAGTAAATCAGAATATTTTTACGTTTTAGACATAGGACATAGATGGTGCCATTTTCCTAGTTATTAATGTGCTGGTCATTTTGGATTTGTAATAATGGCAACACAAAAATGGGACTTTCTTAATACTATAAAATAATATATTACAAACCATGCTCCATTTTTTTTTTTTAACATTCATTTAATTCTAACCAGTTGCATTTGAACTGTCACAATGAACATATGGTTTCAGGCTTAACATTATGTAGTACAAGCACTTACATTTTCATTCGTGATCGGTTGCTGTGTCACTTCAAGCACCTGTGAAACACAACAGAACTATGTGGATGGATGAGCCCCATTTATAATCTCCCCACACTGCAATGCATATGCACTGTGCGCTCGGCTCCCTGCTGGATGATACTCAGGTGCTGTTACAAAGAGAGGGTGCGTCTGTGCAAAACCAGAAAGAGAAGAGGAGGATAATTCGCCCTCATCACAACCATGGGAGCAGGACCTGGAGCTGCAGAGTCTGTCTCATGTCAGGCAGCAATTGTCTGTAAATTACTGATGCACATCTAGCTGAGCTCTGGTGCCTGGTTGAGTTTGTCACAGTTCTGCTCTCAAATACAGTGTGTAGCGCTGCACACTTACTCACTGTCTGAACCTGGATCAGTAACACGCAGCAGCTGCATCTGAGGCTTGAGTCAATATCTGTACACACGACTGTAAACACGACGATTCCCAAACCCCTAAATGCAGATGGTATCTTCATGGTGAGGCACAGCCAGTCAAAACACAGACAGGGTGGAAAAAGGCTGGAGTGTGGAACAGATGTGTCCTCTTGCAGTGAAAAAAAGTCTGCCATTCAGAGGTGACTCCTGTTGCCTTCACTGTTTCACGTGAAGTGCTAATAGGAGAGTGGAGGAGAAAAGACAGCCTTCTCCTAAAAAAGGAAACCCTTGATGCTGTCTTCAACATCACTCAGCATGCAATATAATAATGGGATGAATTTAATTTCAAATTCAGTTTCGCTATGATAAATACTAGATTGAAATATTTCACAAACAAATGGCTAAAATTGGAATTTCCCATCTTAACAACAACAATAACGTGGCTTACTATAAAATAAGCGTGTTTTGAAATATGCTGAATTACCTGCGCAGGTGCCCGCTGCAGCAGAAGGACCAATAAGAGATGCGACATTCTGCAGAAACGTTGCATAGCGCCAAAGACAAATGACCTCCCCTCGTCTGCAGTCTGTCAGTAAGAACTGACAAAGTCTAATAGCAGCGTTGTGAAGCGCCCGGGGTTTTGATTCCAGCTGTGCGCGAGCCTGGATGGAGAGCGCGCGCCAAACCCTTGAATATATAGGCAACAGCTGATGATCAACAGGAAACCCGTTGTAACTTAAATGCAAGAGAAAAGATTACGGGATTTACCACAGTCTGTCTGTCTGTCTGTCTCTCTCTCTCTGACACATGTGCGCGCGCACACACACACACACACACACACACACACAATGCCTAACCCTAACCCTAACATTAACCTAATTGTAGCATTTAAACACTTATTTCGGTCCAGGAATTCATTATGATCTTGTTATTATTTTTATTTATTATTACATTATCTTGTTTTATATCTTATGTTTTGGATCTTATGTAATTTTATTGTTATAGGCTACACGAGATAAATAGACAATAATTAATATACGCCTGTAGATAAGTATTTACCATAATAAACAGTACGACAGCCTACACTATAATAAACAAAACTTATTTAATGGTGAATGTATTCATGATTAATGAAAGCTAAAGCAAACACCTTCCATTTGTTTCTGTTATTTAAAAATCTATTACCGAACTCTTAAAACGTGCCTGAGTTGTGCAATCTCTTACATTGAACAAAGTTTGCATAGTTAATTTCTCAAAGTTTCATTACTATAATGAGGTAACACAGTGCAGATTTTTCAAATCAATCTGGCCTTTAACTGCATCACCACACAACAACAATGTAACACTGGGAAAATGAGACCTGATGTCCACTGTGATGGGATTGCACAACTTCAGAAAGTTCCCAAACATTTGCATTCTATTGTCACTGTTCAGTGAAAACCACATATCTCCAATTTTGGTGATTTAGATTTTTCAGAGAAAATGAAAAAATTAAGTGTTTCTTTGTGGGTTGAGAAAATTCTCCTACTTCTTAGGCTGAATAAACAATTAAAAAAACTAACTCGATTATTTGAACAACTACACCGTTACAAAGCTGAGAACATGGCTGTAGTTCATGACTCATGAAAAGTTGACATTTTGGATGAACATGGTTTTCACAGGACAGTAATGTGTATACAGAAATTAACGAAAATGAATGGATGCCCGGAGCAGTAGGGAAACTACCTAAAAAAAATCTAAAACTGTACAGCATGCAGTAAAAACTGTACTATACAAGTATTCTCGTTTTGTTGTTAAGAAGCAGAAAGACACAAACACACTGATGTGGTGCTCTTGGCACAGACGCAGCAGAGCTGAAGTTATCAACACCAATGCTGCAAGAACGAGCAGAATGTCTTCATTCCTGATATTGGCATGTTAATGCACAATCATGTGTTCACAGATACCGTAGCTGTTATCATCAGTAGTCTTTATGTCTTGTATGAGTCCTCTGAGCAACAGCTGTATGAATGTAGCCTTCCTAGTACCCAATGCCGGTCTTCTTGTGGTTCGTAGATGCTTTCATTTACGTTTAATGTGGATTCCTGATCATGTTCATTTCCCAAAATGACTTACAGGGGCGGTGATACCAGCCATATCACGATTCTTGTTTCGCTCATTCTGCAGGGCAAGCACCGAGGTACCCCTCCGTTTATTAGGAGGGCTCAGATGTGTTTTCACAGCCAGTGTGATTTACGGGGTAATTGGGCTGGGGTGTGTGGAAAAACAGCCTCTGTGGAGGAGATAACCACAATGGATGACGCCTCTCCCCTAGCCACATTTGCCTCTCGCTCCTCGCAGGCTGTGGTGGTGGACCCGCTTGGTGCTCATGCTGGAAAAGTCGTGTTTGTGTCCCCTTGTACATGACATTAATAAATGTATGAATTGAGTATTCGGCAATGTTCCTGGTGCCATAGAAAAACAAGGCAAAAAGGTTGTGCTCAGCAAGTCCAAGCAGAGTTTGCACACCCAAATATATCAGAACAATGTCTTAATCCAGTGCAGAATACAGATGGTGTATAATAATAATTGAACGTCAGAATTGTATCTGGAGATTCCACCATGAACACAGATTGGGCGTGTGTTTTTGCACTTCCTGGTCTTCCAATGAATAGTTTGTCAGCACTCCTTAACAGGCAGTCCTCACCCACTTTCCAGGGGTCTCCCCTTCCAGCTCAGAGTCCCAGTCTGATAGCCAGAGGTCAGACGGACAGCTGCTGCTTCCTGTCTCTGGGAACCACACTGATGCTCCAGTCCCAGTCCCCATCAAGGGAGGATGGGGTTTCCCTCAGCTGGAGCAGAGGCAGCAGGTGGGACTGGACGGCTCTATATCGTCAGATGTGGGCAAGGCTGTGGCTGTCTTTTAGTTATATGGTCCGAAAAGGAACATCTGAGTAACTCTGTGGCCTGCATCCACAGGTGGGAGGTTACATGGGTAACCAAGCTCTTATTAATGAATGGTTTGGGGAGGTTATTTGAGGTTAGACCTGAAGGGACCCCGGGGCTTCACTGCTCCCACTGACGAAGACAGGAGAAGACACCTCCTAACATTCATGTATAGCTTGATGGCTGCTGTTTTCCTCCGCTCAACGTTGATGCCTATTTTTATGCCTGCGATCAGAATCCAAACTCAGTCCGATTTCCCACACTGTTTGCCTTGAGCTGCAGGTGCATTGTGGGTAACGCTACTGGTTCCCAAGCCCACAGTAGCCAGGCGGACCAACACAGAGTGATGAATGGGACCCAACAGGCCGAACAGACGGAACTCCATTCTGGGACGCACACGTTAACAGTGTGTTGGGGGTTTCTTGCACAAGTTTAGCCGAACAAGGAAGTAACCTACACTGGGCGCAGTTTGGTCCCACCAATACCACACCACAAAAGAGCTCGCAGAACAAAGCGCAGGATATCGAGAGTGGACAAGGACAAATGCATTCGTGTCAAGGAGTATACGTAAAGTGCAACAAACGAGGCTTCCACTGAGAGCAATTATTATGACAGGGTATTTTTCATCATGCCCATTTCTAGTTTCTATTTACACACAAAAAAAAAAACTTTGCAAATTTTCCAGGTAAACTCAGGTAAAGCTTATATAGATAAACTAACACTGCGCTCTATTGGTTTGTAAGTGAGGTATATGCATTTCATTGTGTTGAGTGTATTTACAGGATAAGGATGCTTCCAGTGTTTCTTCCCACAGGTTAAGAAATTCAGATACTCTGGAAAAACAGCTTCTTTGTCGGGGATGACAAGTTACCGTACAGCTCATTTGAAAGCCTTTTATAGCCTGTTACTGGGGAATCTGTGGCAGCGAGCTGTGGTGCAACATCACAAATGAGTCTGCTTGTTCGCTAGCTGTAGGAAGTAGGTCTGTGGACTGTTTCAAGACTTCTAACATGGCAAAGTTGTGCATAGTTCTGGCTGGTGTCCATAAGATATCTTCAGACATAAACAGCTGTCTGGTCAGCTTTCTCTATCCAAAATATTTGAGTTACTGATTTTTCTTCCAGGATAAAAAGGAAAAACACAAAAGCACATCTGAGTGAAGTCTGCATATTTATTTGTTGTAATAGTTGAACTTAAAGGTCACAGAGCAAGATGGCATTGTTTAATAAAGTCTGTAAACAACAACTATGATAGACACACACAGGAGACTGAAATGATTTTGCTTGCTCGGACCATGACTGATTGACATGTCCCCCCCCTGCTACAGGTGCTACTCTTGTTAGGGTGGCACAGCATCTTTGCGGTGGGGTACATGAGAAGTAACTCCCAGGATACCTCCACCCCACTTTAACATGAAAAGCTGTTAATTAGGTGGAATAACTGAGAACGCCTGTCTGAGTGTACAGGGCCTTTATTAAGTCCAAACAATAAATAAGTGAAACTTGTTTTGATTTTTTAAACTCCATGGGACATTACTGTCAAAAACCACATCATACATTGCACAGGAAAAACATCTCTTTTCCCCAAAGTTTCGCAACATTTTCTGTCATTTTGCTGACAAATGGATGACTAAAGCTCAACTTGGTAATGATCGGAAACATTTCTTGCTGAGCACGATATGTTTTTCAGTTTAACTGCCAACAAAATCAAGAACAGAGTGAGAGTAAGCACGTACAGGTTCGGCTCACTGACTTCAAATGAAACAGAAGACGTGGCCGCATGTAGCAACGGAGCTAATTGAAATTCTAACACTGCAATCCTCGTAATATATCAGCGTAGCCGCATAAAATCCCAATATCTGTTCTGTCTGGTAAGGCCTGAAACCTGCTCACCTGATCATCAAACAGTCCACAATCCGTGCATACAAAAACGTAAACCTTACAAACATCTAGAGCGGTTTGTGTAATTAACACATTAACAACATGAGTGTTGAGATGTTACATTTAAGATTACTGAACTGTTCTATCGGGGTAAAGTAGAGTACATTGTTTGAATTATGTTACAGCACATTCTACTTCTCTGTGGAGAAGGCTCTCTTCATGAGTGGCGGAGGGGTCTTTCCTGCTTCGTAGAGCGATTCGGGAGGAGGGGAGCTCAAGCAGCACCAGTCTGGGATGCGGCCGGTCTGGTTGTAGTAGTCTCGTGACACCGACCTGCTGCCCAGGATGTCCTGCAGCGCCCCGAAGATGGCACCTGATGAGCCGAGGACAATATGAATACAGAGAGGGCTTTGCAAATGATATGAGAGGCCACAAACGATACTTTCTTTCAAAATCTTCTTGTTTAAAAACCTGCAAAAAGGTTGCCATTATGGTTTTTGTAGTACACTGATGTTGGAGAAATATTTATCCGCAATGCTGATTTAATTATTATTATTATTTTTCTTCAATTTGGCTCACTTGGTGGAAAGTCTTCAGTTCAGCAGTTGGTGATAAATATTTAAATAAAATCTGATAGCTGACCTCCGAGCCAGGCGGTGCAGTTGGGCTTGGCAGGTGGAGCGTGTATACGCAGGCTCTTGCTGGCCAGCACGTCGCTGTACTTGGGCTTCTCCACCAGGAGGCGAATCTCCGCCAGCAGACGGTGCAGGAAACCCGGCAGCATGGCCGTGCCTCCGATCACCACCAGGTTCTCGGAGAGCACCTTACGTGCGTCAATGGGGCACTACAGGGAAACACAAAGACGCATGTACCACATTAGATCATTTAAACGGACATCGCCTGTTGTTGCCACCCTGATAAGACAGATTAGAGGAGAATAGCAATGAAGACTTTTTTTTTTTTTTTTTTTTTTAAATCAGCCGTTTATGTCCACAGCCCTTGCTTTGCAGCCAGGGAAATGTGCAATGGATTGCTTCTTTTTATGTATTCATTTTAGACCTTCATGCCTTTTCAGTAAACAAAACAGTTTAGTTGAAAGAAATCTAAACAATCATCATACACTTCTTTCCTTCGTACCAGCGCAGCAGGAGAAAAGCTGAGGCAGGAGGAAGCAGCAGTTCTACAGGACTAAGTGCAGACCAAAACTAAATGTGATGGATGAAAGTAGCTGAAGCGGGCATTACTGCAGCGCCTTCTCTTGTGTGTGGAGCCCTAATGACATCAATATATCGTGAGCAGAGTACTGCACAGGTCGGGGTTTAAATGTACTGCTGCTTCGGTTAAAGTCTGAGGCCGCGTGACGTCTGCTGCTGCACCTACTGAGTGTAAGTAGGCCGTCCTGCGCTGACTTGATCCCCACATGGAGCAACAGCAACAAATAAAATAAAAATAAAACTGCTCTCAATTACATGGAATGGCCACAGCTGAGTGTTGCCATAGCAACCACACGGAGTCAAACTGTACACTCATCTCGGCTGCACAACAAGGAGCACAGAACTGGGTTGCTGCATTCCTCCTGCCAAAGATACTGAAGGTTTACAGCAGGTTAATTAGGTGTAAACTTATTCGAACTGATATCCACCAAAAAGGATAGATTGGTGAGGTAAAAAACAAATGAAATAATGGCACCCAAGGCACATTATATATATATATACACACACACACACATACACTATACTATAATTCAGTACATTTAAGAGCAGTCAAATTATTGTAATAACTTCAATAACTCAAGATCTTGTGTAAAAGAAATAGGATTCCAGTGCAGACGGAGATGTTAGACCCTCTGATTAAAGGCATCAAGCTTCAAATGAAGTGCCTTTCCGCTCGTTGGACGGCGGCTGAAACCCCCGTCCCCCCCAACACCTCTCCAAAGTCATAGTTAAAGGGGATGTATCCAGTTTTTCCGACTTTCAGAGAGCGACAATCCGACAAGCACGTCCGTCAACCTACGCAACACAGAGGACTTGAACTTTTCTCTCAAGCTCTCTTTTTATCCCCCTCCCCATTCTTCACACAACTACTTCCATCACTTTTTGTAGAAGTGAGGCCCCATGAAGGCCTTGAAGGAGAAACTGAACCGTTGATGTACATGTCTTCCACAGTTTATTTATGCTCAGACGGCATCAAGTAAGTGATTGCTCATAAACATAACATCTTGCCCACACACATTCCAAGGCGCAGAAAATGAATAACTTTTCTCTACCTTGACCAGAGAGTCAAGAATCAGAGAGGCCACACTCTTCTCTTCATTGTCCTGTTCAAACAGGATCTCCATCACAGAGTCCCTGGAACAAAGAACAGCAGAAAACGAAGCAAGTTAAAAGACAAGCGGCCTGTCCCACAGTACAACAGAGGCCAATGAAGATTCTAGGAAGACATTAATACCAGCCAGTCTCATTTTACAGAAGGACATTCCACTGTGACAAAGAGAAACAGGACTATGCTGAAAAATTAAATACAAAAACACGTGGCAATACCTCAAGATTTCTCTGTGAAAGGCAACAGCAGATGTAAAAAGCATCATTTGATGAACTACCTGATTGATCCGTTGACGTGCAGGATTTTCTCACCGTCCAGAGGGTAATCAACATCTGGCGGAGGGGCGGGACGCTACGAACACATTCACAAGAAGGAAGAACTGTACAGAAATCTACAACAATGCATTCCTTAATGCAAACAATTGTTTACAGACTGGGGATAACTAAGGCAACTAGCATAACAAAAAAACAGTACACAAACAACCTTTCACATACCTCCGCTGTACCATCCAGGTTAAATTTGGCTTCCTGGATCTTGAGGCCTCTCTGCAGATCACTGACAAAGCATGTTCTGACTGCAGGAAACGAAGCAGAATCACTGAGTGCACATCCAAACTAAAAGACAGGTACATTTCTAACTCAGGACGAGCATTTTAACCAATGTCCTTAATGACTCACTGTAATTAATTATAAGGTTAGAACATAAAATTCACATTAGTCCTCAATGAAAGCTTTAATTAAATAATCGACACAGGCTATTTTGCAGCACAAAACGAGTAAGTCACATATCTGCATCATTATAAAACAGTAAAGCAAATTATCTGAATCGAAAAAGGAAAAAACTGAACATTTCTTTTGAACGCACAGGCTTTTCTTGCAGACATAAATTAAACGAGACTAAACATAAAGCGGCATTCTTGTATCAACATAAAAGGGATGCAGCCAACCAATGACCACGCAGAAAATCACAACGTGCTCTCCCAGTGTCCTGAAAACAGCGTTACGTCTGATTTTGTTTAAGAAAACGCACGTGTCTACAGAGTCGGGAGTCGTACGCACAGTCGGTTCACATCAATTCCCCGTTGAAAACATTTTGGCAGGTCAGATTTGCTATGCTAACATTCCAGTGGAGGAACGGTAAAGAGGAAGCAGCCGGCCTCTACAGCAGTTTGGAGCTTTTTGTGTTCTTTTCTTTCGGGAATGCCGCCTTTGAAGGGAATAAATAAAAGTGTGATCCACAACCCTCACGGGAGACAAGTGAGACAAAAAAAAACTAACTCAGTCAAACCTACCCTTGATATCCTCTACAGTCTCCTCTGGGATGGTCCCTGAAGAAAACACGAAGAAGAGGTATAAATGAAGTGAAACTTAATTTCCTTTGGTCCACTTCTGCATAAATCAGCCATTTCTCTCATTTCACTTCCAATTTAGATTTATGATGAGGATGAATCAGCATTTGGGGAACGTGTGACCTGGCACTGCAGCCAGGGACAAGTATTATATATGACTGCTTGGTGTAAAACAAACAAAAGAAGCAAATTCTTCTCCCCGAAACATTCACAGTGTAAAGGCCTGATTACAGAGATCTCAGCCCTTCTGCGCTTACTGCAGAAATGCCGTCCGTTCAACTGCGTCGGCCTGCTGTCTGTCTTAATTATTGATGCATATGTGTGTAGCTTCTGTCACTCGGCTGCAGCTGTAGAGCTCACAGCTCAACGCGATGATTCCGTCTGGCTACCTCCATCGAGGAAGCTCTAAAATAGACTGTGTGCATATGTAGAATTCACAAATTCAGAAAGGGGTTCGCTCAAAGGTCACGCAGAAACAAGTTCTTATGAACTGTAAATGATGCGTAATGCGTCAAAGCCAGTCTATTTTTCTGCTCTCTGCATTGTAAAACAAATCAGCAGTCCATATCAGCGCTACAAGTGTATCCACTTGAAAGACAAAGACACACACAGTGTATGGTATCTTGGCGTAATTACCGATGACAGCTGGTACACTCTCCCCAGTGGTGGTGTCTGTGTCCACGGTGCACTGTTCCACAAGAAGTGCATCTAATTCTCTGTAATAAATACAGACACATGCAGTTATGGGAGGGGGGGGGGAAAAAGGCTCCATTTTACCGTCACAAGATTTTCAATCAACACGGAAACAAAGTGTCCTTTTTACAGCCGAGTGTGCACCACCATGCAAAGTCACACACTCCTCTTAAATCTGTTAAAGCTACTTACTTATGGATGGCTTTCCCTCCCAAAGGCAACGCCTCCCACGCTGGCAGAATAGGAGTGCACTCATAAACCTGTTTACGCAGTTAAGGCGGTAACCTATAAATCCCCAAACTGAACGTTTACACACAATACAGTAAACGTTCTTTTTGCATCGACACATTCACAAATGTCACAGAACAATCAAAGAAGAAAACATCAGTAATCCATCGATAGCGAGGCCGCTTTGCACAGCTGTCTCAGTTTTCCTGTGACCAAGGTGAGGCAAGTTTCAACAAGACAAATTGGTCCCAAAACTGTTTAGCCTAGCTTAGCACCAAGACTGGTAACGGAGGGGAATCAGCAAACCTAGCTCTGACAGGAATGCCTTCCAACAGCTACACATTGTATCATTTAGAAATTCAGAAAAATTATGTCATTAGTACAATTTCAGAGTAGATGGGAGGATTTTGCCCCTTTGGCAGTGGGCAAGTCATTTCCCCCTGCTTCTAGTCTTTGTGCTAGGCTAGGCTACACGTATCCTGGACCACTCGCTCCATTGAACTAACAAGAGATTAAAATGACATCAAACTTCTCACCTAATTCCCGGTAAGAACGCAAACAAATCAAGTTTCCTGAACAGTGGGGGGGGGGGGGGGGGGGTTTCCCCCCACTCCCAAAACCCCCGGGGGGGGGGCAAGAAAAAAACGCCCCCCCCCCCCCCCCTGTGGGCCCC
>CM022481.1:10215854-10243099 GCA_011952105.1 Coreoperca whiteheadi
CACAACCACACGGCGTACAGAGCTGGCTCTTAGACAGAGGTGGGGGGGGTGGGGGGGGGGGGGTGGGGGGGGTTTCCTTCAAGTGTCAAAGACTCCAGGGTGACAGGCAAAGGATACAGGCAGCACCAGCGTCTCTGTGTGGCCACAGTCCATCACCAGAGCGGAGTTGATGCCCAAAGTCATGATGGCCATGAGGTGACTTGGGGCAAACAGCACAGAGGGCACCTGGAAAACACCATCAAAGAATAACATTTACACACACTGTAGCTTACACTTACTATTAAGGTTGTCAGTAAAGTTAAAAAGAAGTGTGTTATTGCAGGACTTTCTTTATTATTGGCAAAATTGAGTCCCTATACGTTCCAAATACAAGTATGTGTCAATGTTTGTCATATCAGTGACACGCATGCTGCCCATTAACACGTTCTGCAGCTTTCACAAGACACTGCTCTGCTTGGTTTTCATACCTCAAATTGTTTGAAGAAAACCTTGGTGAGCGTCTCTCTGAAGTGAGACGGGCAGAGGATGGACTCGATGATGACCACCCTTCTGTCGCGAGGGTTCACCAGCAGGTGTCTGATTGAGACAAATGGGAGGACAAACTTGGAATTCGGTGAGGATGGACCGCTCCATTCTGCAGCTACAAGCAGCGTAATTGCTGTCCACATGCCTTAGCAACTCTTTTTTTTTTTTTTAAACTCTTGCTTACAATGAATAACTGACCCAGCAGAGTCTCACCTGAAGTACAGCAAATGGATAAATTCTTTGAGGATGACATAAAGCTCTTCTGTGTTGATGTTGTACTGAACCACTTTGATGGCCTGAAAGCGAGACATCACAGACCACATTAAACTTAATGTATTTTTGCAAATTCCAAACATCCTTCGAAATGAGTGCACTCAGCAAAGACGCAGCGGTGTGCCTCGCCTGTTGCTGTCCCGGTTTCCGGATCTCGCTCGGAATTATGAACCTGGGCCCCGTTTCCCCTGCAAAGCCGCATCTGAAAGAAAAAAGGAAACCGCCAGCTGAGCTGCTAGAGGACGCACAGAGAAGATTAGGTTTCCCTTTGGTGATAGTCCAATAATATTGCGAGCGAGAATAATTTCAGTAACCCTTGTTTCAGGCTCCTACACCTACTCTAATACAAGCAATAGCAGTGATCTGTGCACAAACAAAGCAAATGTAAACATGATGCACCATGGCACTCAAATTTTAGTGAGAAACGATTTGTATTAGAGGAACAATACAAAGGGCCACATCACTTTATGAAATGGCAAAAAAAAAGACCTTTTAGTAAGTTGCATCTAAATAAAACCACAGTGCAGCTCTGTGTCCGACAGCATCCGCAGACAGAGACATCGTTATGAAGAGCGAACAGTCCTCTTCAACTTCATGTGACTCGCCTCAGGCCACTTTCTCAGCTTTACTAAGGAAAGACCTTTGGCTAAAATTACAGCAAGATTATATAAATGAAGTGGTGCCTTATACACCAGCGAAATATAGTAGGAATTTCATTGTGGCATGGTAAATGAAACTGGTAAATGTCCAGTAACGTGCTTCCCTGTGAGGACCCTAAATGTTGGGGGGGGGATGACGAGGAAGTGAAATTCAGATTGCCTGCTTAATTCAAACTATTTAGGTCACTCAAACAGCAGTCTGGGGGGCCGGCTAAACTCTGACATGTCTAGCTAGCATCGGCTGGGTGGCTTGCTAGCTGACACCGCTAACGTTACAGCATTTACTACTACTATATACAATTATGTATCATGTGTTTGTGAGGAAACCCTGCCTGAGGCCAGATTAGATGAGTGCCAATCGGTTATTTAAGCAAACAAACATACACGCTAGCGTACGATGCTAACCGAATGGCTATGCTAAAGACTGAGACTCACTTCGTGTACGCTGCTCCCAAGTCAATGACGATTGCAGTCTTCTCTCCTCCACTTCCTAACCCGTCAAATAAGGGCATTTTATTAATTTGCTCGCCTTTGGGCAAACCTAATGGCAATACTTAGCGTTGACAGGCGCACATTTGCATCGCATCACAACAGGAGAGAAAAATCTGTTGTCTTCCTGTTGTAGTGACGTGTCGGCCGCGGACGAGGCGGCCCTGTGAGCCGGCTCCCGTCAGCAGCTGAATAATCTTGCATTTTTATTTCTTATAACACATGAGAAATGTAACTTAAGTTACATGTTAAACATTAATGAAACAAATGTAAGAAATCAATTTGTGGCTGTTCAAAAACAATAAAATGTTGTGCTAAATCAGAGCATGCTTCTTTCTTATTTATGTCCACGGGGGATGTGCTGTCTGTGATTTACACGTGATTAAAACATTTTATGGACATCAGGTCTGACTGGACCGATTTTGGACCCTTTTAGAACCTTGTCAATGTGTGTAAACCTTGAGACATAATTGATTGCCTTTCACGGTGTAACACAATGGGTGAGGGATTATTTTATATGCAGGTTTATAAATACACTTAAATTATGCAGCAACACATTTAAACATCCAGAGGACGACGCATTTAGACGTAAGGGGTCGCGCAGAAGAGACGCGTGGAATTGACGTCAAAGAAGTCCGTTCAACTTTCATTTTGGAACAATTTTTCAACCGTGACGGGACGTGTCGCAGGGACGTCTTTTCAACGGTCATTAAACGTCCAAATGTTTGCTGGGTTAGGCAGGGACCGGCAGAAGTGGCACTAATGAAGAGCCGTTTGGGAGCCGGGAGGGACGGCCCTCGGAAAGGAACGGAGCCATAAGATCCGGCTCCCGTCAAAGAGCCGGACGTCGCATCACGATCCTGCTGGGCTGGGGCTTCAGAAACGCGATGACGTCACATGGGATTGCTGATCAGCACGCGCTCAAATTGATTAAAACAATGGAAACGTTCTATTCTACCAGTAGGCCTACATTTCAGATGAATGAGTCAAATGCAGACTTTTCAAAAACAAAAAGTAAAGCCTGAGCTCATTTAAGAAATAGCCTACAATTACATACGTGACAGACAAGTTCGAAGTATATTTTCATTTTCTATCAGCTTACATCATTTTCATATGTTCATGTATTTTTAGATGTATTGTTGTGTTGTGTTGTGTAGCCTACATAGATCTTCCTTGAAGCTGAAAATCCCTGTATTCTAGGGGAGACTGGGGACAGTTAGAACAGAGAAGAGCACCTTTAGATCCATTGAATGAAAATGAAACGAGATAAAAAAAAAAGGTTCTCTGTCATAAAAGGGCGTCAATGTTTGAATAGTTTTAAAATTCAAATAGCTATTCTCCCTCTGACTACTGACATACAGAGGTGTAACCCATGGATGCTGATGGTGTAACCGATACACCGTCTATGGTGTAACGTCCCTGGGCCACCACAGGGGGTCACTGGAACCTTTTCTGTATGCCCGAACTATTAGCCTTTTCTAGTTTTGCTTGGCTGTCCGTGGCATGTTCTCAAATTAAGACCAATATCTAATCTAAGACTGATCTGTGTCCCTACAGGAGTCATATTTCTCTGATGCAAATGCAAACAAATCATTATCCCATTTGTTATCAGTTTACCATACCGCATTACCATTCCATTAACTGTATTTATTGTCTCGATTCCTACTTATATATCTGATCTCATCGTTGGCAGGGAACAATTTGAGTCCCGTAATTTGTAGTGAAACCTCTTTGATACTATGACTGTGTCAGAGTTGACTTATTGGGAAGTAACATACAATTACAGACCATGCAGTTGTGCAGACTTGCTGGATATGTAACCTTAAGATAATTGCACGTTGTTACTTGTGATTATGAAAATGCACAGACACCACTAGCAAGTTCTCATGCATGCACCTGCTTGTATGCTGTGCTAATTTGGAGGTACCATGTACCTAAGTAACTGAATGGGCCAGGGCAGTCATGCAGAAACGAATCTTGCTGTCAAAACAATTCGGGAACCAATTTAGTCACAATGCAATGGCGTGTAAAAGCTGGCAGTGCATAATTAATCATCGTATGAACATATGTGCATAATCACTGACACCTTCTGTGTTCACTCCTTGCAACACAGATCTCCATTACACTAAACAGACAACACCACCCAGAACATAGCCCGCGTAGACTCCTTTCATTAAAGTTGACTATATTAACTCTATATTTTGCACAACTGCTATCTCCACTGATATGAAAATATGAGATACACATGAGCCACAGGTCCATTCAACAGAGGTTGAGATCACCTTTTGCATGTTTAGTGTCACAGCTTGTAGGGCATCACGTACGTGTGGATAAAGGCATTAACCATGATTATTAATAAATGCCATCTATAATAGTAAATAGTATTAATTAACCATGGTAGATGAGTACTGCTTTTAACTGAATTATTTTAAACGTTACATTTCCCTCAGCTGAAATAAAGGTGATTACATTTAATTTAATTTGGCAGTGTGTCCATTTAAAACAGGTTTCATATAATATTTAGCTGTGAGGTTACAGCATAAGAAACTGACAGTCCCAGTTATTGAATGAGGACAATCAGACAAACTGCCACGACCTCCGCTGGACTCCACTGCTCTCTGTGAGCAGCAGGCGACCTTTAATAAGTCCAGGTTAAGGAGCTGTCCGTTCAGCACCGCCAGGAGCCCGATGTGGCCCTTTGGGAAAGAACGAGACACAACGAGGAATAGATGCACTGGAAGGCAACAGCACAGTTACCGCGTGGAGCAGACGTCAAAGCCGCCAGTTTGAATAAATCGGGCAGATTTGAGAGCATTTGGGTGGCAGCACTTGTGAAGCAGGCGGACATACGTGGAGAAGACGGAGACTTTCACTGTCAGTGACGCTGAGCTGCACAACAACACGCCTCTCCTTCAGCTTGCTTTCCACACTAGACTATCCTTCATTTGTCTCCGGACGAACTGCCCCTTTGTCGGGTTTTATTTTGCACACTGAAAGAGAAGCTCTGCGACCTCCAGTCACAGCGATCCGTCATGAACTCTGGAAGGTAAAGGCTCTTTTATATTTAGCCTTGCGTAGCCTTTGATTGCGCTGGGAGAAATGGGATTCAGCAACGCAGTGTGAATTTGTTTACAGCCCCAATGCTCGATCAGGTAGTGGTCCGCACGAGTACACTGGCTGTATTGATCTTGGGGGGGGGGGGCAGTGGGTTGTATTGTGACAATGTTGGACTGTGCATCATCAGGGCTGGATAATGATTCCCCTCAGACGTTTGTCTGGCTCAGGCAACATGAAAGGGTGTCACCCTGATAACACCAGACGTTTCGTTTCTCTTCCTTTTCTACAGACAGCAGCGATTGATTATCAGGTGATCATTGCCATCACATGTTGTGAAGCAACACACGTGTGCCATACGCAGTTGTTTTCAATCCAATTTAGCATTTGATAATGTGCATATATGCTGTTTGAAAATTGCCCTC
This sequence comes from Coreoperca whiteheadi, assembly GCA_011952105.1. Taxonomy (NCBI): domain Eukaryota; kingdom Metazoa; phylum Chordata; class Actinopteri; order Centrarchiformes; family Sinipercidae; genus Coreoperca; species Coreoperca whiteheadi. Next base: position 10,221,280 of record CM022481.1, read on the forward strand.
TTTTTAGTGAGATGCAGGTCTGTGTGATGTAAGAATGTAACATTCATGGAGGCATCTGTAGAGGATCCTGGAGGATAGAAAACCTGGTGCTATTTATAGGTGAAGTGCGGAGGGGTGCTAAGGATTGCTGTGTCAGATTCCCATCCCCCCCCCCCCCCCTCCCTGTTTATCACTCTCCCTCTGTGTGTGTGTGCGTGTGTGCGTGCGTGTGTTTGTGTCCCCAGCATTTCCTTCTGTTTATACAAAACAGAACAGAAGAGTCTGAGATGAAAAGGAATTTCATCCGAATTTATTCAAAACCGTGCAACTGCAGCATCAAAGCAAAGGCAGGCAGAAATGCACAGTTAATCCTGTTCTCTGTGGTTTATCGCAGACTATATGAAGTTCTCAAATGAAATACACTTTGCATTCTGACCCTTTGATCTCCATTTGCAAATCTTTGTAATGTGCCCTGTCACCTTCCTTCCCTGACTTCCCAGCCACCTCTGCTTTGTCTCTCTGTCCACATGTCTGCTGGGTGACAAAGCGTTGAAGTTGCAGGCAGGGACTGTTCACGCCTCAGTTAAGCCTATTAGCATTTATCATTTGTGTCCACTCACAGCAGGCACTGAGACGAGACAGAGATGCTGATGTTCGGGACGCTCAATCGCCTCCTCCTGGCTGGGACCTGTCTCTGTGTCTATGGAACCCCGGTCCGCCTCCCAAACTTCACCCCCACGCAGGACAGCGGCTGTGATGAGCAGTGTGCCGGCTCAGTAACAACTGTTGGGTCAACGAACGCCCCAGATGTCAAGTCCGAACCCTCAGACACAGGTGCAGAAGGAGGGGCTGGCCCACATGGACAACCTGAGGCGATAGATCCAGTGACACGCAGCCTTGATGGAAGATGTGTGCAAGGAGAGGCAGGCGGGGAGGCATGGAGCCAAAGGAGCGAGGTAAAGAAGGTCGGGAGCACATTTGAGATTCGAGATGCTCAAAGACAGTTGGAGGCAGCTTCAGTGCTGCCTGTTGATCCAGAGGGTAAAAAGGAGGACATACCTGTCACCAGTGAGCCTCTATTAAGCTCTACAGGTGGGAGAAAGCAGCTCGACATAGCCGTGAGTATTACAAGGTTGTCTTCAGATGGATTTTTACCCTCCTCCACAGCACCATCGCAGCTGAGCATCACAGCCAGGGGGAGCAAAGACCAAGGTGGGGAGGACCCAACAAAGCTACCTGATTATGGTGATTCTCTCCAGGATAAAGACCTAGAAACAAGCTTGACATCCTCATCCGAACCTCCAAATCCTGGAGCATGGATCCAGAAACTGACCTCCCACAGTCCCATCCCTCCCTCAGTTTTTGTCTCCCCTCGGACCTTTACACCTTTGTCAATTTGGGGCCACGATGGCGCTACAATGTCCTCCCTCCCAGACCCCCTATTACCTGAAATTGGACCAAACCTGATGCCCAGAGAGGATGGGCCAGAAAGCCTGTGGACTGAGGCAGTGAGGCCCGGTGGAGGTAAGTCAGAAAAATGAGAAATGTACAATTAATGTTGATGGAAAATGGACATGCATGGATTTTTATTGGGGTAAAACTTTCTGTAATCTCTCACTGCTCATTAATTCAACATACCCAAACTCAAGACACACAAACCAAAATGGTGTACGGTAATGCTCTGCAGTCATTTTCCCCCTATAAGACTTCCCTCCACAACAATCCGTATTTTCTGGCTCGCTGGATTTGCAGGGCTTTCAGGAGGCTTCATTAAAAAAGTGAGGCGGAAATGAAAGCGACACGTCTAGTGGCGGAGATTGCCTTTGATGATTGGCAAAGAAGGCGCCCGCTTTTCCACGCTCCACTTTGAACCCCAGCTGGGACCCGTGGCAGTCTAATTACTTTCTATTCCTGACTCGAGCCTGAAAAAAAAAAAGAGAGAACACACACAACTGCCAGGAAAAGGCTGGTGGCAGGGTGTGTTATACAAGTCCTTGAAGGATTCAACCCCTATTTCTATATCTATATACCAAACCTCTCCTCTTTCTTTCCCACCCTTCACACTCCCCATCCAGACTATTGTAAAGAAGCAGGCAGGTTATTATTCAGTGATGCAGGAGAGGGAACTGGATTAAAAGAGTGTGTCTGAGCCAATATGTGTTCCTGCCGTCCATTTGTCTGTTTGATGAAGCTTCCTCCCAACAGAAAGGAAGCTGACAAAAAAACTCAATTCCCAAAGCGGCATTATGTAAAAGGATTGCAGTCTTTATAAGCATTTTCCAGGCTACTTTAGAAATGCTTTGGACTAAAGGAAATGCCTGAGAGATATGCAGTAACAGTTTCTTTTTTCCTGTGACAGCCCCCTCTGTGGTAGCTTCTTATCTAGAAGGAACCATTTCTCAAACAATCCTCCTTTCATTGTGTCTTAGCTGCACTGTGAACTCGGCTGTGAGAGAGTGCAAGTGCTGCTAATGAGAAAACCGCATGTCCAAAGAGGTACCTGTTTCAGGAAGCTGCATTCTGTCAGAAAGCGCAATATGCTGAATACAGTTCCTGCCTTGCAATAGAAAACATATACATTTTTAATCTTAGCTGTCAGCAGAGTTGTGTGTAAAGAAACTGCAAGACCCTCAACTTGTCCTCATTCATTTGCCCTAGTTTACTCACTCAGTAACCTAGCAAGACCAGAAAAACAACATTTTCAGACTGCAGTATTTCACTGATATTTACCAGAAGGTTCCAACTGTTCTGCCCTTTGGAAATGAATACCATGTCACATATGCTGACCCACACTCTGTCTCCGTGCTTGTGTTGACACAATTACAGTGGACACTGTGGTCCCGCTGTCTCAGGATGAAGCAACGGAGGGCACCATGTCGTCGGAGGCTCTCCCTCTCATCTTTGAGCCTTTTGATGATGTCCCACCAGAGGGGGCACCAGCAGGAGCATCGGCGGTCACACTGGTGCCCGGCAGCGCTCAGCCTCTTGCTGCCATGGCAACCGGAGGAATGCCTGTGTCAGAGGTGGACCTGGACCAGCTGGTCACCGTGGAGACAGACAGCGACGGTCCCTCGCAGGCCCCACCCCTGCTGATGCCAGACTGGACGTCACCTTGGCAGACGTCCGGCGCTGAGCTCCTGGAGCCAACCAGCTCCTCCGGTCCGTCTGTTTCACAGCGACAAGCTGGAACCGAGTCGGATGATCATTCTGAGAGAGGTGATGTGTCAGGGCCAGAATAAATGAATCTCAGTCTCAACATAATGCTCTATGCAACAATGGCATAATAGTGCATAAGGCTGTTTTTGCATGATTTTGTCTTTTTTCTACAAATCACATGCACTCCACGTCACTGCCAACCATTTTCCAAAGCACAACATAGTCATAGGGGTCATAATGTGTGTATGATGGAGCTACTAATTTCAGAAAGTGTATCACCAACATAGCCCTGCGACAAGTTGGCCACTGTCCAGGGTGTACCCCGCCTAAGGCCCAAAGCCACTGGGATAGGCTCCAGTCACCCGCGACCCTGAACGGGAACAAGTGGTAGAAAATGACTGACTGACTGACTGTATCACCAACATCATAGGTTTACTGTATGAGAATATGGATTTAAAACCCAGTTTGAAGTGGATTTAGAGTGCCACAGTACATCATGATGGTGCCGCGCCGTTTTCTATTAAGAAAAGTAGCACAATTGTTTTGTTTTAGTTTGATTAAAGCATTTTCCCCTCTAGGCAGCCTCTGGTTGGAATTCATGTCACTTCAGCGTTAATGTGACCTTGTAGACTTGAAACTTGCTTGAGATTTCATTATTTTGGACATGAATGTCTCCAGGTCGGTAGTGGGAAAAACCTCTCATACTTAAGAGTCAGTCTTTAATGTGAGAAGCTACCACACTGTCCTTATGCATTGGATAATGCCCATCCTTGCTTATTGCATGTTTGAATTTCCAACATAACTTGCGAACTGCAATGCTTCTTGGTGTCTGAGATGCGTCTGTGAATGTCTGAATCACCGAAACACAACAAACACATTCCAACAGAAGTTCATCCATAGTCTAACCAGGCATCTTGTACTCTCACACATTATCAGATGTTAGGATGAGCTGTGGGTTGGAGCTGCAGTTCTGTACACGGTGTGTGAAAACCTCCACTTCTCTTGCGTTCTCCTTGTGCTCTGTGATTTGCGACATGTAGGTGCTGTGAGGACGCCAAACCTTGAAGAGAACTTGCCCACGACCGGCCCCTCCTTCTCATCCTTCCAGCATGCTATGACAACGGTAACCATGGCAGCTCAGAGGCCAGTGCACAAATCCAGATCAGGGTTAGAGGAGATGGAGTCTGAGGGTAAGACGCGTTTTAACTGAAAAAACGATTTCGTTTTCATTATCATTTTTTTAAATGAACGTGACCCTGCCTTCCCTAGCTGCTGAGCAGACGATTTTGTTTTGTTCCCCACAGAGGAGCCAGATGAAGATGAGGACGATGAGAACTCGGAGGAATCGGTGGAGGATGAGAGCGAAGAGGACCTTACAGAAACACCTAAAACATCCTCAACGCAGCCTCCGTACAGCCTCATCCCTCCACCTCCTGTCTGGGTTCAACGCAACCAGGGGTTGAGTATGTGAACATATTTAAATAATGAATATCCAATATCATGTATTCACTGCTCATACAATTACTTGTGGCCTTCTTAAAAGTAACCGCACTACACAAACACCGGAATATTTAAACTACTGCCTGTAAAAGAGACTAAAAGAGGCTTCAAGTATGTTGCCCTGCTAAATCTATGGCTCTTTCCTTCCAGTGAGGAGCTGGGTAGAGCTAATTAGAGAAAAGGTAAGACTGCCCCCTGCTGTCTTTAAAAAGTATTGGTTGTCCATCAAACAAACTTCTGTGTCCTTTATTTCTTTGCCAAGTGGTGTTAAGGATTAAGCTGTCAATATTCTATATCTTTCTTATTGTCAACAAATCCCATGAAAAGACCAAAACCAAGAATTACATGATCCTACTGAACAGGTATTGCCTCTGGAGCCAAAGCCTGATATATGTTATTCCTCTGTGGCATAGGGCACCATTGTTGTCCAAAAACTATCAAAAACACATCAATGAGACACACTTACAATGGTGGACATGTTCCTTCATTACAGTTTTGTGTATGTGCTCTTGATCTGAATGTATCTGTCCTTATGCGGAACAACAGGAACTCAATTGTTGAACTGAGTCTGGCCTGATTAACTCACTTTTAATATTTTCCTGTATAATAAATGAAAATGAAATTAAATAAACATGGGCACTTAAATTACTTTGAGTCAATTACACATATACCATCCTGCTGCCATACATTATCACTGGAGCAGCAAATGTGTATTCATCCGCAGCTGAAACAAATAAGCCTGTTTGAGTAACACTTGCTAAAAACTACAGTGACCAGATGTTGCAGGAAATTACAGAGCTTTTTTAAAAAAAATAAACAATTCAATATATAGCTTACATATAGTGTATGTAACCTGTTTTTAAAGATTTACATCTTCGTAGTTACAAATGGGCTTGGTGCTGAGAGCCACAGACGGGGTAGGGAGGTCGGAAAACACAAAGTGACAGAGTCATTCTTTTCATGGTGTTTATTGGCAATGACAAAAATATAGTTACGTCAGTCTTACCTGTTAGGCTGCATAAATCCATTCAACCAGGCAAATGAACCACCACCAGTTTTGATAATGGGGCGTACGTACAAGAGAGATTAAAAGGATTTACCTGGATTAGACATGTTTATGACTCCGCTCTGCTTTGACCCCTGTGGCTCCACCCACGGCAGGCGGGTTATGTGTCTGGGATGTTGGCCCCGGTGGGCATTGGCATCACTGGGGCCCTGCTAATCGTCGGCGCCCTCTACAGCATCAGGGTGATTCACCGCAAAAGGAGGAACAGCTTCAAACACCAGAGGAGGAAGGTCAGACAGCCAGAGGTCAATACCCCGCTTGTATTTCTCACTTGTTATTACTCGTTTCACTTGTTATTGAGGATCAATCTTGTGTTGAGCATTACGTTTATTTTTCCTCCCCAGCAACCTCGAGAGCCCGGAACCAGCCGCCAGGACCAGGCCATGCTGCTGGCTGACAGCTCCGAGGATGAGTTCTGATGAGACCCTTTTGGCCTCCATCTGTAGGTGACCAATGGCTGATGCTCCTGTAAAGGGGGGCTCGGCGAACACCCCCATCGCTATGACTACCACATCTCCTATCACCCTGGGCTGTTTGACTATGACTCATCTGATCCACAGAGTGTGACTGAGACACAATTTGCACAGGCTGCACAACAGTCAGCTTTGTATTGCCCCCCCCTTCCTAAAAGTACCAATGTGAGCACTTTTCTGAATGTCGTCAGGTGATGTTGGCTCTAATTGATGCTCTTTAAAACAAAATGCATTAGCAGGGTATTGGCAGGATGAAAGTGTTGCGGGTAAATTAAGGTTTTGGCTTTGTGGAGTTGAAGGGGAAAGTGTGGACCAGCGGGTTTTCTGTCAAGTAATAAAAAAAGAAAAAAGGGCTGTAGAAGAATATCATTACATAAACAATGTAAATATATGTACGGTTATGTAGCTGACTTGGGGTCAGTCGTGTTAGTGTACATACAATTTTAATTCTTGCTCCACATCTGGGATATTTAAAGGAATTGCTTAACATTTTTGGAAATACGACCATTCGCTTTCTTGCTGAGAGTTAGATGAGAAGATGGACAGCACTCTCATATTTATCTGTTAGCTGAAGCTAGCAGCCGGTTAGCATATCTTAGCATAAAGACTGGGGGGAAACAGCTAGCCTGGTCTCTCTCAAAGGCATCAAAACATACCTACCAGCAGCTCTAAAAGCTTAAACAAACAAGCATTTGTTTAATCCGAACAAAAAAATAAGTGTAAAAAATGACTATTTGCTGTTTCCAGGGGTCGTGTGATGAACCTTCACTCAGCTGGGAGTGACCGTACAACTCCTAAATGAGATATAATGTGCCAATTAGTGAGCTCTAGAGGTGCCGGTAGGCAGATCTTGTTCCATTCGGACAGAGCCAGGCTAGCTGCTTCCAGTCTTCATGCTAAGATAAGCGTCTCTTGGCTGTCAAGTGAGCTTTGTGTTCAAAACAAACAAACATGAGTGTAACTCTGCCAAAAAAGAAAAGTCTGTTTCCTAAAATGCTGAACTACTGCTTTAAGCAAGATTTCCACACAGTTTAGAAACCTGAACATACAATTCATTTGAATTAATGCTTCGTTTAAATGTGAATTTTGTGGAAATGTAAATGTTTTATTCAAAGGGATTTGTTCATAAACTTTACTGTGAGACGCACATACAAAATACCATAACCCTACAAAAGTATGTAGCATAAAACAGATTTTGATGTACAATATCACTCTGATAGGAATTCCTTCTTTTGCCATGTTTCTTTTTCAAGCGCATGACTATGCCTCTATTCATACGGAGCCGTCTTTCTGATGAATGAAGTGTTTCGGTTGGCTGGAAAAGCAAAAACATTGAAGACACTGGGGCAGAAGTTAATATTTTCACAAGTGAATTTTTGTTAAACCAGCTGATTTTGCACAATAGTGGTTTTTGTGTGTTCTGGCTCAGACAAGGACAGATAAAGGAGACGTTTTGGCAGACTCGACCAGCCCAAGAATGTCACATTGCTGGGGTGCAATGAGTTGCAGTCAGATAAAGTTCTGAGAGAAAATAAGTGGAATCATTTAATCTAAAACTTCTCTGTTGTAGTTCAGACAGAAAGGATGCAAGAGCTATTTGAACACTACTCATTTGAGCCATGTTTGTAACACCAATGACAATAAAACAAGGTCTTGTCTTTCGTTTAGAGAAAATATATTTTCTGTAACTTCATGAGCCATCGGATATGCTTAATGTACAACTGCCTGTTTATATGCAATAATACTGTTTTAGGGTAAGTGTGATGTAAAATAGTGGGCACTTTTTTGTCTCTTTATGTAGATATGAAACAGGATGTGGTCGAATAAACAACTATTTTAGATGTCGGATTGTGACTCTTTCTAAAAAAAAAAAAATGAAGCAAAAGTGTGAATTATGTTTTAAATAAAAACCACTCCAGACAGCAGACAAGATAACCCAATTTACAGCATTAAAAAAATCAAATAATTTATTTCTGTGTTCTTTTTCCACATTAAATAAAAGCTATCGGACATTTCCAGATCAAAATCAAAGAGAGGGGACAGAGAAGAGGAACAGGGGAAACACGAATCTGACATGCAAAAAGACCTTTTGCACTCCCCTTTGCACACTTCATGGATGGCGGTGGAGGTGGCGTTAGCCGCCCCGAAAAGACTGCAGGAAGCCCCTGTGGTTGGTTGGTTGTAGGGACCACAGCTTTGTGTGGCACAGCATGACAGCCAAGACAAATGTTGTTTATCTGATCAACAAACTGGTTTCTCTTGGAATTTATGATTGTAACACTCAAAATGTAGAATGGCAGATGTCGCCCCAGGAGAGGACAGAGAAGCGTGGTTGTGATTGTTAAGAGGAAGCTAACTGGATAGCACAGCGGACGTCCAGGACGAATGGGGGGGGGGATTTGCTTCCGACATCTGTGAACACTGTACTGGCATGTCAAGTCAAAACTTTCATTCCAAATGCATTGTCAGAGAGAGCTAGTTAAACTATGCAACACCACAAGCCGTGGCTACAAACTGATATTGATGACGAAGCCCTTCAGTCTATGATCATGGTCTAAACAGAGCCCTTTGGCTCTTTGAGACAGGCTGTAATGCCCATATACCTAATGGAACTGCCAGAGATTCACAGAAGTAAAACAAGAAAAGAAAATGTCAGACCCTTTTCCTTCAAAATCTAAAACACCTCCTCATACCGACAGCTGGTTCTAAAGAACGAGATAGGTTAGTTTTGTAAGGTGTTTCCCATCTTGTCCTTTCATCCATCAGTAGTCACTGTACATAAGAAGAAAAGGCCGGGACAGTGAGGAGACACAGAAGAGGGGAAGCATGTGTCCAACACAGGGACAGAAGATTTGAAACTCCAAAATAAACCAGGAGTTTACACAGGGTGATAATTGAAACAGTGTCATATGAGCAGTCAAGATAATAGTTGGGGGTCAGGGTTTAGAGAGTTTTTCATATGCCTGGTATGGACTGTTCATAAATCTCGTAACACCTCAGGATGGGCTAAAGTAGCACAGAAATTTAAAATAAAAATCATGTCTGATAAATCAACCGAAAACCGCCCCCTTCCCAGATGATTCACAAAAAAAAAACCCAAAACAACATACTGTCAATAAATCTGATGAATAGAACAACATTAGTACATAAATCTAGAAAAAAAAAAAGCCTAAAGGAAAATAGGTCATCTGATCCATTGCTCCAAATGCACACAGACACAAACGCTCATACATACACAGGCGGCAACTCTGTAAACATCCACTCTCCCTTTCAGTCCCTGGTGAACTGCTGAAAGGGGAACACGAACGAGGTCCTGTAGTGTCGTTCATAGAGACTAGATCATCAATCCTGAAATCATCAAAACTTTGGCCTACTGTGAATGCTTGCTGGAGACTTTTGTGAGTTCTGCAGTCAAGATCAGATTTTACTCGGCTATCCAGCTGTGCCACATGGCAGTGTCTTGCAGGGCTTTCTACTGTGAATATTGTAGGCAGGATTAAAGCACACTGACGTCTAATTGCATAATTTGAAGCGCTACAGGGAAAACAAGAGTTTACTTTTAATTGCATTTACAACCTGTGATGCGGGTCGTTGCTGTTTTAGGGTTTATTCTCCCCTCAACTATAAAACAAACTGTCTCCTGGGCCTTTCTGTCAGATCAAGCAGTGCGAACACCAATCCTGGAAAGCGAAAACAAAAAAGAAGAAAGTGTATGATTTGTTCCTTCCTGTTGTCTTTATAAGGCTGGAGCAAAACATAGCACCTCAAAAGGCTCTGATTTTCCTGTGCGGGGCCTCTGTAAGTAGAGAAATGAAAGACAAACAGAACACATCCACACCCTTGTCAAAATAACAAGACACAGACACGTTCACACGTACACATACACACTGCAGCAAGTTCCAAAAGGAGTGCATCTGACCTTTGTTCATTGTACTCTGAAGAAAAAAACAAAAGCGGCTGAAGCAAACTTTCTTTGCCATAGTTAGTGTGGATTGGAACGTCTGGGTGCATCTATTACATGTTCCAGGCTTGAGATCTTGAAATGTTAGCGAGGTTGGTTGTGCATCAAGTGAGGGCACCTTGGAAGTGCATTGTGGACTCAGCTGCTCTTGAGCAGCATGAGGTTATAGAGGTGTATAGTAGACAATCTAAATGAACTGAAAGCGAACAAAAGAATAAAATATAATCTGCTAAGAATACTTGTCTATTTTCCTTTTTTATGAAGAGATAAACACACACACACACACACAGCATACTCAAACAGGAATCCAGCATATGTAACACTTTGCCCTCCGGTCTGGTGCCAAGCGCAGACCAGAGCCGGGCCGAGGCTGCCATGTCACGCCTGCTAGCGGGCAGATCACTGCCGCTGTGGCTGAGAGCGCTGATGGATTGAGTGGCACTTGCAATGAGGAGAATCAGATGAATAATCTAAAAAGAGTAAACTGAGACGGCTAGGACACGTTTGACCACACCATCATTGGCAAGGAGTCTGCAGCTGGCAGTGCATTTGGGAAAAAGTTCTGAAGAAAAAGTTTTAACTCCTCACCCATACTGTCAGTGTTTGATGACGACAGATTTCGTGGAGGACACTGAAGCGAAAAGGTGGCGGATCCACCAGTTGGGCGAAGTTTCAGGTGCTAATGGAGTGATTGGTTTCGATCAACCGCTCCGCACCAACACGCTTACGCCAAACACAGGAAGGGATTCAGAGGGTTAGCCTCAGACTGGGTTAATCAACAGACACACACACACACACACACACACACACTCATCACGCCTTTTCCCACACTCACTTTAAAATAAATGCATGCACATCGTTACAGGCTTCAGTCCTGGAGGCTGAGGCAGGTGATGGAAACAGCAGCAGGGAGCAGCTGCGCCCACTGGGCAGGATGGGAAGCAAAAACATACAACAGAACGCGCAAGTCCAACCGAGCATGCGCTCACAGTCACACAAACACGTTCACTTGCTCACAGTGAAACCAACCAAGCACGTCACGTACACATGCACACAAACACAGGCCAAACACTCGTTTTCCAAAAAGACATGAGGCGGCACAAACACACAGTCATACTATAGCTTTTCTGTCAAACGTCCAACTTACAAGGTTAAAAAAGAAACACAAAAATAAACTCCACAAATATTTTCTTCCCAGTCTGTTTTTCCCCGCCCTGCTCCCTTAAGTCTGTTTTTGTCCTGTGTTCTGCAGGAGGATTTGGTGTGGTGCCATGTCCTCTGGGGTTCGGACGCACGTCCGTACTTGAGCTGCCTCACACGTCACGTCGCGGTCTATGGGGCATCCAAGCTTGAAGGTCAAAAGGTCACCTCGCCCCCAGTCAAGGTCATCCCAGAGACCACCCTCACTCGCCCCCCTCCTCATCACAGAAAGTATCAGGGGCCCCTTCATGAAATCAGGTGGGATGTCAGTCGGTCTCTGCCTAAACAACAGTTGTTCAGAGGTCAAGGACAAAAAGAGGGTGGGTGTGTTTGCGTGTCTGTGCATACTCCTTATGTTTGTACACAGGTGTGTGTGTGTGTGTGTGTGAGTGTGTGTATATAAGAGTGAAATGACCAGGGCAGAGCTCAGGCTCAAGCTGATAGTGTACGAGGTGGACAGCACCCGCTGTCCAGTCCTCCCCCGTCCCCTCTTCTTTCCTCTAGCGGAGCCACAGTTTGAGCCGCAGCGCGTCCACTCCGTTAAGGTAGTATCTGAACAGCCGCTTGTCTCTGACAAAACCCAAGTTCTCGTACAGCTTCAGGGCTGATTTGTTGGTGATTTCAGTCTCCAATACAACCTGGGGACACACAGATGGCCATGTCAGTGCGTTGGTGTATATGTTAGGGGAGCCTCACTACGTTTTCAGAACCTGGTTAAAAAAAAAAAAAAAAAAAAGATATGTTTGGTTGTTGTGGACTGTTTGTGGGGCCCTAACGGTAGTTTCTCTTGTTTTAGCCTATTACAAAGGAAAATGTCGACATTAATGGAAATAAGCGTATTTGCTGTGAGAGGATCAATATCAGTTTTATCACTGTTGGTTCAGTGTAGCGATAGCTTTGTTGTTTATCCTAGGCTAAGCGCTAGAGAGTTAGCCTCTGTACACAAAACATACTCAACCCCACGACTCTAAACCGGCCTTAATTACATGTTGTATCTTGTTAGCTAGCAAGCTAGGCATAGACACTTCTGAGAGGCAACGGGGTTTTGTACATAATTACAACAAAGTATGCAAAGCCAGCAAATTAACTTTAAGGCAACTGAGGTTTTAAGATGCTGTGAGTAGTTTGGGGTGTCAGCTGTTGTTGGTCAAGAATAGCTTCAATGTGTAAGCTAGCTGCTAATTACACCACAAGGAGTGCGTTTACTCTCTCTGTGATAGGAAAAGCACAGTGCAATCGTCAATTTCATTGAGAGCTGAGGATGGATTGAATCAAGCGGCAATGCCTACCTAGCTGCCAAAGCTCTACGATTTAAAAAAATGGTGAATTCTAAAAAGGGTGTGTGTCGCATGTATAGACATACAAGTGAACCATTATTTGTCCATTGCATGTGTTTTATTTTAATTAATTCCGTCCGCGGCCTGCCATGCACTCACAATCTGATGTGTCTTCTACCTAGCAGCGCTGCGGCGGCACAATCTCCAGGGGTCAGGCAGAAGAGATCGTGCTAAGACAGAGCTCAGAAGTGAGTAAAAGCTTGTGTCCTTGTTGTAGGCTAATAAACAACCACATATGTCCGCTGTGTGTGTGGTTGAGTACAAGTGAGAGGGAGAGAGCGAGCGGTTGTCAATCTCGCTGTAAATGTACAGCGCAGGTTACAGTGTGACAGGTAATTAATGCTGCAGCTTCTCAAGACCAAGAAAAGTTGTTTCCCCAAAAAAAGTGAAGGGGGTTAGCCCCGAAAGCCCCAGTGACAACCCCCCCCCTACATTTTAGGAGTACTGTTTGCGGTGGAAACGCAAAGCAGTCGGCCGTTGCCAATCGCTGGGGGGGTTGGGGTCGATGGGTCAATGCAGATGTGCACCAAATGACGCAAGTCTTCACATCACAGTAAACCATGATAGTGTGTGACAGTGAGCCAGCATGCGCAATACCCTGAACTGTGCTTTTCCTACTGCGACATGTCAAAGTGGCTTCGGTGAGAACGCCTATTCATACGATATCAGCATTTCTCCTTTCAATAACGCTCGATAATATAACAAATAAGCAAACCTCCTAAACTGTTGGAGTATTCAGCATCACAGTGGATGTGATGAGTTGTTTTTTTTAACGCCGATCAACAGAAAGACTCTTTAATCGAAATTTAAAAACAAAACAAAAAAACAAACTCAAACATATTGATCAGAATTAAGTCTTAAGTGTTCAAGTACATCCTTAAGTCAATATCTAGTGGAGACAACGGCAAATGGCAGTGTAAACACAAATAAATATATAATCAAATGTGACTCGATACTGCTCAATGATAAACATCCAAGAGGGGTTGAGTATATTTTATAAACACTGTACACTTTAGTAACTACCATTTTCCAAAGCGAACACAAGATATTACAATATTTTCCTCTCTTTCCTAGCAGCTGTTAGTTTCCATTCATTGCACTACAATTTGCCAATCAAGCAGACATTATTTTAAGCATGCTTGAGATACGTGATCCACAACCATGACCTTCAGTAACACACTTATTGTCAAAGACATGTTATTGCATAGTAACGCAGATGAAAGAAGGGAGGGTTCAGCAATCTTTCTTATTCGTGCGTTCAAGGAAGGTCTGATATTCAAGTTGAACGCGTTTGCTGTCAACACTAAACGCATTTGCATGCAAAGCAGTTGGGAAATTAAAGTCTGAAGACAAACTGAATTTGGTAGTCTGGGATATTTTCCGACAAGGGTTTGAGAGCACCAGCGAAGCCACAAACCAATATGGCCTGGAAGATTAAACAATCAGTCTTGAAAAAACGCATGCTGCGCTTTGAAGAGATAGTTGGCAATAGCGTCAAGTGATGCATTTTAGTCAGTGATAAGAAAACCTGTAAAAATGTTGTATGCTTTTTTTTTTTTTAGCTTCCCAGGACCGAAGGATATAATGTTTTGCTGGGATCTGTACAAAAAAAATATCCCTGCTGATACACAAGCAACCAAAGCCGACAAAAAAAACTAAATGCAGCTTGCGACGCAGTTACAGTGTTTGCAGGTGCCCAGATTGCCGAAAAAACACATTTCTATAAAAGCACGTACTTGGTACCCTTGTGTGTACACAATCACGCCAACAGAAAAATGATTGCTGTGGTGAGTCACGCTGACAGCCCTTCGGACTCAGTAAACAAAGAGATTGGAGAAAGTTTCATACAGAATCTTATTTCCACCTGAAACATCTGGCCGTTCTGGAGATTTCAAATTCTTTCAAAGCAGGTGAGGGAGTCTGCGGCTATTCAGAGAGAACCGGAGCGCGCGAAATAGCTTGTAGTAGAGGTTAGAGCCAGGAAAGGCTCGGCGTAACTGACAATCAAACAACGCTTACCAGCCTAGATAAGTGAAGGACATGCAAACCGGACCTTGAAATACCAGCAGCAATTTTTTTTCTTTGGGCTCATGCTCGCAGGGAGGTTTTGCTGTTGAACCAACATCAAACTAAAACAAGGAACCAAATGCGCACAAATTGTTTATTCTAACCATTTTCCAATGTGTTGTTATTTTGTGCATTAACGTTATTTTGCAGGGACTTTCTGGCTTCTTACAAGCTGGTTCGGTCAAAGACTGCACCCTAGTCTGCTGCATACGTTAACATAGCGGGGGCGAAAACGCCAGCTCACAATGTGCGAGGCACAAAGCCCATGCGTGTTGGCACGAAACCATAAGTGTGTTTTAGGGCTTTTCTCAGAAACTTAGAATGTTCTCTGGCTGTATTAAAAATGTGGTTTGAAAAAGGGCGACGTGTGAACTGATTGAGACATCCTCCAGTGGGAATCTTATCTTACCTCGTCACAGTCACCCTCCACCATGGCATAGATGGCCTTCTTCACCAGATTAGTACCTGACACAGAAGAGTCTAAGTCAGTGACGGCACGCAAACACAAACTTTCAAACTAAGAACACTTGGTTTTTCTATTTTTTCTGCCTAGTATAAGAAAGGCAAACGGGGAACAATGTCATATAAGTTTAAAGTATAGTGTTACACATCAACTCAGAGTGTATAACTTATCTAAATGGCGCATTTGCATAAAAGGATTTGGTTGTCAAAGAAAGCACAAAAGAGACTGTTGCACAACTTGGTCACGGCTCCACATAATGAAAACGACAGAGTCGAGATCTCACCGATGCTTTTCCTTCGGTGTTTCGAGTCCACGGCCAGCATGGCGATGTAGCCGCGACGGAACATCTTCTTGTGCATGTCAAGTTTACATACGATGGCTCCGACACACTCCTGCTCCACCATGGCCTGACACACACACACACACACACACACACACACACACACACAATAGTTAGGTCCTCCGAGTGTGGGGCAGCTGCTGAAAGCCTAGCAACAGTTCCTGTCATCCGGCCAGCTCTCTGATCTGACCTCTGACCCTTATTTCATGGCACTTCCTCTTATGTCACATGCGGCGTTCCAGACAAACTGGAACTGGGAAGTTTACGACCTTGGGAAACTTTGCTTACTTCTAAATACCTGTACGCATATATGACTGGACAAAAGACCCTTACATCAGCGACGAACTGAAAGGGATATGTTATATCAGTTCAGCTTTTCACCGAAATCCACCAAACAAACAAGGAAGGAAGGCTTTGTGATAGAAAAGTGGGTGTTGTAGCTCTGTCAGCAGATGCAATACAAACTCCAAACCAATGTGCTACCAGTGAGGCATTTACATGTGCTTGTTTAAGCTGTGTGTTTATCTTCAGTGCATTTGTGCACTATGTTCGGCTGCCATTGACACACACAGACAGGTGATGAAAAGCTATGAGCATGCAGTCACACCCAGCCCCAATAATGGTATGCAGCTTCAGGTAACCAAAGTCCACGGGCTAGCAGGGTAGCTCACACTTTATTTTCACCTGATGAACAAAGTTAAAGAGTGAAAGAGCATTTTTCTTCACATTGGGATGGTTTCAGTGTCATACTCACCAGAAAACAGAGCTGCGGCCAGTTGTGGATAAAGTACCTGTACGTGTAAATTGAATAAGGCTCAGACAAGTCCTTGGTGATCAGTCTCATGATCCACGGCATCTGCAGCTCGGATTCATAGCGCACATAGCGGATGCCGTGGCTATCCTCTTCCGCTCGGCCGGGAGAGCTGCTCAGGTCGAGCCGGGCCAGCTCCGCGGCTGGCGGCTGCTGGGGGTCGGCGGGACTCCCCTCTTCGCCGGGCCCGGCAGCGTCCGGCGGCCTCGGGGGATCCGTGTGGTCAAACTCCTCTTTCCCTTCGTCCCCGGGGCGGGCCGCCTCAGTTCTTGTGAAACCCGGCATCCCGTTCATGCTATTGTTAATCAAGGGAGAGTGACTGCCGTTTTCGGAAAAGGGGCTGTGGCCTTCGTGTTGGCAATGCTCACTATTGTTTCTAGCGGCTGGAGCCCCCTCAGTGCTGCTGTCACAGTTGTCCACGGACGGTCTCGGATTGTCAGGCCGGTTTCCTGTGTGCTGGTGGCTGTCAGCGTCCTCTGAGGGGCTGACCAAGCCGTTGAGCTGCTGCTGCTCTCGGGCTTGCATTTTCAGGTGCAGTGCCGCCGGGCTAGCTCGCGCTAGCATGTTTTTCTGCTTCTTCTTAACTGAAGTTTTGACTTCGATTAGCGGTTGGGACTTCGTCCCTGTATCGGCGGGTACACAGTCCTCCCTGTGGAAGGCCGGCCCCCCGTCTTCCCCCGCCGCGTCTGCGCTCCCAGCACCGGGGAAAGGAGGAATTTCAGCCGGGGATGCAGTCAGTGCGCTACTAGGCCCAGGCGGCACTGTGGCCATCCCACCGCATCAAGGTGGAGATTCACGCTTGGAAAACGTTGAACACAATCTCATCCACAAGGCGGAGGGAAATACAATCAATATACAAGTTTGTTGACCGAATATTACATACATCCAGGGGTTTTTGAGGCAATATTGTATCCGCTGGCGACGTTAGTCGCTGCTTTCTCCTCGATTTCCCTGCTGCCGCAAAGTGCTGTCGCAGCAGACAGAGACGTTTTACGACAGTGGTGTAACGCACGACAGATGCAGGGGTGTTTTCAGGGGCCGCCAGGGCCAGCCAGCTACTGTCACTCGCTCGCAATTTCAGTCGTCTTATTTGCATTTTGCCCATTGTACTGAATTTACGACGCAAGAATGGGAACAGAATCTATAGAACAACATGCAATAGAGGATTATAATAAGAAGAAAAAACATCAAAGCAAAGAAACTGGACACATTGGAGCAGGGTCACTAATGAGATAAAAAAGAAAGAATGATTTTTACATTAAAGTACACTATTCTTATATTTGAAACCCTGAAATAGGTGGCAAAATCACAAACAAATGTGTGGTATATTTTTCTCTTCTGTACAGGATTTTACTCAGCAAAATGATTAAATGACACATTAAAGGAGACACACGATTCATTTTTGCTGTGTTGAAAAACAGTCTTATGCAGAGACTCTCCTCTCAAACTTTACATTTTATTTTAGACCTACATATTATCGGACCGTACGTATTTGGATTTGTGTTATAGCCTCATATATGTCCCAACAATCAAAGCGTCAAATGTGATTTAGGAAGTTGTACTGAACGGTTCAGAACCCTCTGAGCTCAAGAACCGTTGACTTGTCTACTTTCTTACCAGCAGAGGACGCCAAGCTGAGGATTTATCCGGCTCCATTACACTTCTTTCCTTTGAAACAGCAACAATGCAGTTTGTCCAGTAGATGTCACCAGTAAATCAGTTTCAGTTTCGCCTTTATATTTAAGTTTGCTGGTTAGTCTTTATCCTGGACAGTAGGCGACCTACAACTTTGTTCTGAGGTATGTGCACTTGACATCCCTGCTGTGCATTTTCCTTCACTGAGTGTGACCACATGATTACATTATTACTAGTAGACAGTGTGCAGAGACTGAGACAACTGCACTCAAGCGTTCCCAAGGAGCAAAATCACTGTGGTTCTCCCAACATTATGGCACAGCAAGGATGCTATTTTGAAGCAACTGAAAACAACAAATACAAAATGCTTAGTGTTTAAAAATCTTTAATTGTGACACACATGCTTAGTATGTGTAATGTGATTTTGACCTCGGATGATGGACTCTGAGGTTTAGGCTCTGACTGCAATCACTCAGAATGCTGTGAAGCAGGAAAACCTTTTTGACTTCAAGTCTCTAGCTGCCCTAAAAAAATGAAAAGAATTAGTTATTTGGAATAGAGGTAGTAAATGATGATGAGATGAGTTATTTATTATCAATTAAGTTGTTCTTTAAAATCAAAATGTATTTATTTCAGAAATTTATTTCGCAGCGTGGTAGCCAAAGGTAGTACTGGTGGGTTGTTACTAATTTTCAATTTTTATTAAACTTTCCACAAAACTCCATTTAATGTCAGACTTATATAAAACTCAATGTTGGTTTTCATCTACATTTGAAAACAGAAGAACAAAGAAGAAGAATTTTTCTTTTTATCTTATTCATTAATGTATAAGGTTTAAAAAAGAGAGAGAGAGAAAACCCCTGCCGTGTCAGTGCTGACCTTAAAAGACATAAACATGAAAAAAGCATAAATAACCCAAACTAAAGAAATATGCTTACATCTCCCCGGAATATTGGGAGCTTTCCTGTAAATAGAAAAAAAGGGGGAAATGTATGGTGAATATTTTTGATTTTTTTTTAAATTACTCAGATATGTCAGATTTGACGTGTAAATCATGCTATTCAAGAGGAAGTATCCTCAAAGTCAGCCAGAGAGACAGCAGACTTACTTTAGTCCAAGTCTATCTGCAATCTAGTGTAGCCCATCCTAGGTGGCAGTGTTGCTCTATCGTGCCCTCAAGCACGTCCATGTACTCAGAGGTGGATCATTATTTGGAAAGGACATTGGGCAAACTTTCAAGTCCAACAATGCTGCCTTATTTCCTATACATAGCAAAAGGAAACAAGATCCTTCTATTATTACCTCATGTACACATAGATGTCTTGATTAAGCTCTGTCATGTCATATGGAGCGGGAGATGCTAAGAGAGACACCTTCTCCTCTTGCCTAAATTCCCCTTCTCTTTGTCCTACATTTAACTACCATGAACACGTGTGCTTGATATGTGGAGAGTCATATTTTGTTTGTAGATATATGTTACAGAGACAGAGACGGAGAGATAGACAGGGAGAGAGACGGCCCTTTGAAAGCTAAGCCTTGGGGCTGAGAACTCTCTGAAGAGCTGGAATCAGACATGCACAATCAGTTCCCCTCTTCAAATCTCCTTTACAGGCCTATCTACTTGAACAGGCTTCTCTTAATTACTTTCTCTATCACTTAGCGAGCTGTGCCTGGGACTAGGAGCAGCAGTGTCTTGCCAGAGACACTTGGCTGGTTTGAACCCATATTTATATATCTTCTTTCTCACAATCCTGTCCCGTACGTTCCTTTTCTCCCCCCTTCCTCCTCCTCCTCCTCCTTTTTTTTTTAAACTCCTGCTTTCATTCTACGCTGCTCCTGTCTCTCGGTTGCGCTCCCCATCCTGTCTCTACCCTTTCCCAAATATCTCCAGGGCGTCAGTTGCGTCATGTGACTGGTGTGCTTGTGATACCAGCAGTTGGCAACCCTACTCATCTATGAGGAAGAACCCAAAATATCTTGAAAAACGACAGCATGTAGAGAGGTATAAGGTCAGTAGAGAGTGGCAACGTGCACGGGACAACCCAGGCTAACAATGACACCCAGATACCCTCCTCCTTCGAATCTCTCTCCCCGTGTTTCTGTTTGTCTGAAACGGTCTCAGGGGCTGGAGGCCAAACTTTAGACCCTCCCCGCCCTTCTACTTCTGCCTGTCACGTTGGCTCGCTCTCCTCACTCCACTCACCTCCCTGTGTCCTCCTCCTCATTCTTCTTATTTTATTTTTTCAGTCTGGCGTCTGGTCCACTAGAGCTGTATTTAATTAGTTTCTGTTGGGTTAATTAGGGGCTAAAGTTAGGGGGTCGGAGCAGAACAAAAGCGGGTCAGGCTGGACGGATGCAGGTGCTCCGGTGTGGTTGCCAGATTCCACCGTTCAGATTAAGATGGCTGCAAATTGTCTGGAGTATTGAGGAGAGAGAGAGTCACCAGTGAATTGCACGTGAGGAGGTTTTCCACCACATATGGGATGGAAGCGCCTTATACGCTGCATGGTGGCATCATTATACTTATCATTTGATACACTTCAACATCTTTTCTTTGCGTTCTCCAAAAGAAAACCACCTTATATTGACAGGATTTCAGCTTGCTTTCATGCCTTTTCCCTCTCTTATTACACTGGCACACATCACACAGAGCTGATCTAATGTATGGTGTGTGATATCTTTGCCAGTCTGTTTCCCCGTTGCCATACAAGGTGCTGTGTTGTATGTTCTCATTCATATCGCTCCCAGCACTCAGTCGCTTTTTTCATCTATTCTATTCAGCTATACCCTTTTCCTTTTGGTTTGTCGGTTGGCTGTGTAGAATTAAAAAAAACATGTGAGGGGGACATCAAATGACCAATCCAGACAAGTGAAGTATACATAAAATGGGCAATTCAAGCCTGTGAAGTGTGCATCTGTTGTTTAAATGCAGTGATCACGTAAATGAAACGAATGAAAACAGCAGATGTGAGTCTCGAAAAGCTTCAGGCTGCAGCACTTTGAAGGTTACCTGTTTGCTTATTGTACTTTTGGCATGCATTCGCTATTTTAAAACATATTAAAGTGGCTAACTGGAGCTGTTTTAATAGATGTATGTCAAACATACACTTAGATACAGACTTATATGTGTAACTTTGATTACAGAGAAGAGCGAGAAGAGCCAAAGGAGACACAATTTGACCTTTTCTTCTATCCTGTGGAGAAGAAGAGGGACCAGATGAACTGATACGAGGGGAGAGGAGAGGAGGAGAGACAGGGCATCTCTGGCATGACTGGAGACCCTTAGTGTGTGAGGGTCCTGGGGCCCTTTAGAGAGGCGCCAGCCCAGCAGGGGAGACAATCATGCAGCACCAGATTCAATGCACAGAGATGGAGGGATGGAGGGACACAGAGGAGAGGGCTGGGGGGGGGGGCTGGTGGGACAAAGAGCACAGCTGAGAAAGGTGGAGGACATGACAAGGAGAAGAGGAGACAGGTCCAGGTAGAAATGGAAAGGGCTGCGGAAAAAAAGAGTTGAAAAGTGATGGATGGAGAGGGAGAAAACGACGTGTGGATCAAGAGGAGGTGAGAGGAGAAGGAGTAAAAGGAAGAAAGAGCAAGCTAGAGAGAGATAGCATATATTCCCTCTGTAACAGTCTTTATCACCAGCCCAGATCGTGGCGTATGAACAGTGATCCAAGTCAACCATCTGCTGAGGCTAGATAAGCCTGGGAGAGCTGGGTATTGAGCTGTCACTCAGGGAGGAGCGCAGAAAAAGAAAGAGAAGGAGGGGAGAGAGGAACAGAAGAGAAATAAAGACAGAACGGGAGAGGGAGAGAGATGGAGGGGGGGG
>CM022481.1:10243124-10254246 GCA_011952105.1 Coreoperca whiteheadi
GGCGGGTGGGGGTGAAGGTAGGAAAATTCAAAGGAGAAGATTTGCGCAGACTGGAGAGCATCCGTCTTGTTAGAGAAAGACTTAACGTCAAATAGATGTCCAGCCCTGTCCTGCCTCATCTCAAAATAATCCTTCAGCTAATGAGAAGAACAATAAAACGAGGCTATTTCTTGGTTTTTTTATTTTTCTCAACCCACACACACACGTATACACACACGCTCATGCACGGACACACACATCCGCTCACATCATCACTCCTAATCATGCTGCTGTTGACACGAGGCTGTTTGTTTTCTGTCACTAACGCGCACATTTTCATACATGTCGCCACAGCCAGTTATGAGTACAAAATTAGGCTGTTTTCGTTTTCTTCAAATAACTGTACAATTCACAACACACACGCGCGCACGCAAATAATGGCAAAAAAAAAGTGTGTTTAGGGGGGTTGTCTCAGTTGATTAGGCACCTCTACTGGTGTTGAGGATCCCCAGAGTGGAAGATGGGTTACTAGTTGATTAAGCCTATGTGTAGGTGATTAAGTTAAATCCCACTTAAACATATCCCCCTAAACCACTTACTGCATAACTATGAAGTGCATTATTATCCTGTATGTGTGTGAGAAAGTGGGAAAAAGTTTTAACATTCAACGTTGGGTGATTTGTGTCATCATTCACCTGATTTTGTGTTTTAAAGATGTACATCCAATCCCAGCTACGTTTTTGGATGTGTGTTTGTGTTTATGGTGTGATACTGTGGTAGTACGGGGGCGTGAATTAAGGCCGGGAGTGGGGGTTAGGCCCGGGAGTGGGGGTTAGGAGGGGATTAGCCGAGGCCAGTTGGATCATTTTACAGCCGGAGGACCCCTCCTCACCCTCTGCAGTCTCCTGGACAATGAGGATTAAACTCCTCTTGTTCCTCAACTCCGAAAAACGGCAGGACGACAAAGACACTATTCCTCCTGGGTCCCCTGGCTGTGGCTGGGAGCTGAGGAGAGGAGGGAGGGAAGGAGGGAAGGAGTAAAGAAGAGGAGGAGGAGGAGGAGGAGGGAGGCAGGAGGAGGCAGGGGGTCCATCATAAAATTAATCCCTTCACAGTTTCCTCTGGGTGCAAAGTGAGATATGAGGCAGACATGTCTAATGAAACGCTACAGTCATCTAAGGGCACAGCGATAAAAGCATATATGAAACTAATGGAGCTCGTCATTAGTGCCTCTATTAAGCGGATCGAGAGGGTTGTGCTCTCCTTTGGTGATCAGCACGGAAGATGAATCACTACCAATAAAACTCCACCTTCCCGCATTCTCCTATTTCAGTGCTCGTACAGTAGTTGTACAGAAATATTGAATCTCACTAACCCATAATCCTCTGGGATGAAACTATAACTTCTAGACTCTATTTGTAGTTTACATTTAGGGTTACTAATGAGGAATAGTTTGACATTTGGGAAATATGCCTTTTTACTTTCTTGCAGAGAGTTAGATGAGATGATTGTTACCATCTCATGTCTGTACAGAACATGTGAAGCTACAGCCAGGAGACATTAGCTTAGCTTAGCATAAAGACTTGAAACAAGGGAAACAGCCAGCCTGGCTCTGTCTAAAGGTAACAATCTTTGCCTAACAGCACCTTTAAAGCTCACTAATTCATACCTTGTACCTTGTTTGAAATGTACAAATTACATGTTGTGGTGTTACAGAATGTTATGTGCCAGAATACCACAACGTGACGTTTTTAGTCTTCGGTTCTTGTACAGATAAAACGAACGAGACACTATGTGTTAATTAGTGAGCCTTGGGCTGCTGGTAGGCAGATTTTGGACAGTGCCACTTTGCTGTTTCCCCTGTTCTTTACGCTATGTTAAGCTAACCGGCTGCTGGCTGTAGCTCCATATTTACCATACAGATCTGTTGTTGATCACCATCACCTTGTTATTTCTGTTATAACTGTTAAATACTATTCCTTCAAAATTGCAATGTATGACACAAACAGTGGCCACAATGTATCATTTGTGCACTCTGTGAACAAAAAGTAACTCAAGCTTAGTAAATTGAAAGATAAATCCTGTGTGAAAGCCCAGTGTTGAGCAGAGAGTGATTATAGCCTGAGGCATGGTGATTAAGGATCCCTATGTAGCAAAGTGTCCACCCTGGGAAATACTAGTGGGCTCAGTATGTGGCAGAGTGTCAGGCTTAGGGATGGAGACGGATTTGGTTGCCCTCAATGTTTTACTGTAACAATTACTGTTCCTTATAGAGACAGAGGACAAAAGTAATTTTCGACGTTGTGATGCTGAGAATCAAATTTACTGGTCAACATCCAAGTGAGAGGGATGATAAAAGAGGAAGACAAAAGAAACAGAAGTCCACTGGTTTTAATCTGAGAAAATGAGCGAGTCAATATAGGAACGTAAAGAGAGGAGTGAAAGAGCGAACCGAGGAGGAAGGCGAGGAGCACAACAGAACCAGGGGGAGCTAGAGGAGAGATGAGCGCAGAGGAGGGGCCTTTCATACAAAAAAGGCTCTCTTTTACTTATAGAAGGGAAAAAAAGAGCAAAAGAAAAGCTTCCTCTCGCCTCCTGGACGCAGTGTCAAACCCAATCAGTGTCTGGTCTGGCAGTGCTGCTCGTCTCCCAGGCACCGGCTCACAATGGAGGCGAGCCTCGGCCGCCACACCTCTCACTTCCAATCTGCGTCCTCCAGGACAGGCCTGCGAGCAGGGGGCCGCGGCGAAGGACGACAATGCACCTCAAATGTTCACATTCTCATAAAAAATCCCTGTGTGATGAGAATCGGATTAACAAGTAAAAGTAAAAAACACTCCTCAAGTAGCTTTAGATCAGTTCATGTTGATTTGGACAGTTAATATCAGTTTTTTGTTGTGAAGACGCTGGCGTAAGTGTGGCTAAGGATAAACCGCTGGGTGTAGGTAGTTATTGTTCATAAAGGTTTTCAATACAGGTGGAAAGAATGGGACTTAGTGTCAGGGTGTCTGTACGTAAAGCCAAACACAAACATGGATAAACTGCTCAACGATTACAACAACCAACAATCCCTGAGCTGTGGAGTCCCGCGCTAATAAACGTGAGCAACAAGGCTTGATCCTTAAAAACCTCGCCACTCAAAAAAAAAAATGTCTATCTTGAATAGACACCCCCTAAATCGCATTGTTGAGCAAATCCTGTATTTAAAGGAAAGAGTTACTCTGCATTTATACTCCTGAAGACTTTAGTTAAGCCAGTGGCTCTGCCACTTTGCAGTGCGGGCTTCATCGAGCCTGAGTAAATCCGTCTCTCAATGGCGATTGGCTGAAGCCGAAGGGGCCATCTTTTTCACACGCTTCCTCACTCCACCCCCCCCCCCCTCGGCTAGTGTTTACCCGTCACCAAACAATGGCTGGTTACTGGCAATTAAACAGCATTTTCGGAGGAATCCGTGGCACTGGTCTAATGGCATTACTGTTGGATGATTCAATCCTTGAATAGTCTACAGGATTTTGCCTCTCACCAGGAAAATACTGCTTCATCGAATTACCCGTATTACATAGATTTACTCAAAGCTTATGATTCAGGGTTCACAGATTACTGCTCTGCTAAAGATGGCGGGAGAAAGGAGCGATAGGCCAGGAGAGTGATGAGTCCCAACGCCTCAAAGGTGGGCGCTGCTGTCACTGGCACACTCTTCCCCCAAAAGGCTAAAGCAGACCAAGGATTTATCTCTAAACCTTTGCGGATTTAGAGAGATTATTAATTTACCTGAATGCAAAGACTTCTTTTCTTTTATTGTTCTTTGCGGTTCTGACTTGGACTTTATCATCGGATGACGCAAGCCTTGAAAGGTGGTTTACACAACAACATTTACAGTCACACACACACACATAAACACACAAACATATAGGAGCCAAACTGCACATTGTGCCCTTTGACCTTCCATGGGTCGAGTCGGGCTGGGCAGCTCGGGGAACCAGGAAGACCGGCCAAGTCCATTATCTCACAATGAAGGGCTAATTACTGGGCCTGCAAGCCTCAAATCACACGGCAGCAGACTGCCTGTCTCTGTCCTCGGCTCACCCAACATCTTAATTGCTCTTTTATTCTCTCTCTGTTTTAACTGTGCCTCTCTCCCCGACTCGCTCCTTCTCTCGCCTCAGCCATTTCACACATAAAAGCAAGATGCTAATTGCCTGCTATGGAAATATTGGGCCTGTGATTAGCCAGGCAGAAGGTTTGGCTGGCCTGTGTTTTTCCCTGTCTGTATGAGGGAGTGTCGCGCCAGCAGGCCCGGGCGTAGAAATAGGAAACTGCGGTCGTCTGTGGTAAAAGGAAATTCATTTTTCTGTCATTCACATGCGGGGCAGAGATGAAAGTGTGAGGATTGTCATTGGGCTCCAGTGGCAATTTGTCAGACTGCTACGTTGGCCGAAATGTTGATAGAAAATCCACTTGAACGAAATTATAGGAAAATTAGTTCAGTTGCTTTTAGGCAGAGTTGGAGTATTGTTACCATTAGCACTGACATTATTATGAGACTAATTATTTTTCCCCCTTATAGTTTAAATATCTGGACCATCAGACTGGACTACTGACTGTCAACATGAAATAATGAAAAAAAACAAAACAGTCTGATCAAATGCACATAACAGGCTGGTGCACATGAACCTGCTGAAGAATTATTCCTTTTAAAAAAAATATTTTTTCATTTTGAGAACTGCCCAATTTTAACTCATCTCACTACAGTCTCTTACTTCATCGGGAAAAGAAGTAAAAATCCTCTCAAAATACAAGTCTCTGGGTGCATGTACTATATGATTACATTTATTTTCAAATTCTATCTATTACCACTGAAACTAATTGAAGTTACAACGTGTTTTATGGAAGAAGAGAAGGGAGAGAAACAAGTAGAAATGAGTGTATAACTGACAAAGTAAAAGCTAAAAAACCAAGATACAGACAAAAAAAAAAGGGCCACAAACCATACAAACAAACAAACAATTTGTTTTGAAATGCATTTTAAAGATATGCTGATTTTGGCTTCTCTGAGACTTACAAGGTGCAACCTTTTCCCCTCTGCTACTTTTTCTACAAGAATGCCGCCTTGGTAATCTTTACCTCTTCTTCATACACTTCGGATGTTAGCAAGTTATTTTAGTAACTTTTCGTCATTCAGAGTCACCTGCCGTTTGACCTCGGCATTGTCCCAGTACCGAAGCAAAGCTTTTTGAGAAGCTTGGCGGATATTGAAATGCTCTTTCATGCACTTTCTCTTTGCAGTGGTGCCCCAATTGCTTTGTCCAAGATGTTGGAAAAGATGGAGAAGGGAGAGAGCCTGGTTTTCCCACTGATGGGAGCAGCAGAGTGTTTGGGCAGCGCAGTGATTGGTGGTGGTGGGGGAAGGTTTTGGGGGCCAGGAGGGGTGCAGGTCGGCTGTTCAAAGGCTGGCTTTTTGCATTGTTGGTCAGTTGGGGATTAAGGTCCTCTGTGCAGCAGAATAGCCCCTCTAATTAAAAAGGATAAGAAGGCAGAAAAATAGCGAGAGGCACGGGAGGAAGCAAAGAGAGAGGGAGAGGGGAGAGCAAATTTGCAGAGAAAAGAAAGAAAAGAAAAACTGTTTTCAGTGTCACTCCTGCAGCCGGGCCTATCGATTCAGACTGGATTAACTTTACACTCCTCTTTCCTATTTCTCTCTGTCCCTCCCTCCCACAATCTCTTTCTGTCATTCTTTCTAGCTTGCAATTTCCAAACTTTGTACTCCACATGCACTTTATTCTCTTGAAAGTACAGTTAAACAATGCATTCAAAGCATTTAGATGGACCTCCCAAAAACTACTTCTGTATATTTTTTGTGGTAATCTCTTTACAAAACCTTGACTGGTTGCAGCTAGAGACTATATAACAGCTTGGTCATTTTAAAAATATTTTTCAGCTATTCTCAGCTGTTGCCAGAAACTAAAACCATACAATCTTTCATTCTGTTGTAGGTTTGCGAGGAGTGAATTTGTATGCAAGGTGACATTTTGCTGTATGCACCCAGCCACTTGCACCAGTGTGTTTGTGTGTGTGTGCGGGCTGCTCAGTATTTGCCGTCATCAGAATGTGAATAGAGGGGCCGTGTGCTGTGCACCAGATGCTGGCTGACAGTAGGTGGGCTGTTTGCCGTGGGGATGCCAGGTTGTGTTTTTGTTTGGCCCTCCTCTGTCCCGCCTGCCTCCCTCCCCTCGCCCGGTGGGGGGTCCAGGGCTCCCGGGGCCGGTCCCTGCTGACCAATACCCAGGTATGAGGCCTCTCAGGTTGGCTAACACTAGCTGCAGGCTGCGGGAGGTTAACGAGGTACCAGCAGGGACAAGACATTCAACCCTCCCATGGGCAAACCACAAGTGGTGGATGTATCTCAATGAAAGGCATGAATATGATATGATGTAAGCCATGCGGTAGCGGGTGCAAAAGGGGGTTAAACAGTAATCATACTGCAGGTGCAATATAAAACACACTACACTGATACTCAGCTATCAAAGACAAATTGTCCACCGAGTCATTTTATTAACAAAGTGTCTCTCACTTAAAATGGGGACATTTTGGAGCAAATCCCTGCAAATCATTAGCGTCAAGTTCAACTTTAGTGAACTCTGATGTGCGAATTGACCAACAGCCATTGTCACAGTGCTGAGGACTTTGAGGGAACGGAGAGACAGAAAGCACAAAATGGAGGAAGCTATTGTTGCTTATTAGCTGTTTTGCACCCATGGGTGTATTATTAGAACTCCATACCGTACCCAGTGATGGCGCCTGTTCATTTCATTGAGAATTGCTCACCTGGCGCATCTGCCAAAAAACGTTTCTAGCTTCTGGGTTAACTGTACAGTGTGTTTCTCCCGCTCCGGCCGTAGACATTATGATGACGTCACGACATTTTCAAATCGCTTTTCTCGGCTCAAGGAAGGTTTTTCAAATATAAAACCTCCGTGGTTCAAAAATTCATAACAGAGAGACTCATAATTTACCTTGTTTGCAGTTTGAGGTGTCCTGTCAACAGTTTTACAGCCGTCTCTTTTATAATGGTGGCCTATGGGGAAAATTCTTTTTGGCCCTCAGGGGAATTTTTAGCTGCGGTGCCATATCCAGTTCTTATTCTACATCCATGGTTGCACCACCCAGTTTTATTTAACACTCTTCTGCCAGACACAGTAGTACACTAAAAATACATCTCTTTAATAAACTTTTACCTTATTGTCTTGTTAGCAACAGAGCTAACAAGCCAGCTAACTGACAGTGAGCTTGAGAACAATATCGCAGGGGGAGTAAAAAGCCCAGCACAGAGAAAATGGAATGGTACTCCGCCGTGGCTCTTTGAAAAATGTAGCATGTTCCCGGCTTGCTGGCGTGTAAAGTTAGCTCGCCAGCTACTGTAGTTCACTATCTAGCCCTACGACTAGTCACCAAGCCTGTAGCATCGGCCAGGGCCCTGGTGTGCCTTTAAACGGACAGTTCACCCCAAAATCAAAAATATAGTGCTATTTATCCATCTACATTGTTTTGCCGTGAGTTGCCGAGTTTTAGAGATATCTGCTGTAGAGATGTCTGTCTTTTTGGAATATAATAACTATATGGCACCCGGCTTGTGGTGCAAAAAAGTGCCAATAAAAAAATACACCAGCAACGTCTCGTTCCAGAAATCATGACCCAGATACTCACGATAAGCCACAGATTTGTTGTGAGCAGTTTCACGTGGGAGGTCCTGCTCACAACAATGTCTGTGGATTATCAAGATGGATAAATAGCACTACAGGTAAGAGGGAAAATATGAATATTGGATTTTGGGGTGACCTGTCCCTTTAAGGTTCCCGAAAACAACAACTGACATTTTGAACAAAAATACAGCCAGCTAGTCTCTGTTGTTTTCCTCAGAAACACCTGCTTTCCAAAGCTCATGAAGACTCTTCTGATAATACAGTAGTTCAATATCCATGGACGCTCACTTTGGTTTGTTGCAGAATCATCAATACATGTATGGCTTCCTCCGCCATGCCTATCAATAAATCTATCAATGTGCAGATGACAAAGAGCAAGCCGTCATAATGCCCAATGTAGTTCTGTGTGTGTGTGTGTGTGTGTAACAGATGGGGTTGGTGGAGTGGGCCAAGTCATTGATTTGACCTTGAGATGGACAGCTGATGTGAACTGAAATGGTTGAACTATCTAACATGATTAGATAGATAGATAACGTCTAAAATTCAGGATATTTTTTTATGTCTTGCAGGACCCCAACTTTATGCAAGCACTAAACAAAATCACTGGAATGGCCCTTTAAATAGTGCAATTGAAAAGGCTTCAGAAACAAACAGTGATAAAAATAAAAATGCCTATAATAATGAAGGTAAATTACACTTCTGAGCAGCAAACACTAAAAACAAGAACCGTTTTCCACTAAGAAGTCGTTTGCAGGTGATATGAGTGCATACAAGGCAACAAGATACTCTTGATTCGTCACTTTTCAAAATAGATAGATAGGAAGGAACAAAGAGAGCTGTTTTTAAAGGGTTATACATATTTTATTCCAAATATGGATTTAGAGTTTAAGAGATTGAAGAGTTGAAATACCACGACCACAAAGGATCCTGATGATTTTTGCCATCACTTATGGTCTGTAACTGTATTAACCAGTCCTGTAGAGAGCAAACAAAAGGCTGCTGGAGGAGAGAGGAGGCAGCACATCACACTTCCCTCATGCCAGCCAGTATTATCCAGGACTACACTGCGAGAGAGGGGTACCTCAGTCCCACGATTCTTAGCCTTCAATTCGTCTCCCTAACAGCAGGAGAAACCGTGACTCCGACAATTGGCCCGCAGACAGGGGGAGGGCACATTGCCACAGACATTAACAAGCGACTTCACCTTTTTACAACAGCGGCCCCGTTTAGCTGAATCGCTCCCCAGGGCTATTAGATATTTTCCGATGAATTATATATCAGAGCTGAAGATGAAAGGGCCCCTGCGTGAGCCAAGAACATAGCTGTGGGACAACAAGGGGCCCAGACGCTCAAGCCCGGTTAGGCTGTTTGTTTTAGTATGCTCGCTGAGGGAAAATGGGGAAAACTCCACTTACAGTAAAACTGCACAGGAAGACGGATTTAAAAAACAAACAAACAAAAACTCTTTTAGTCCACTGATGACAAAAATCACAATATTGCCAAAATATTTGTTTTCCTATTTTTCGTTCCGATTTTTGGTTTCATTATTGACAACGCGGACTTTATGTAACTGCACTGAATCACAAACAGTGAGATATTCCAAAAATAGGCCTACTGTAAGCGATTTCCTAACGAGTCCGTGGTCTTTAGTTTAAAAGGTTGTATTGATTTTATAGTCTCGTCTAAGAACCCAGCAGCCTCGCGGTCTGTTCATCTGGCATGCACACTCCTAATTAGTTCTCTAACCTGCTGCTTGTTTGGGAGCATCAGTCAAAACCTTGAGTCGGGGCTGCTGAGGCCCAACTTATTTCAACATGGAATGAAACCAACATTTACATTTTACACTGAACTGGAACAATTGGATTCGAGCACTACAGATGGGCGAGAGGAGCAGGGCAGAGTTGGCTCTGTTGATAATAAATAAGACAGGAGAACCCCTTTTTCAAGTGGTTCATGCGGCGTCACCCAGAAAATTTGATAAACGGCACATAATTTAGGCTGCTGTTTTTGTTTTGTTAAAAAAATAAAAATAAAAATGAACAGAGAAGTGGTGGTAGTTGGGGGGTGTTTCAGCTTCACGGGCCACCATTTCCCCCCCCCCCTTAAATCTCCTTTACAGGGTTACACAGAATCAAGCCGTGACAGATCCCCACGAAGTTATTTTCACCTCTCGCTACAAAGCACTGCCTCAGTTTTGCTTGCTCAGCTTACTTTGACAATCAGCCTGAATCTGCAGGCTGCAGCGCAGCTCTCCTGATTCTCACTTTGTTTTATATCCAAGTGGTTTAGTGCGCTCCGTGCAGGTGCTCGGCTCTGATTGGTTGCTCATGGTCAACGCGCCAGACCTAGTGGCATCCTAAACACTCGGTCTACATGCTGAAAAGAAAATGTTACTGCTGATAATGGGGTTGGTTTTTTTTTTTTGTTTTTTTTTTAAATGATCAAGAAATGGTAGCACAGTATAGTCAGGGGGGAGCAGTGCATGGCGCTTTGGAGCTGGTGTTGCCACCGCCAGGACACGTTGCTCCAGCTGCTGCATCCCCTCACACCTCTGCCCATCATATTTTCCCTCATTTCCATTGGCTGCAAAGATTCCTCGCGGTCTCTGTCGCCCTCCATAAATACCGAGAAGCTCTTACGCGCATCCAGCGCGCTTCACCGGGAGGAAACTAATCAAAGCCGAGCGAGGCGCTTAGAAAAAGGGCGCTCAAAAACCAATCGAAGTAAGTGATTTATTTACCCTATTCTGTCAGATTTCTTTTGGAATGTATTTAAGTGAGAAGGTTTTGTGTTTTAATCGACGGTGGAAGCCGCCAAGAGCCGCAGAAGGTCCTCGGGGAGATAATTGGGTAGGCGTGCTTTCGAACTTCTCTCCCCTCTCGCCTCTGAGGGGCACTGAAGCGATTAATAGCAGGCCGGTGGAGCAGTCCACAACGTCAGATAATACACTCCAACTGCTGGAGGCTTGACCAGAGACTCTGCATGTATTCAGGCATGTAGGGCGGGGAGGGCAAACCCACCTCAAGTCAACCTGTGGACTCGCATATTAGACTCAGAGCAAAAGTTCCACTTTATAACCAAAATATGTTGGCTATAACATTCGCCAGTGGAATAAAGGGTTTACACCAAACACACGCGTTGTGTTATTTTAGAAAATAAAGTGAATTAGTGATGGTGCCCGTTTGCATCGCAACTAGCCTATTTACTTTTGAATTTATTATTGCAGAAATGTTGACGATGGGGCTTTGGTCAAATATTTAAACAATTGGTCACGCAATGGGCGACATGCAAATATACAGGAGGTAACTGGACCGAAGCAATAATAACAATAATTTAAAAAAATAAATAAATAATAATAGTTTTAAAGGTCCGGATGTGCATGTGCCTGTGTCAGTTTGGGAAAGTGAGTTGAAGGATGGTTGTGCTGGGGTTGGGGTTGGGGG
>CM022481.1:10254271-10268591 GCA_011952105.1 Coreoperca whiteheadi
GGGGGGGTTCGTCTGGCAGTCAGCTGGTCTGATAAATACAATGCCAGTCTTTGTTTTATTTTCGTGACGCAGAAAATTAAGGAGGCCTGAATGCGGAGTCGTGGCTGGCGTCCTGTAATCAGGCCAGCGCGTGCCGTCCGGATTATCTCGTTAATTTCTTGCAGAAAGACGAAGAAGAAGAAAAAAAAAATCTCTTGTAGCCAATAATAATTAATGGCTGGGCAGGGTATTTATTATTGAACGGGTGCGGAGCAACCGGTGAAAAAAAAGGGACAGATTGAGTACAGGAGTGGCAGTTATTGGGCTCCGGCTACCGGGAGGAGCGCCCTGGGGTCCTGGGAACTTTATTCCACAGGTAGGTGTCACTGGAAACGTTACGAGAGGCCTCAGACAGCAGCATATGGTATAGACTAATTAGCTATTACCAAAAAAGTATGACATTGAGGCCTATTAAAGATTACATTTTTTGTTTAAAGTAGGCCTATTCAGCTATTTCTTTCTCCTATGCTATTAGGCCTAACAATGGCCTTACCCTCTCTATAATACATTTAATATTGGATTATAAATCCTAAGTACTAGGTTGCATCTCTAATTGTCAAATTAATTAATAGTCGCCTTATAAATATTTAATCTATGATAGGCCTATAATATTTATATATCCTAATATTCTTATATTATAGGCATTTGTCTCACAAATTATTAATTCATGCGGCAACCCTTTTATTCTTGATTTATAAATTATATTTCTATAATATTCCCATAAGAACAGATTATTGGTGAGTATCCTTGTAAATATTATTTAGGCTACATTTCGTCTGTGTATTTGACACTAAAAGGTTGAATAATTTGTCTGAGCTGTTGCTTGATTATTTTAATAAGATGTTAAGAGACCTCGTTTCACCAACTAGTCATTCCTGATGCGAAATATGAGACTGCGATGAACGTTTTTCCTGTAGTTTTCCCACAATACCTGGAGACAAATTTAGTGGCCCATCTCCTTGTTTGTTTAGATTAAGATTAAGTGCTCCCCTCTAATCAACACGTTTCGATAGTCTCACCCCCCAAATCTAATTACCGGGAGCAATTCATTAAGAAAGGAGGGGGAATCGCCCCGAGGAGTTTCAATAACGGATCAGAATGCACTTTGGGGGAATGCCTACATTTTTTCGAATTATTTGATGTCCTTCGTATTGTAATTTCGTTACATTTGAATGTACAAGAGTTTTAGTGGAAACAAACAATAGGCCCGAGATACAGAAATGTAGGTGCTCAGTTGTATTTGAAAGAGCCTCAGTTTACAGTATTCGCTTTCTTTGTTTGTCCCCTAAAGTCTTTTGTTATCAGCATTACTTATCGGTCAACAGTGGGCTTTGTTTCTGCAAATGGCCCCCCAATCAGCTGTCTCTTTAGCTTCGCCTAACCTGTGGGTATGCTAATTGAGCCCGGTTGGGGCCCAACGAGTGTGCGCATTTTAACGACAATGTTTTGTTTCGGTGGTACTAGGAGAGGAGTGTGTTTGGGGCTTGGGGGGTGTAAGGGGCGGGGTCATAGCAGCAGTTAGTGTGTGTGTGTGTGTGTGGTGGTGGTGGTGTGTGTGTGTGTGTGTCTGTGTGTGTGTGTGTGCGGGGGGGGTGATGGCGTAAACGCCTGTCAGCCAGACAGAGCATCCTCAGTCCGGCAGGGACAGCTGGGGGTCCCCACTCGCTTTAAGAGCCCCGCGAGTCCGAGGACGCCCACTTCTTTAAACCCACCGCGGTGCGCCAAGGCTGCGCGTCAACATCAGCGGACACGGACAGATCTAAGCAACCCTTAGACCTTGCTGTTTTGTGTCCTGCTCCAGGTTGATCTGGACGAGGTGAAATACCAGAAGGAGACGCGAGGGGATTAAAACACTATTTTCTGCCCCAGAAACTTGGTTTTTTTTTTTTAAATCTTCGGTGCCCCCTCGTCCGGCCGCCAGCATGATGTCCTATCTGAAGCAGCCGCCGTACACGGTGAACGGACTGAGCCTATCTACCTCAGGAGTGGACCTGCTGCATCCTTCAATGGGATACCAAGGTAATATACCCCAGAGTGCCACCATTTAGATTCATTGTATTAAATAACCTGAAAGTGGCCAGAATTATTTGCAACGATCAACACAAGTCTTGTTTACATTACCAACTGATGAATTAATTACTATTTGCATTTCTCATAACATTAGACAATAGAGAATTCATAACTAATGCTTCATTAGAATCTTTAAAGCCTCTACATTTTAATCACTAAGGACTAAAGTATCATGCAAGCTATACAATGGGGTCATATATTTGAGGTTATATTTGTTCAAGCTGTGTTATGTCGTTTCGTATTTCCATAAGCATTGCTTATTCCCTCCTCTGGTCAGGAACCCCTCGCAAGCAGAGGCGAGAGAGGACTACCTTCACTCGGGCCCAGCTCGACGTGCTGGAGAATCTGTTCGGCAAGACTCGCTACCCTGACATCTTCATGAGAGAGGAGGTGGCCTTAAAGATCAACCTGCCTGAGTCCCGAGTGCAGGTGAGTCTCCAACGCAAATGCCTCAACCACTGGCTTTTCGAGCAAAGATCGATAATTGGTGATTTGTCTCTGCGAGGCGAGACACTCCACCTCAGGGAATAGTGCCCCAATTGTTGGAGAAGTGCTTGATAACAGTCCCGTCTTGAGACAATATTTTGTCGATTTTCTGTAATGGATTCCCATTGTGAATTGCTAAGTTATAAATTCACATTATATGCAGGCCTATCACTTTTGTATTTTCAGAATTAAGTTGATACATGGGCTAGATTGACGAAATATAAAGCCTGTAACTATGAATAGCCTACAGGCTATAATAGATAGTTTGGAAAAATAACATAATTACATAATTTTCTGAGGTGTAGCCAATCTAGAGTGATTTTTTTTTTTTAGCTTTGTGATCACTTGAATATTTAGCTTACTCAATTTTCAATTTGCCACAACACTGCAGGTTTGGTGGAGTACCTTTAATCCTGGAAACTAAAGCAAAATTAAATTAATTGAAACGCATGTTCCCTTCAGGTATGGTTCAAAAACCGACGAGCCAAACATCGCCAGCAGGCCCAGCAAACCCAAAGTGGAGTGCAGAACAAGGCTGTCAGCAAGCCGGTGAAAAAGAAAGGCTCTCCGGTCCGAGAGGTCAGCTCAGAGAGCGGAGCCAGCGGGCAGTTCACGCCGCCCTCGAGCGCCTCACACCCGGCTGTGAGCAGCAGCGCGGCGCCGGTGTCTATCTGGAGCCCGGCCTCCATCTCCCCGCTCTCTGACCCGCTGTCTACCTCCTCCTCCTCCTGCATGCAGCGCTCTTATCCCATGACCTACACCCAGGCGTCGGGCTACAACCAGGGCTACACGGGCTCCTCGTCCTACTTCACCGGGATGGACTGCGGCTCCTACCTTTCGCCTATGCACCACCAGCTATCCGCCGCGGGCTCCGCCATGAGCCCCATGGGCAGCAACGGGATGTCCAGCCACCTGAGCCCCGCGTCTTCCCTCTCCTCGTCGGCGTACGGGGCGGCGGGGCTGGGCTTCAGCGGCGCCGCAGACTGCCTGGACTACAAGGACCAAACAGCCTCCTCGTGGAAGCTCAATTTCAACGCGGACTGTTTGGATTATAAAGACCAAGCAGCGTGGAAATTTCAAGTGTTGTGAGAGGAGAGAATGAAAGGGACAATTTACACAAACTGCAGACAATTAAAACCCAAGACTGGGAGCAGCAAGTGCGGCGTTTTTCCACGACTACAGGCCCCAACTTCTACCTCGGGCAGAGCAGAACAGGACTGCCGGCCGGTTGCCTCACTTGGTGGGTTAATTTATTGAACATTCAGACTGACTTCTCCCCAACTTTGATCAAGGACACGGAACAAATGTGTTGACCAAAAGGAAAAAGGATCAAAAGAGCGAACGATCCAAGCCTAACTTGGTTGAGTTTGAGGAAGAGGTCAGGTTTTCTTCTAAGCTCCTTAAAGACTCCCCTCTTTTGTGTTTTTTTTTATTTGTTGGCACGCTGAAGGACCCCTTTGATCAAAGCGGTATGCGTGCGTGTGTGTGTGTGTGTGTGTGAGAGAGAGAGAGCAGCTCTGACATGAACCTGGATGCACTATTAATTTATGAGAAATATGTTTAAAAGTAGTTATAAGAGACAATCAGTCCGTTTGCGTCTGCTCACATTGTCCCTTGTGTTTTTCAATTATTTCCCCCTGTGTTAGATTTCTTTTTAAACTTGTGATTCTTTGTACTACCTGTATGCAAGTTTGCTTCGCGCCACACGTGCGCCCCAGACCCAGCTGTGAATTTGCTAGATTTATGTCCATGTCTCGAGTGTTAAATGATAAATTATTCTAAGGACGTGTTAGTTGAATGAAAATATGGAGTGCGGGGTAAATCAAGCCAGCAGCAAGCAGCGTCCATCTGAGCTGTAAAGTGCGGCGAGAAGGCCACAAACCCACTAAATAACAATAAAGACCACTTAACCTGACCCAACACTGTGCCTGCATGTGTAAATCCATCCACGTCTTCTGTGTTTATTCCCGTTTTTATCACCTGCTTCTGCACACAACACCCCACAACACCCCAACAAGCTTGAGGAGGGAAACCCATCTCATTTTACCCACGTTTATTTAGATTGGACACTTTTTGGTTTGGCATAAATCGTCCATTGAAAGTGTCAATAAAGGGCAATTATCATGCCCACTTTTCTATATTCCTACTATTTCACTAGAGTCCGTGATGTCTGTCCAGGCTGGGAGGAATGTGAATTATGAGAGCTATGTTAATCCCGTCTCATAAAGAGGATAATCCAACATTTTTATTGACGGCTGCTCTTTGGTTCAGGGCGCACCGCTGGCCAGTTCACACGGATAAATGTGAAATGGGCTCAGATGCTCAATAGGCCAGAGGCAAACACGAGTTTAAAGACGGGTTATACACAAAAGGTAACCACAGAAAGGGAAGTGGACCTTTCCAAAGGCTTCAAACAATAACTCAATTTGTGATCCATGGTGGGTAAACTAGGTCAAATCGAACTGAAATGCTGCATATTTTCAGAAAGACCCATCACAGACATATAGTTTCCATCAATCTGCAGATGGGTGATTGAGCTGAAACTTTAGTTGAACTGAGTGATTGCATCACTGATAATCTCTATATATGTGTCCATCAAAATCATATTCGGCTACAAATGGTGTTTTAAGCCTCATCCTGTGGCCCGTAGATGGTGAAGGATTCGCTGTAAAACAACAATCTCGATCAAAGTCCAGGCATTTGTTGCAGGGATTGCGATTAGTCCCGTGTGGATTAAAGGAGAAATTATAGAAGGCTCGTGCTGACGGTCTAATTAGGATGTGACAAGCGATGTCAGAGAGGCTTCTTATAACTCTGGCGTGACTTTTTGCTGCCGTTGCAGTGCTTTGTTGCCCATTTGACCCCCAATTAGCACCGAATGACACACACACATTACAGAGCAACAAACAACGGACCATTGTCTGGGCTGCACTCTATTCAGCACCCTTGTTAGCCTATTCGATTTTTATTTTTTATTTGATTGTGATGGAAAAAACTGGGTAATATGTTTTTAATCTATGACATTTGTTTTGGAGTTGGCACAAGCCTTAACATGTTTAGGTCACACTAAACATGGCAACCCACAATCTAAATGAATAAAGATTTATTAAGAGAAATAAATAGCCTACACAAAACAATGTATGGGCTACAAAACAGCTGGGGAAAAAAGTGATGAACAGTTGAGGAAGTACACAAACCCTTCAGTCCCTCCGAGTCGTTCTTTCTTAATAAAAGATTAAAATCCAGAAAGATTAGAGATCAATTCAAAATATCACAATCATAGCAAAATTAAACTTGACCCTAGCCTAAATAAACTGAGCTCTAGGATACATATTTTTTGTCAGTGCCTGTTACAATACAGGCCTATCCTTTTTTTTCTTCCCATTGAACGCTTCAACTGGTTCAATAATAAATGTCAGCAGAGAGCAGTGAGTCAGTCTTCCTGCAGCAGGAGGACCAGGGGCCCCCGAGTATCCGTTCGGTTTTAATTAAGCACAAGCGGCACTAAAGGGGACATATGGTTCGGGCAGACGCGCTTCATTAATCCTCTCATCGCATTTGAGGACGTTAAACAATAAAAAAAAAGAGCCTCGGAAGCTTCTTCTTGGCCGAGGCGACCGCACATTTAGTCGACCGTCGCCCCGAGGCAGGGCTTTCCCCAAGCGGCACCACTTCACCGCGGCTCGGGATTTCCAGGTTTCCCGGCCGGCGGAGAGGAGATCAGACCGCCGCTGGAGGCGCGTCTCGACCCGGCTCCACAGATGGGCCCCTTTACTCCAAACGACCGTTCTTCACTCCTATTTTACTGCTGACAAACATGTGGGCTAACGCGAGCAGATAAACCAGTAGATCATTAGGTTAGCCTACTCAGTATCTGGGAGCCTGCTTTATTAGCAACATTATGTTTTTACTTCACTGTGCCAGGCCAATAATTAGTTAGTTAATAAGGCATCGGCATACAGTGCATGTGTTCAACCAAATGGACTGTAGGCTACCCTATTATCTAATTAGTCTTAAATGGCCTTAGAGTTTTTGTTAGACATTGACAGCCTTGTAGGCTTCAACCACCCAATAATATACTGTACATTATACTACTAATGTTGGTCATTATCAGTGTAGGCTATAGACATTAACGTTGGACAGTACAGGTCCTGGTTTTAGTTCAGTCCTTTACATTGATTTAATCCTAGATATTGTTTGTTATTTATGGCTTTTTATCATATTTTGCATCCAACCTATTCCCCATTTAGTTAATAATTTATGACAAAAGATATTAATGCATTTTATATATTATATTTAAAATAATAAGAAC
Source organism: Coreoperca whiteheadi (assembly GCA_011952105.1). Taxonomy (NCBI): domain Eukaryota; kingdom Metazoa; phylum Chordata; class Actinopteri; order Centrarchiformes; family Sinipercidae; genus Coreoperca; species Coreoperca whiteheadi. The sequence continues at coordinate 10,261,179 of CM022481.1, forward strand.
ATGATAATCTATCTATCTATCTATCTATCTATCTATCTATCTATCTATCTATCTATCTATCTATCTATCTATCTATCTATCTATCTATCTATCTATCTATCATTACAGATCCAGCCAATCTGAGTTTTACAAAGCAAAAGTCTAATAAATGATCTTTTTTAGGTCCTAATTCACTATTACATCACTTAACACATATGTTGAATTAGCAATCGAATAAAATCATAGAAGCCTTTTTAAAACCACAGGAAGGTCTGAACACCAACTAAATCCATATCAGTAATGGCCGATTTAGATGTAAATCAATTTCAGTTTGGCTTTGCATCAGCTTTGAAAAACCGAAGCATGCGTCCTGTTTTTACAGGTCTTTTTGTAGCCAGCTTATGGACGGTGATTGGTTTTTGAGTCAGAGCAATACAACGGGCCTATTGGGAACAAACCAATATGTCAATTATTGTCTGGAGAGAGAAGAGGCATGACATAAAACATCAAGAAATGTTTATGATGAACAATTCATGATATAAACAAGCCTATCAGAGTTAATTTAAATAGACTATGCTATTATCAGCTGTACAATGTCACTGACAGGCATATGACTTTGTTTTTTAAGAATCAAGAATCTGTGAGCACTGGGGCAACAGTCCTGCATATTTGAATACAGTAACCGCCATTGGTGATCTGGATCCGATTTCTCGACAGCAGTTGCATAAAATAAGCACATGATGAATGTAGTTTCTTTTATGAAAAAAGGACATTGGAGATAAACGGCCAATTTGTTGGTGAGAATATAACTGAAGACTATTGTTATGCATAAGTATGTGTCCTACATTCCCCGAGAGACGATGTCTATCACATATCAACACAGCAACACATACATAATTCATCTGCAACAACAACAGTCATGGAATCTCATTTAAATGAATAAAACAATAGTGTTTCTGTACTCCTGTCAGACTGGCGGTTGAGGAATATGGTAAATGGTTAAAAGTACACAGCCTTAACGCTTTCATGAGCCTCTCTGGCTGTGTTAAGCCATGTAATGTTTAGAGTGATTTTATCTCATGGATTACACAATTTGATGAGATTAAACTAAATTCTATCAGATGCAAATGCTAAATGCTGCCATGTGATGTTTTAATGGGACTTAAACCAACGCAAAAGTAGGTGCAGCTGAACTGTTAATTTATAGGCTTTCGTTTACAGCTGCCTTTCTGTGCATAAAATTGAACAGAGGACTGAGGGAAACCTGGTATATCTTGTCATTCTGTTGGAAAATAGTTCCTATCTCTAAAACTGTGCGCAAATGCACTAAACTGACTGGAAGGCATTTTTGTATATAAAATCTGAACCTGATTTACATGAGACATTCAGCTCTAATGTAGAGCAGAGTTGACATGGCAAAGTGAAGCAGAGTTCAAAGGGAAAGTGTTTCTGAAGCCGTTTGAACTTTAAATGTTGCTGTTGTTTTTGTTCAAAAAGCTCAGCAGTGGTGGATGAAGTATTTAGATCCAGTACTTAAGTAAAAGTACAATAGGGCAATGTAAAACACATGCATTCAAAAGTCTAACGTACCAAAGTATCAGTAAAATTTACGTAAAGTATCATAAGTAAAAGTACTTGATCTGCAAAAAAAAGGCTCCTGTGACTGATATATTATGAGTATGACAGTAGATTGTTAATACAGTTGCATTAATGCCTAAGTAGCATTTTACTGTCATAGATGGTCAATGTGGAGCTGGTTACTGTATATAGATTTAGGCCAGATATAAATCTGAGATTTTGAGAGATTTCTCTTTGGTGGAAACTGCTAACAACTCATAGACATCTGGAACATGACAAGGGGCCCCAGCAGGACATTACTTTTCAATAAGGGCTCACAAGCTGAAGACACTGGGAACAACTGGTTTAATCTTAATGCATTGCATCTGAGAAGTTTATCAAGTGGGTTTTATTTAAAATTGTAATCTGAGTAAGTAACCAGGAAATACAGCTGGCAGGATGAATCTAGTGGAGTAAAAAGTACAATATGACCCTGAGAGTAGAAAGTAACATACAATGAAAATATTCAAGTAAAGTACAAGTAATTTAAAATTTTTACTTAAGTAAATGTACTATGTATATTCTACCACTGAAGCTCAGTCAATATAACCAAATTAGGTGATTTACGTGTGCATAAAGTGTTAATTATTGTCATTCTGATGATCTGTATCATACATTTGTTGTTTTCCCTTAGCGCCATCAAACAGGACACAAGTGATACAGAATGAAGTCAAAGTTTTCCTTGTATAACAATGTGAACATGTATCTCAAGTGTATAATGTTATAAAACACTGTTGGACAACTTGAGTCATTGACTGTGCCAGATTCTGTAATGTGGCCATGAAGAGTTTGATTCTCTTTCCCAATTTACAATGGAAATTGCTGCAGAAAGTGCTTACTAACTGGACCTCCTGAGTGTTTATCCATTAATAATAGCTGCTTTCCCCTTCTGTTGACGCTATTTTCGTATTGCAACCATGAGACCCTGCATGCATGTTTTTTATTTTCAAGTGAGCAGAGGGACACTCTGCCAAACACAAAAGCATTCTTATATGAGATAAAATGATCAAGAACATGCATTTATATCTTTTCTGCGAGAGTATCTAAACATCATGTAAGTACATTGTGCACTGATGGAGGCCACAAATAAATTAAATGCTGTTTGATTTCTCTTAGTCATCTTTTTGAGTGGAAAAACCCTGCAGGCTAAGAAATCACCTTTATAGATCCCCCAATGAGCAGTCCTGCAAAAATAGGATAAATTGTGAAAATGTATCCGATTTGGATCATAATCTATACATTTATCTCACTGAATTTATGTAGAATTAACTGATTTTCAGCCTGTTATCAATGTATGCAAACCTCTTATAAAGAATGCATTAGTAAAACGTTAAACTACATGACTTCTGACTCTGTGCCAGGATTTGAGCTGGGTGCCTCTTTCATATGGCTGCAGTTATACATGTGAGCCAAAATATCAATAACGCTGAGATACTGTCATTGGAGGAAACACAGCTCTATGAAAACAAACACATGTTGTACACACACAGACATAAATCAGAAAGCTGATTACAGGTTTAAAGAAAATCCAGCATATGTAAAAAAACAAAAAAATGAATTGCCATTAGAGAGACAGTGGACATTCAGCCAACAAAGCACTCCTGCCCTTATGAGCACAGACCATTAGGGGGGGGGGGGAATCATAAATCTCCTTATAAGAGCAAAAGGGAGATGTTGTAATAACAGATTACATGCATTTAATGGCCAAATTTGCATCCATAAACTGAAGCTAAATGAATTTGACACAAACACATGACTTTGTCATGAAAGCTATAGGACAGCGAGGAGGAGGTAGTGTGGGTAGCTCCATACATAATGAAATCAGCAGCACAGCTGCACAGTAGTTGCTGTGCGGTTGTTCAGCAAAGTTTGATCTAAGCTGGTTGATTTGAAGCTGTCTGTCTTGTTTGGCTCAAGAGTAATACTAAATATCTCCTAATACAAGCACTAAGGAAGTTACAGTCCGGCGTCATTATGTTTCATTGTCCACTCAAACACTGGGCTCACTGGAGCTTGTTGCTGAAATCATCAAACTTGAAATGGATGATAAGTGCCACCATTTGTCTTTGTTAACAAGGTATACTACACACTGGTCCTGATGGAACACAGCGAGAGGATCAATTTAAAACCTCAAAATTTGAGCCTGTACACAGTGAAACAAGTTTACATAATTACTATAATAACTGGACTTAACCAGTTTTATTACACAATCTTGGAAAAACTGTGATCAGAACCTAAACATAAGCAGATTGCATTTGCTTATGTTGGTCATGTTGACGGCTAAACGTTAGCTACTAATGGAAGCAATGCATTGAGCCATATTTTGGCACAAATATCAGCATACAAATGGACAGTAGAGAAGTGGATTATGCTTCTTGGTTTTAGATGTTTCTATGGACATTTGGCTACTTTTTCCCACTGGAAAATTTTCAAGCATTGGATTCCATTTTAATTGAAATGAATTCAAGCTGACCAAGGTTTCTATTCTCTATGAACAATTAAACTACTAACTTTCATTGATTGAGTGTTTTATACTAAAATGATACAGTTTGGTTGGATTATCGCTTTTACCAAAAACACAATGTTAAACATTTGACAAAAAAAATCTTAACTCAAGGTCTTCTCTATAGAATGGAGTTTGCTCAGTTGTCAAACTACTACTATTAGCTTTCACACTCAAATAATGTAAATCATTGCCACTAACTTTTACCCCAAAACTGTCCAAAACCCAATCAAACAAATTTCACGCCAATGTCACTTTCTGCTGCATATGATACAAATATATATACAGTACATATATATAGAGAAACAATTGCAACAACTGCCAACAACTCGATAAGTGGGTAACTTGTTAGACATGTGGGTGTGAACTGCCAAAGCTTTCCTGTACTGATGTTACAATACAGAGGTCAAAGGTCAAGGGGCCTCCCATTGCTTTTCAGAAAACCGTACAGTGTAGAAAATCTAACCAACTCCATTCATTTCCATCTTCCATCAACTACTGCAATTAGAGACAAATGGGACATGATTTATAAAGATAAATCAAAAACACAAAAGGTGTTGATGATGATTACAGTTTCTTCATTTCCTCGTTAGTAACCTTCCTCCTCCCTCTGTGTCTCTCTGGGCAGATGGAGAGGTAGTACAGCAAAGGAGGATGGATGCAGAGTTTGTTGACAGATGCCTCTCTCCCTGCCCCGCCTCGCCTCGGCCCACCTGTTAAAGCCAGCAGTGAGTTCCTGGAGGCGAGCGTGTCTGTTGTGGAGGAGGTGGCCGGGGAGGGGCGGACTGGAAATGCTGGCATGTGCTTCCCTGCCGAGCTCTTTCTCCAGTTACAAGTCATGTAACAGGGCGTGTGTGTTTTGGTGGGCATTAGGTGTGTATATGGGTGTGTGAAATGAGTACAGGTGTGTGTCTCTATGTGTTTCCTCTCCCCTGTGGTAATATAAAGCACAGAGTGTGGAGCAAGCATTGATGTGTTTATGGGTTTGTGGATCAATTATGTGTGTGTACGTTAGTGTGTGTGTGTGTGTGTGTGTTTAGGGAGGCAGAAGGAGTGTGCCCTCTCTGCACCCCCACAGCCGCCACACGCCTGGCCACCTGCTCTGGGATTAGAGAGCATGCGGATTACACGCGTCACAATGGTGGTACACAAACACAAATATGCCCTCGGCCAACAAAGGACACAGACACACACCGGACTGCCTCACCGCTAATCGCTTTTAGCATCTTCAATATTTTCATAGTTTGGGAAATAATGACTCGGCATGGCAGATGATGTTTATGTTGACCGATGCTGTTAGATGCAGGAGGAGAGATTGTTGGAGGAGAGATTTTGAACTGTGAATTTTTTCTGTGGATTAATTTTTGTATGTGTGCATTGAGGTTAGGGTTATTGCACCATTCACTGGACTACTTGTTTCAATGGGTTTTAATGTGTGTGTGTGTGTGTGTGTGTTTGGGGGGGGGGGCTGCCCAGGGAGTAGTTTTGCCATGCCTGCTCCACTGTGACCCACAACAGATCTGTTGTCCTACTTTTCAACTATAAAAACACTGTGACGTCACATGGAGAAACCAACAGGCGATCATCACCAAGAAAGGTCCTCAAAACAGAACATCTCCATTAACAACAACAGCGTGGACAACATTAACACAAACAACTGTAACTCTCATTCACAACAACTATTGGCAGGTCTTGTGTGTTATTTAAAGGCCACATGCTCTAAGTGACAACAAAAAAGGGTCCACTCACAGATGACTCAATAGGATTTTCTCTACACAATGTCCTGTGAAGAACAGTGAGCAGTGAATGAGTCATTTGTTTGGTTGTACTGTAGTCTGAGGTGTGTTCATACAGGCTCTTTATGAGGTCAGAAACTGAAGAGATTGATAACATTATCACATTTGCAAGCTAACTACATCATTCACTTAGTTATTCTTTAAGATTATTTTGTACAGGTAAGTCTACTGAGAGATTTGACTCTGTCTAAGCACGGATGCCCAGACTTCCCTCTCCCCAGACACTTCCTCCCGCCCTTCCAGGGGATCACCGAGGTGTTCCCAGGCCATCCGAGAGACATAGTCCCTCCAGCGTGTACTAGGTCTTCCCCGGGGCCTCCTCCCGGTTGGACATGCCCGGAACACCTCCCCAGGGAGGCGTCCAGGAGGCATCCGGGACAGATGCCCGAGCCACCTCAGCTGACTCCTCTCGATGTGGAGGAGCAGCGGCTCTACTCTGAGCTCCTCCCGAGTGACCGAGCTCCTCACCCTGTCTCTAAGGGAGCGCCCAGCCACCCTGCGGAGGAAACTCATTTCGGCCGCCTGTATCCGGGATCTTGTCCTTTCGGTCATGACCCAAAGCTCATGATCATGGGTGAGAGTAAGAACGTAGAATACCTGGTAAATAGAGAGCTTCGCCTTGCAGCTCAGCTGCTTCTTCACCACAACGGACCGGTATATCGACTGCATCACTGCGGAAGATTAAATCAAATTAATTAAGTGCAATCAAAAAAGGCAACGGAAATAAATGGAGGAAATAGATGAATAGATATATATGATAAGAAAGGTAAACCACATATGGTCTGAGCACAAATAGTCAGTTTTCCAATGAGCTTCAAGTATATGTACCTTGAAAGTAAAAAAACATATTACTTGAAATCTCAAGTAAGTTGTAGTTTTATGGCTTAGTGAGGTTGTTAGCTATAAGGGTCATTTCAGCTTCATACATTTAAAAAATGTAGTGTCTTCGGTATAAAGTCAATGGCAAGTCATTTCTCACATATAAGACATGGACATGAATGAAAAATGTCACTAGTGATGAAACAAGGGAAGGAAATATTACAAACATCACCCAGAGGCTTGAGAGTAGCTATCAGTTGCTTGCATGTAAATTTAATAGTCATCACTGTAACACAGCACTCAGTGCTTCAATGTCATCCAAATATATTTTAATGACAGGTTTGAACTAAAGCTATCACAGAAATTACAGTAAGGTGATGTAAAAGGATGCCAAGATCCTGATGTACAGCCAAAAATTTAAGTAGCCTACACATGAACTACCAGTGCTTTGTGTGTTCAGGGACATTTTGAAGCATTTGACCACTTGTTGGATGGGGGGGGGGAGAAAGAGGCCTTTGGGTGGCTTGTGCTTGTGTGTATACAGTCAGGGTGGGATGTTGGGGGGGGGTCTTCTGCCATTAATACTCGTTAATACATTGTACCAAATGTGTATCAGTCGACAGCTGAAAATAGTCCCAAAGAAATTCACTATTTACTCCTGTTTGACTACTTTTTAAAAATTGCAGTGCCCACCTGTTT
>CM022481.1:10268616-10304913 GCA_011952105.1 Coreoperca whiteheadi
CGGGAGAGGAAGAGGGAGAGAGAGGGAGAGAAGCCATTGCTAGCTGCTAAGGTAGAGACTGGTAGCTAGCAACACTGAAGCGCCGTAAGTGCTAAGGCAAAACTAATAAACGTTCAAATGTAACGTTATAGCAGATAGTTAGTCAATGTAATGAAGAGTCGCACAAATTAGCTGTGTTGAGCTAGAGCAGCAAACTACACGCTACAGGTAACAAACAAACACCTGTACCCGGAAAGGGGACAAAACACTTACGTCAGCACGTCGTCCAATGATCCTTCCGCAGTCCACCGGTCCACCAGTCCGCCCTTTTACCTTGAAAGTAAAAAAACATATTACTTGAAATCTCAAGTAAGTTGTAGTTTTATGGCTTAGTGAGGTTGTTAGCTATAAGGGTCATTTCAGCTTCATACATTTAAAAAATGTAGTGTCTTCGGTATAAAGTCAATGGCAAGTCATTTCTCACATATAAGACATGGAAATGAATGAAAAATGTCACTAGTGATGAAACAAGGGAAGGAAATATTACAAACATCACCCAGAGGCTTGAGAGTAGCTATCAGTTGCTTGCATGTAAATTTAATAGTCATCACTGTAACACAGCACTCAGTGCTTCAATGTCATCCAAATATATTTTAATGACAGGTTTGAACTAAAGCTATCACAGAAATTACAGTAAGGTGATGTAAAAGGATGCCAAGATCCTGATGTACAGCCAAAAATTTAAGTAGCCTACACATGAACTACCAGTGCTTTGTGTGTTCAGGGACATTTTGAAGCATTTGACCACTTGTTGGATGGGGGGGGGAAGAAAGAGGCCTTTGGGTGGCTTGTGCTTGTGTGTATACAGTCAGGGTGGGATGTTGGGGGGGGGTCTTCTGCCACTGTCTTCCCCCTCTTCCTTGCCTCCTTTTGCCCCACTAGGTTTGTTTTGCTAATGACCCCATCCCGTTATGACCTCATTAAGTTTGCGCTCAGTAATTGGTGGCACACTGACACACTGCGGTGGCGGGGGAGGGGCTCACACGCCCAGGGGGCCGATCCCTTTGTAAACATTCCTCCCCTACAAATAAGGTATTGTTATTGATGATTAACGGCAATGAGGGGTACTGTGTCTGCGTGTGTGGATGATGGATGATGATGAAAAGTGAGGTGTTACCACAGATTGACCTCAACATGGAGGGAAGTGGCAGCAATGAAGCTGACTGAGATGAAAGTAAATATATTGTCGTGCTCTGTTGATGATGATTCACTTCAGACCTTCAGTTGCTGAAATGCCCTCATGCAGGGCACTGAGTCCTGAGCAGCTAGGACTAGGGATCAGTGTCTGGGTCTAATTTTTGAAGAAACCAGTGCTGTATAAATACAAGATTTAAAAAAAACATTGTCTAATCTGGATTGATGTGGAAAAGGATATATACAGTAGGTCTGAGGAGATTATTATGTGCAAGGGCGTCACTTTGTGTGGAAAAGTGGTGGGGACATAAGGAGAAAATATTTTCTTAAACGGTCTTCGTATGCGATTTTAGGAAATGTAAAAGGGGGATCAGTATGAGGTCAGAATAGATCATTACTGTGGGTCGGCAAAAAAATTGCATAACTGCACATCAAAAGTACATAGCCTAGGCTACTACAGAGTCAACAACACGAAAATACTCTTAAAAAGCAGATCAACCGACAAGTAACAATCATCCTACACATCCACAGCTGCAAAATCACATCAGCAATGCCAAAATCACATCTACTGTAGAAAGCAGCCATGACAATATCCAATATCACTGCCCTAAAATATGACTAAATACAAACAACTGAAGGAATAACGTTAACAACGTTAGCTAAAGATAATAAATCAAATGTACTTTAGATGTTAAAGAGTAAATAAATGTGGATATTTAGTAGTGTTGTTGATGGATTCAGGTCCAAATCTTGACAGTTTAGTGCAAAGTATTTCAATTCTACATATTGAGATATTATTAGCATAGCGACTGCCCTCTACAGGTTGAAACCAGGCTATTTCAATTGTATTTTGCTATTGGCTGATCTGGAAGCAGGTGACGTATTTGGTGGCAGCTTTCGTCACCAACCAATGTTGACATGACTAAAGAGCCCAATCTTAGAACAACAAACTTGCTGCTGGTGGTTGGAGGTGGATGGGTCTTCATGGTGGGGAGTCTCTCCTTTCTTTGGTGCCACTTGACGTTTGCAGCCTGTCAGACATCGTCTTCATAAATTACAGCTCCTGCAAGGACTATTTTTCTTCATGTTTTTGTGTTTCGAGCTAAATCCTGTCAGTTGGTGCTGTGGAACACTTTGAGGTTGATCTTGATGTTGACCTTATATACCGCCTTTTCTGACCCCCAGGTGATTTTTTGGAGACATCTCTGGTGGTTTCTGCAGGTGGTTGATGTTTCTGCTCCATACAGTAGAGCAGGGAGAACAACTGTCTTGTGAAGAAGCAGTTTGGTCCTCACTTGTATGTCCTGATCTGCAACAATACTTCTCCTGAGCTTTACAAAGGTCCCACTAGCACAGCTGATATCATGATGTATTTCTTGTCGATGTCAGCTCTGAAGGGGAGGAGGCTGCCAAGGTAAGTAAAGTGGTCCACACTTTTGCGATTGGTATTGTCAATGTATATTGCAGGAAGGGAAGCTGTGATTTCTGGTGGCAGCTGGTGGAAAACCTGTGTCTTCCTTAGCTTTAGGGCCAGTCCCAGGAGTCTGAAAAAATGTACCAAGCACTACAGATCTTCTTCTGGATGGGTATAGATTGTATTATCATAAGCATTCTGTAGCTCCAAAATCTATAATATAAGGATATAATATAACACACTGACACTTGTTATTCTAGTACATTGTGCCAACAATACTTTTGTACTTTTACTTAATTAACTATACAGGATTTTTACTTGAGATGGACTATTTGTACACTAAGGTATGGCTACTTTAACAATACCGCCACTGTACTAATGGAACATCTAAATATGCTGCACTAATGTGTTGAAAATAGTTATTATCTGTGACAGAAGTGAATAACTTCCTGTCTCATTCTCCTCCTCTCACTTCTAAAAGTTTCGTTTGACTCGCAGACGGAGGCCTCGCTTGCATGGATGGACTGTTAACTGGTAATATGGCATATAATTATTATACCCTCAAGGTCTGTGTGTGTGTGTGTGTGTGTGTGTGTGTGAGTGGTGGGTGAGGTGGGGTGGGGTGGTAGTGTGCTTAAGCGTTAAGTGTTAAGTGGTTGCATGTCTCCTGTGAGAAATGCCTGGGGTCATTCATGGGTTTTTCTAATGTGTCTGTCTACATGCCATTATTCAAATGAATTCAAGGGGAAGTGTGTGTGTGTGAGGAAATCCACCATGTACATCAAAAAAAGTCAAATGATAGCTATCAGTCTTAATTATCATCCACTATGTTTAATATGTAATTACACAGACATTATTACCATTCATTCTAGAGCATTTATAAATTAATTAGCATTTATTATGTCTTCCGTGGGAGTGTATGTGTGTGTGTGTGTGTTTGCATGTGCTCTGTGCCAATGGTTTTTTCAGGATAACAAAATGTTCTGCTGGTGTTTCTTTGTGTGTGTCATGCAGGTGAGCACCACAGGAACCCTTCCCCAAACAACAAAAACAACAAAAAACATCGGCTGAACGTGCTTCTGCTTGTGTCTGGTGTATGTGCACACGTGTACCCACACATGCAAACAAACACACGTGCACAATCTTGCTTTTTTTTTTTTTTTTTACTTTTAGTGGGTGGCAGCAAAAGTCATCCCTGCAAGCGCCCCCCACCTCTCCTCTCACCCCTCTCCTCATCCCACTATCACATCGGACAGGGTCTACTTATAGTACCACGCCAGAGAGCAGAGAATGGGGAGAGAAAGGGTATTATGACAGTGAGAGGAGAAAAGAGAGGGAGCGAGAGAAAAGAAGGGCAGACGGGGTATTATGAGAGAGAGGGATGAGAGCAGTGAAGGCATTTGGAGTCTTTATTCGCCTTCCTAAGCCACGGGCTCCGCTCCCAATCCGATTGGTCGATACGGCCAGCCATGTAAATGAAATGCAAAGCAGAGAGACCCTGACTTCCCTTTGCCAATTTGTGGGGCCCTTTCTCTCTTCCTCCGCCGATGGCTTCGTTCTTTTATCAGTCTGTCTTCCTCGCAACGTGACGCCTTTCTTCCTCAGTATCACAGCCTGCCGCCTTCAACCTCTGATTCTTCCCCTCTCTCTCTGGAAGATAATGATTTGCCTTTTTTTTTTTCCTGTAAGAGCTGAACTCTGCACTTCTCTAATGTTCAGCTTGAAGGATTTAATCCAGAGAGGCTTTTTTATTTCCTGGGAAACTCCAGTGGTGATTAAGCATATGCTCTTTGGCGTGTGTGCTGCTCTGTTTGTGTGTATGCTGAAGCATACACGTCCCCTCACACTCTTGTTTAACGTTGGATTTGAGGCCATTAGAGGTTTTTTTTGCTCTTCAGTTGAAGTTTGCTTTCAGCTGCATGAGGGTAAACTGCACAGGTCTGACCCTTAATGAACTTCTCTACACATTATTTGTTTATATCAAAATACTCTTCCTTCATTTAGACATTTCATTTAATGTCTCTGATGGAGACCCTCCTCCACCCCTGCTGAAGGAGGGTCTGTTGACACTAAACTCTTCCCAGGGGGTAGAGTACCAGTAATGGGGACTCTGGCTGCATAAACCCCTTGCTGTGAGATTTAGGTTGCATTTAGGTTATTTATTTATTTTGAAAAGTCTAATCAGCTCCAGCAGTGTTTCATGTTTTTTTTCTTAACAGGATGGGACGAGGTGACAGGCCGATAAACAGGGCAGGACTGAGGGACAGTTTTAAGTGCAGACAAATGCCACAGTCTGTCCTAGATTAAAAATGCCCACTACCACTGTAATCCCTGTAGCGCTGCCAAATTGGTATTTCCTTCCCTTCCCTGAACTGAGTGGCGCTGAATGAGCAGAGACTGGGACAGGAAGAGAACGAGCATCACAGTGACTTGTATGGCCTGAGCTGACTGAACTCCCTGGCCCTGTGTATGGCTGGACTGGCCTGAATTTCTCGCTTAATTCCTCTGCTAAAAAATAGTTTATGCCAAGAACCGTATCTAGAAATTAGTTTCAGGAATTTCTTTTGTTGGCACTCACAAAAGGAAACACTATATCACGCTGAACTTTAGTTCTACTGAAGAAAGATGTGCGAAGAGAGCTGTGGATGCGCTTCTGAAAACTAAGTGCAGGTAGGTAATGAAAATAAATAGCACAACGGAGAGAAAATATAGTACCATAGTTACAAATGCAAGAATGAAGCAAATTGGAGAGCAGAGGGAAGTCCAGGCATGAGAACTGGTCCAGTGGTCAGCAGCTAACACTGTTCATCATGCAAACACTGCCACCTGCAGGCTGCTCTTTAAATCACACACACGTTCAAACAGACAAAATCACGTAGCAGGAGAGAAAATTCTGTTTGTTTGTGGGAATTTCTCTTCAGAAGCTCATCCAAAACACACTTTCCTCTAAAATGCATCTAACAGTACACTGTAGAGACTGATGTAATAACTGATGATAGTATAATACAAAAATTAAATAAAAGCTGATAATGTAATAAGCTGCCTATAATGTAATTAAAATGTTCAGCGCAAAGTGTACTAACTTTCTCTACATAATGTAATAAGATATTACATTTTGTGATGCTATTCAATTATGATTTCGTTAGCAATTTTTGCAATGAAAAATGCAATTTAGAATATATTGTAAAAACAAGCCTAAATAATCCACACGTATTCTACGCTGAGGCTCGTGATAACTCAATTAGAGCTCTTCCCCAAACCAGTTGTTATTCCTATTGCCCAAACCAGAACATAAGTCCTCACTGGATTTCCACCTACCAACAGTGCCAGTTGTGTTGGTTCCAATTAGAGCTAGATTAATATATCGGCCGATAATATTTTTTATCAGCGTATATGTCGGCCAATACCTAACAAGAAATTGCAGTACAAAACTGCCAAAACAGATTTTTGGTAATTTCGAGGTAATTTAACAGTACTCCCATTGTTAAATACATCGTGAACTGACATTTAGATTTTTCAACTGTAAAATGTTCCTTTCAGAAAAGTTTATAAAACTACCTGCATCAATATTTTTAAAAATTGCTGTTGGATGAGTTATCATTGATGGATTTTCAGAAATGGCGGCAAAAATCCAGTATCGGTTGGGGGCTGGATACAGTGCCCGGCCAAGTTGGACCCAGATGTCTGCAATGGTGGGTCACATGGACTGGACAGTTTTAGGTGTTCAAACCTCTGTTTGTGTGCGTGTTTGTCCTTGTTGTAGTACAAACAGCTGAAATGCTTATTAAAATTGTATCCATGAAACACTTCAAATGTACTAAATCATTTTATTTTCACAATATAACATGTTAATAGATTTTGCATTGAAGAAATGGCCTCCAAAAAAACATAATGTAATTCACAAAATCTACAGTAATAACTTATTGGGTCACAACTGTACGCATGAAAATATATTAACCATGTGCATTCAACATTTTTATTATAAAATAGGCAGGTTATATTATCAGTTTTGTTTTATATTTCTAATTACATTATGCACTTATAACATTATCAGTTTCTACATAAACTCAAGACGTGTCAACTGATGAAGTTACAGGCACAAAGTTACAAATGTAAGACATTTTAACATGTCTCAGTAAGAAATGAAACGACGGTAATGACGGCTGAATTCCATTTAGCTGCTTCAGTTTCCGGGTCCTGGTATTGTGCATGCTGGCTCACTGTCACGGCTTACTGGGACACTTGAATGGAACTGAGGCATCTTTAATGTTATTAGCAACACCTGTGCTTTGCCCATGACAAGTCCAAATTTTGCAGTGACAAAGGCCGACTGGGTTCGGGAGTTTATTGCCAAAATAATGATAATAACAAATGACCTTTTGGCAATGTTTTGACATTGATCGTCCAATCACTTCATACCATAAGGTCCACTTACTGGATTTGTCTCGGGCTTTTTTTTTTTTTTAATGACAACTGAGCAAACTCCATCCACTGATGAAGGCCTCAAGAAAACACAAATACATTTACTTTTAACATTTTATTGTGTATTTCAAAGTTCAAGAATGAACCTTCAAACTCAAAACTTGGCGGTTTGTATCTCCTCCGGTTTTGCATACATGTTGAAGCTGATCCCAACTCAAATTTGAAGGGCCAGTCCACCCAATTTACAACAAACAAAACACTCACTTGCTTTTGGTGGTATGTCGCCATGCAGATAGTTTTGGTTTGATTTGTCAAAGTTTTAATACATCTGTCTTAGAGGTTTCTGCCTCCGCCCGAATACAATGGCAGTCAAAGGCATCTGTGGTGCTCACAGCATTTCAAGATTTTATTAAAAAAAAACCAAACAACAGCAGTGTGTCTTCCCAGCAACAACACTCTCTGGTTTCTCGGGTTAATCCAAGGAACCAACTATTTTCATTGGAACTACTTTATACTGACAAAATAAAATGGTTCCTATGAAAACCGTTGATATCTAACAGCCTGGACACTGCAAACCAAAACTATCTTCATGGCTAGAGATGACGTAAATGAGAAAATGTATTTTTTTTTGCCGAACCTTTAACTAATGGCAATTCAACCTGTGCTGTGGCAAAAACCTAAGTTACCATATGTTCTATGTAGTGGAGCCCTGGAGATGTGTGTACGCAGGTATGCACCATGATGGGCAGTGTGTGGGAAGCTACACTACAGCTTCCTGACAAGAGGGAGGAGGTCTACCGTAACACACGTCAGACACACACAAACACACGCTCACACACCCTCCTCATCAGCCTCTCCTCCCTCGTCCTCCCATCAACCCTCTCTTCGTCGGCTCTCCCCTCCTCCTCTCAAACCCTCCGAACAGTCCTGCCAAGCTGACAGCTCCAAGCTCCGTGGAAAATGAGTCTCGCTCGCATTACAATCGCGCAGGACAGATTCCATTAGCACTATCTGAAATTGAGCGCGGGGAGCAGAGAGCGGGAGGCAGCGGCGTGCGCCCTTATCAGAGGGAGAGGGTGAGTTCCGCCGACGTCACTAATCCACCGCGCGCGCGCACACACACACACACACACACACACAGTGAAAAACAACTTGGGGAAGACACGGGATGCACATACACTCTTTCATATACTGAAGACAACAGGGACAAGCAGATAGAGAAACCCCCCCCCCCCCCCCCCAATTACACACACAGAAAGACACACAGGAAATGAAAGGCTCATAAACACACACATATACAGATACCACAACCTCAACCTCAATTCGCACCCTACAATGTACTGAAAGGGACCAAAATTTGCATTTAGCTAAAGGACATGATGAAACTGGTGGAAAACAGGCAACAGATCAACTCTCACGCAGCCTCTCTGTCTGTGTGTGTGTGTGTGTGTGTGTGTGTGTGTCTCCGTGAGCCTTTTCCTGAGGAGCGCTGGCAGGTCTGTTCAGTGCTGCTGCTGGTGGGATTTGTAACGTGTCAGTCCGTCGGTTTGAGATGAAACTGAGCCTCTCGCTGTGTGCTGTGTGATCTCTACCTCCCTGCTTGTGTGCACTCAGTCTCTTCCCCCTCTCCACTTTTCAGTCCCACAAACATCCTCGCATGCATGCAAACCTAAACACTTTCTACATATACATGCTCTCACACATAGATGTACACATTTGCAGCAACAGCCCACGTGACACCCCCCCCCAGTGTCCTCATCCTCATAGTTATTAACCCTTGACACATAAATCCAAGGGTATGTGGGTGTGTGTGTGCGCGTGTATGTGTGTGTGGGATGGAGGAACGGGTTAATCTTTATGTAGTGGGGATCTTTCACACAAGATCACTCAATTTAAATAGAGCGGGAACACTTTGATGTCTCCAGCCCTCCCTCCTTCCTTCGCTCTCCATCTCTCATTCAGTCCTCTAATTTGCTTCATGTTGCCCCCCTCTGTGCCCCAGCGATAAGGTGTAATGAGAAATGTTTTCAAAATGGCTCTCACCTACCACGCGATGCTGACTGAACGTGTGCATGATACAGCCAGAAGAGGGGAGCACTCACCCCTTGACCCGTTGAAGGTGCTGAGGAGAGGAGGGGTGGGTAAAGAGAAAAGATGAACATTTTGTTTTCCCAACCAGGAGTGGTTAGCAGCGAGGAAAAGAAAAGTGACACGGGCTTGCATCAACCGAGAGCCACTTACAGCCCTGCCCCCTCAAAGACACAAAGTAATGAGGGGAAATACCATCTTCATTAGTTGTCATTTACAGCGAATTACGGCGATGCCTCCGCAGGGCTGTGATTGGTCACGCCGCAACGGGAGCAACGTCAGGGAGAAGAAAAGGAGAAACTTTGAGAAGATGTGGGAACGGGGGAGCGTTTGGCCTATATTCATTTAGCAGCTGGGGGACGCCACCGTCGGAGCAGCTCGCTCATCAAAATGGGGGACATAAACGAAATAATTAGCTCGGTTTCAACAGCAAAATACAAATCAAACAGGAGCAGAAATTGGAATCTAAATTTGCTGAGTGTCAAGTACAAAACATAAACAAAGAGGAAGAGGACTTGTATCAAATCAGAGCCGTAGACTTGAGACTTGATTAAACAGGAATCACAAACACTGCTAAAACGGCGAGTCATATTACGGTGAATGCAAAATCACCGCATTTCTCAGCTACTCTATGTAAGAGGTTTGGAAATCAGCACAGTGACGCGGATAAAAGCAATCTGAGATGACATAACACAGCTCCAAAGAAGCCAAACTATTGGGCCTATAAGATGACAGGCCTCACAACTGCTCTTGCAAACATTAGCCAGCTAGTCAGAGGTTCACACATGTAAGATAGCCATTATGTTGGTCACATTAGCTGTGTGTAATTCACAAGTTTCAGAAAGAAAAACCAGCTAAAGCGCACGGAGGAGAACCATTTAAGGTTATACTAAAATGTTGTTTATGTTGAAACATCAAAATATTGGTTTCATTGGTACTAAGAACAAACTTGCGCAGTTTCTTCGTGTGTTTGAGACATGACGCAGGTGGGCGGGGCTTTCCACTGCGTCGTTGAACTGCGCAAATGTTCGTCAGCTTGAGGTGGCCTGTTACTCAATCTGTCAATTTACAAAGGGGATTTTATTGCGCAAACTGCCCAAAACCAAACTGCGAAATTACTAGAAAAATGAAGATGATGTCTTCAAGATCTTGACAAGATATGCAGAGGAAAGCAGTCAGAGGATAGAGGGGGTTTATGCAGTGGGTTGACAAATTCCTACTTACATCTCTCAATGAAGTATTTATGCTACTTTGTCTACCACTTAAGGCTGGACCACAATTAAGTATTACTGTTAATCAACTTTCAGTGGTATTGAATCGTGATAATATAGTCATGTCAGTCCGATTCAAAAACTAAAAACTAAACAAAAAGTTACTGAAGATTTGCTTTACACATTTGAAGAGTCTTGTCTGATGTAGCATAATACTGGAACACAATTCATTGCATTGAACCTGACAATTTAACATGTTATTTTGCATACATTTGCCATATCAATATCAGTTTAAATAAATGTCTTAAAGGGTCAGTTCACCCAAATTACCAAACTTTTTCACTTATCTTTAGTGGTATCTATCTTTGCAGAGAGATTTAGTTTTATTTGTTTTCATTTTTAAATAGAGATTCTCAGATATTTATACCACCTCAGTACAACACAGGTGAATGGAATTTCATCTCGGGTGCTCACAGCCAGGTAGGTAAAGCATTTTAGAATTACTGACATCATGAAGTCAAGTTCACCCAATGCACACCACAAATAAAGTCTCTATTTTGATAATAACTGTGAACGGTTAAAGTATACTCTCTGTAAAATTGATTCCCCACTTGAAGGCCTTAATGCTTCCTTCCCGACACTGCCAGGAATAACATCATAGCGTATTCAAATTGAAACATATATAGCCTAAAATACTAGAATCAGCCCATTGGCGCCGACTTGGGTTAAACAATGGGGGGGCCAAAGAATGTAAGTAATGTTTGATGGCGTCATGTTGTGTGGAAATGAAAACAGTCAGTGTAGCCTAAGATCCGCAGAGAGCGTGTAGCTGTGTAGCTGCGTTAGAAAAATACATTTATTATAAAGTCGTCTGGTCAAGTATGGATCTTTTCAAACACCATTGGAATTTATAAGGCTATGTGGCAATTTTAACACTGCGTTTTTTTCCTGCTTTGCATCAGGATTCCGGGGGCATAAAACCCAATGCCCCCTACAGGGCACCAGTGAATCCACCTATAAAACACCCACCATGCACGTTTTTGACTTTACAGTCCCCCAAATTCCCAGACAAATGACAGAGGACGTGACCTCAGCGTTACTTAGCTAACTAATGCTGCGTATAAAATTAAATTAAGTAAAATGTTGAAATGATGTATGTAGCCTATAAAATTCAGCGGGGTTTGGTGTTCGGTTAAACGTGTTGAAGGAGGTGGAAACTGAAGTAGCATCATCAGCAGCCCTCCGGTGACTGCCACAGTGAGGAAGTATATTCCTGGAGGCTTAAGTGAGCTGCAAATGTCAGCCGTCAAGCAGTCACATCCAGGCTGGGCCTTCCCTTCCCGAACAGTGTGACGAGAGCCTCCATGGCGGCAGAGTGGGAGACACAGGACAGTCCGGATTACCAACCCCCTGCCACAACATCACCTCCCTAACAGGATAACACAGCATAATAAACTCCATAAAATAATCAAACTTATTACAACTCTTAACCCCTGTTTAATACATTATGCTCAGCTTACGTGTGCTGGCATTCACTGTGAGTCGAGCCACAAAAGAGAATAGTCTTATAAGAGAACACAGGACAGCAGCTTGTGATGCCTTAATATTAGCTTTAATTGGATTTGTAAATTATTTGGCTAAATTAACACTTTCTATGGCTCTGTGACTTAGTGAAATGTGTAGAAGGAAAGAAAAAATAAAAAGAAAGTCTTAAAGTTAATTAATCGGCTGTGGCCCCAGCTTAATTAAAGTTTCCCAGTGTTTGTAGTTAATGGGTGGATTGATGGAACAATGGTACGAACGCCCCCTGCTACCTCCAGAGTGAGTCCGCCGAGAGTTACGGAGAGGAAGATTTCTGAGTCGTTGATTAACACACACACACACAAGCACACACACATCAACTCAGATGCCTTCACATGCTCCTCGCTTGCACAAGCTTATATACTGTGTGTGTGTGTGTGCGTGTGTTTTCATGCATGCATCTGTGTACATGCATAAACACACACACACACACACACACACACACACAGTCCCTTTCAAACTTCCCAGCCACTGATACCCATTACTCCCTATTGAGGGTTTCACATTAATTAGCTGAGATCAAAACCTACAAATCCCTCCACCGAGAATTGAACTGTATTGCCTCCCTGCCTCTATCATCTATGCTAGGTCCCACGATACACACACACACACACACACACACACACACACACACACACTGAGCATGGCCGGATAAACCTGCAAGGGAGCATCAGGGCAAGAAAGAGCTGCTGGGCCCCTATTAACCCTGTTCCTTCCCTCTCTTTGCAGTATCTACAGTATTTCCTATGATGGAATATTTCATGTCCCAGAGTTTGCTCTGTGATAATCTGATTAAACACAAATTCATTTAGGAACACACACCATTTAAAAAACAAGTACTACAGCTAGATTTTGCCACAAGGTTTAGGCAGCCTACTGAAGCAGGACTCACCTTAAAGCAGCATTAATCTGTTGTTTTTTGCCTCTTGTGGGCAGAACTCCACAATAAGCTGAAGACCACGCATGCACTCTTAAAATGTTATGGCCCTATGAAGTTGATATGGCTAACCTGTTAGCAAACAGCTGCCTATTTACACGTTTAGCAGCTACAGAGCAACGTTAATGTTCATTTGGGGTTGTGTTTCTGGCAAGCTAATGAATAAGTCCAACATTCACTCTAACTTACGTCCGGTGTCTGCCGTGCTGAGCAGGTAGCATCCATGTTCGGGCTTTCGCGGGACCCCTATTTTTCGGGGGTGGTACTGTTCACATGCATGCGCATACATGAAATCGCCTGCCGAGGTGAAAAGATATACTATCGATACATTTCAGTTCATACAGAGAATATTTAGCCTGCGACAACAAATAAATAGAAAAATTATGTTTTTTTTAAATTGCTCGCCACCGAAAAAACAATAAAAATGCCAAAGCACAGTGGACAGGCCATGGTTTGCATTACTTTGTTAAACAGACCAGACCTAGGTTGCATCCCATGATAACATGCGCCCCCACGCAATTGGAAGGCCACAGCAGGAATAGACTGCATTGCATCTATTGGACACATTTATTTCGGGAACCTAAATATACAGGAACATATATTCTATATAATATTTTCCAGAAAAAAAACAGTGGCACCAAAATTATGATATGATATTTCAGAGCTCCCTATAAATTTCCCAAATGCTTTCTGGGGAGCTCATGTCTTTTCAGGAGAGCCGAGCTCCCCGTAAAGCTCGGTAGCATACATTGTTCTTTTAGGAGCTTTTTCAATAAAAACATCTGCACACTGCTGAAAGCACAGTTGATGAGAGCGTTGAGTGAAACAAAACAGTAAAGGTGCAGGCTGTAAAACCAAAACAATGGGCTGAAAGACGCTAAAACAGTGTGTAGAGCTAAAGGGAAATGCCGTCGGGTGATCATTCTCTGTGGGTTCATCCCTACAGGTCACCCCTTTTATTACTGTAAATGAGCAATTGTTATTAAAATATTGATTAGCCCAGCTTTAAGGCCTTTATCCTGCCAGTTGATGTCATGCTAGTAGTAGCCTACGTAGTATATGATAACAAATAAAGTTAATTCAATGAATCTGCTACACAGGAAACCTGGGGCTTTTGGTTCCCCTGGGGGTCTGGGGCCCTCCAATCGGGCAGTTGGTAATCCAGCCTTGAAATCAAAAAAGAATTAAATGGACAACATTTCCTCAGAGTTCAACCATCAAGTCTCCCCTGTATCAGACTGTGCCCCTATTCTTTACTCAAAGCACAGTGCAGATGAATTCATTTCATGTCAGTCACTATAATATCTAAGATTGGGATATTTCATCAGACAGCAAAGAGTTTCTTCCCCATTAACACATATCCCTGAATGAAAACCCGGCTAAAGTCACAAAGACATAACAAGTTCTGTGCTTTGAATGTAATGGCCTCCCAAAAAACACAATACTGTATCTTTATTCTTAAACCTGTTTATACTGTGAAAAAAGGTTCAAACTTGCCTTCAACAGCAACATTTACCTTTTTGAGTGTGCTGAAAACTGGAAAAAAGTTCTAATAATTATAGGAGCATTTTAGCAAGCTGTATAATGAAATGAGAAATGTGTAAATATACTCACGAGTAAGGACACGTATCACTTCCGACTTATTACAATTTACTTTGTTCATACTGTCTCTTCTATAGGGTTTCAGCAGGCTTTTGGTTTTCTCCCTCCCATGCTTTGGAAGAGATTAAATGTAGTGTGGCACTGACATACCCATGAAATAGGCTTCATAATCTTTGAAAGAAAAAAAAAGCCTCCTCCCCATGATTCAAGAGAGAAATAATTTCTGAACAAACTTCTGAATAACGCCACTCTCAGCAGGTCTTTCAGCAGACATCCTGAATTCTTTGCAAAGGAACGAACTTAAGTCTTTTACGTTGCTATTTTAAATGGAGCGTTCTGTAATTTTGCAGTCATTTGCGGCGCCTTATCACATTTGCGTGGTGATGAACATGACTGCCAAAACTGCTCATTAAAACGGTTGATTATTTTAAAGAGGTGATGCAACTCAGAGCAACCAGCCGATAGTGCCTGTGCCCTGCTGAGCTGGTGGAGAGCGCCCTCAGCTGGCACCAGCACACAGTGAAGAGCACTGCTTTACTTTTTTTTGCTTCATTTAAATACAATGAACTGTATTCTGTGTAGTAAGCACATTCCTGACTTAACGCTGCTCTGCAGTATTTCAAACCCTTAAGAAGAAGTCATTTAAAGCAGCCGGAAGAACAGAGCAAATTCAACTTTTTAACAGGTTTATTGACATGTGTATAGCGATTGTCTGTGCACCGGACGATTACAGAAGAATATGATATAAAATAATACAAAATAGCTGTACATAACACAGATGTATTGAAAGGAATGCATTATTAACTGTGAGGTTTTGATGCTGTATAATACGTGTCAGCTACTCACTCACCTATAATAAGATGAGTTCATAAGTTCAGAGGTTGAGGTTTTGCCATCTGGAATGAAGGTCAACTGATACACATAATATAAAACAAAGTTAGGGAAGAGCTAATGATGTTACTGGTGGTATTAAAAACCCCGATGCCACGCTGAAATACTGGATCTGAAAAATCCACTGATACTAAAATCTAAAAACATAGGGGAAAGGAAATTGCATATGGACACCTATAACCCAAAGAAGGTTCAAAACGAAGACTAAAACAAAGGAAAAGTAAAGAAAAACCAGCTAAAATAAATATGTCAGCTCTTAAACTTGAAGCCAATTAGGGTTCTGCAACGACTCTTCCATCCACATGCCAATGGCGTTACATTAAGTGTTGTATATATTATCTTCAAAAGCAGGATTCACTGGATTTGGCGTGCTTAGTAAAGGGCAGCTGATTGAGATGTTTTCAAAGCCTGTTTCACTAGACCCTTTTTATTAAGACCCGTATGTGACTGATCCTAGACCTGTGGCGATCTACCCTACTGTATGCCCTCTATCATTAAGCCATTACATGAGATGATTAATCTGACATCTAATTTCTAGTTAATGCGGGGTTTTTTTGTTTGTTTTTTTTACTGAAAGTGTCTTCTACCAGGCTTCCTTCAGCTGGGAATCTGAAATCACTGATCCTGAGCTACAGTAATTATTAACACTACGTCAATTATCCACTGCACTGTAGGGAGTTTAAAGCTTGTATTTAGACTTCAAATGGAAAATATAGCATTTTGAAAACAAGCAGGCTGAATTTCCTGCATAGTCCCAGCTACGGTCTAAATACAAAATGGAAACAAGCGTGGACATCTTTCTGCAGTGAATTGGTTTAGTGGAAAATATTAGCATAGTAGTACAAAGTGGGATTCGATAGGTCTCATTCACAAATGTCACACATCTATCAAGTAAGAGGATTTTTTTTTAGGCTCACTCTCTCTATATATTTTTTTCTTTTGGAGAGGTCTTCCAAAAAGAAAACAAACAAACAAAACAAAACAAAAAACTGAAATGCTGCAGTTTTAACAGCCGAGAACTCGGAAGACGTCTTGGTCTGCGACAAGCGCTCTCAGCATGAGTAACAGGCTGGAAATCAACCGTGCAAAGTTTTCGAGTGTGTGTGTGTGTAGTGTACATACTGTATGTGAACGTTCCGCACATGCAAGCTAGACACAATTTCCACGTGAGTGTGTATTATCAATTATACGTCTTCCACACTTGAGGCTATTATTGAAAGTATCTCACTTTTCGAGCTAGTTCACCAAGTTACGCCATAATATTTAGTTACAAAAATAGTATCACAATATAGACCATTCAATATGAGCACCAGGGAAGGCTAAACATAGCCCGAGTTTTGGCTACATTCATTGTCTGGGCAATGTTTCATGGTAGCAGTGTGTTAAGTGTGTGTTTGTTGGACACAGTGTTGGCAACGTTTTCTCACTCACAAGCTCACCTAGATCTACCTCACGATAATATTCGGAAAACATACAGAACTTGCTTACACTGAGTAACAACAGTTAACTAAAACCAATTATCAGTTAGAAAAATAGTTGTTGTTTTTTTAACACTGAACGTTGAAAAGAATTCCCCCCCCCCCCCCCCCCACCAATAAATCCCTCCCCATTTCCTAACAAAATAGTTTTCTTTGAAACCAAAAAAAGGTTATCTTTTGAGGTTATGCAAGGTCAAACTTTTTGACACACCGTCATTCTAACATGGACCCTGTTTAGCATTATTCAGCAACCAGAAGTGTGTTCAAATTAACGGCAGCGATGCAATATGTTGTTTTGTGATGGCTGCTGTGTTCTACTGCGGCCTAAACATGCTAATTTGGGTCAGCGTGTTTTCGGCTGCTAATGCATCTGAAATTAGTTTTTAAATACACGTCAGGTGTTTAATCACGGATTCGGTTGCTCGTCTTCAAATAGTGCTTTGGTTTCATCACACACACTGGTATCACTGGTCTAAGATCTCATTTGGAAATAAAGTAAATCATGACATTGAACACGCCTCTGGTTGAGCCCTTAACCTGGAAACCATTTCAGCCATGTCTGAAGTGACCGCTAACACTTGGCTAAACATAGCACAACATCTAGCTTATCTATGGGAGTGCTGTTATTGCTGTCGAGAGTTATAAAGTGAATTTTACCCGGTTTCATTCCCAGCCCTTGCTTATCCTTGGTCTGCTTGATGATCAGGATAAGATCTGGCCTTCGCAGCTGAATTCTTTGTGGTGTGATCATACAGTGTGTCGTGTTCCCTCTAGTCTCAGAGATAATCAAAGAGTGTGCGGGCTTTCATTCCAGCATAATACTACACAAGGGGTCTCATTTATGGGGTCTCTCTGCATAGATTTCACACTAATGTAGACAACAGCTGAAGACTGCATATGCTCAGAAACATCCTGTTTTTAACAATGGTTAATACATTTCGCTCCAGGAATCACTAGGACCTTAAAATGCTAAATAGAAGCACAAGCCTCTGCGCTCACGTTTACAATAAGGAGTTAATACGGCCTGCTGAGGATACAGCTATGAATAAAACTCAGCGGGTCATTCAGGAAGGAAAACAGTCAACATGCAAATAGATATATAAAGAGGCTTGATGTGAAAGATTTTGCAGGAGCTGAGGCCAGATGGAAAATATTGTATGATGATCAGGGTGCTGCCACAGCCAATACAGAAAAATGAAATCATTGAGTTGCAGCATTTCACAACAATTGCAGTAACATGTTTTAGAAACTAAAAAGGGGTCGGATATCACAGGCCGAGAAGTGCAAAAGGTGGTGTTCCACCGAGTTAAGGACACACAGACGCCGCAGACGTGTAAGACACTCTGATCAACTGTGTAAAAAGGCCATTCCTTTCTTATGTGCAAACGCTACTTGTCATTCATTTCATACATGGCTTCTTAATCAGACACATAAAAGTGTGTCGATCTGTTTGTCTCATATGACATAGTATATAATTAGTGGAAGGTTGTGTCATATGAAAATGGGAGTGACAATAATGGTTTGAAAAGCATCGTTTAAGCTCCTGTGTATATACCATTTACTTATGAAAGCCCTCTTGTTGAAGGTTGGGTAAAAGTGAAATCGCCAAGTGTAGTGTTTGGTTGGAATGAGAAACAGCTGAGTCCTCCGTAATGGAGGACAGGCCACCACATAGAGTTTAGGGTAAAGACTGTCCACGTGACAGTGTTGATTGTTCAGTCATGTTTTTTCATCTATTCTCCACACCCTATACCAATCAACAAGCATCGAAGGATAAACAAGACGAAGGATTCTTCAGCC
The DNA here is from genome assembly GCA_011952105.1 of Coreoperca whiteheadi. Classification (NCBI taxonomy): domain Eukaryota; kingdom Metazoa; phylum Chordata; class Actinopteri; order Centrarchiformes; family Sinipercidae; genus Coreoperca; species Coreoperca whiteheadi. The sequence goes on from CM022481.1 coordinate 10,287,214, forward strand.
TTGGGCTGCATTCAGGAACAACGTTGGACAGTGTTTGTTATGCACACAGAATGTTTGGCCTGAGTGTAGAACACACATGCTTTTGTAACGTGAAAACGACGAGCACTCCTAATCAATACTGAACACTGATCAACGTTTGCAACATGAGTGAAGCTCAGGCATCTTTCAGTTACTGTGATAGTGGCTGCTGAATAGTGGCGACTAATCTATGGGGCCCTGGAAGATGAGCCGCGTCCAGCCGGGGGAGCTGAGCGCAGTGGAGCAGAAGGGGCAGATGGGTCTGAAGGCGTGCGTCCCGTGGGGAAGCGGGGTCTCGGCCCAGTACCTGGCTGTCCTCTCTGAGGAGACGTGGCCGCACGGCACAAAGCCGTGAGTGGGAGCTCCAGCATCCACGTACACTGCAGGCTCACAGCCCAGCCACAGGGGCACGTAGGGACCCACGCTCCTACACAGGGGACATTCTCGGCGGGCTGTGGAACCATCGCCCTCTCCTGGCTCCTCCACCCCCTCAGATCTCTGGCCCCAGTCGTGGCGTCCATGGACATGGCCGCAAGCGAGGTAGACCCAGGGCTGACGCTCTTCAAGGCTGAAGTAACACACCAACAGACAGTCAGCCTTTTTAACTTTGTGTGAACTCCTGGTGCTAATAATTCATCAACAGTGTATGTGTTCAAACTAATGAACGTAAAGGCGGTTATATATTCTCAGGCTCCTGGAGATGAAACAACACAAACAGCGTTGATAAAAATGTAGGGGATTTTTGAAAAAGATTGTGGCTCCCACCTGTGGCTGCGTGGCAGGCTGGGGAAGGCCAGTGTGCTGAGGCCTACGGGACACTGGGGCCGGGACGCATTAAGCTCCTGGCGAAGTGCCTCCAGGTGACGCAGGGTGGGAGCACGCATGAGCCCCTCACCTGTACGCCACAGCAGGGTGGCACCACACAGGTCGACCAGGGAACCGTCACGTAGTGCACTGCTCTCGCCCTCCGCCTGCAGAGGTCGATACACAGACAGACACATGCTTGCAATCCAACCAAAAATAAACCTCACAACCTTGATGAGGGGGCCAAAAAGCAACGTGGACACACGGCACCCACACAGGCAGAGGCTCACCAGTTTGCCCCGGCTGGGTCCAGAGCGTGTCTCCCGCAGGGCGTAGACATCTCCACAGACAGAGATCTCCCTCCACAGACCCTGCTTGGGGTCCTCTGGGAACCCCTCCGGGTGCATCACCAGCACCCCGTTGGTGGTCAGGCCGTCCATATGCCCATCAGGGTTTTTCCATTTGGTTGCTTTCTCCTGTGGTGGCACAGACATGAAGGCATATAAATCATTCACGATCAAATTAAAATGATTTGCAATAGATGAAACAAGAATGGCTAAATGTCAAACCGGAGCTTTCTCATTGTTCACGAGGTTTACAAGTATTTGAAATTACTTCAATACTGATTCCAAAAATACACTTGTCATTAGAACCCTTTGGTGGTTGGATCATCAGTCTACTCACCCCTAAGAAGATATTTTTGGAGGAATCAAAGCCAGCGGCGTAGATGCGTGCAGTGTAAGGTGGGTTGCGTTCGCACACCACTCTGCAGGCAAAACGTGAGATGGTGCTGGGAGCAATGGAGGGGTCCTCCCCCTCCTTTCCCCCTCCGGAGGTGTCCGTCACCACAAAGTCAATGGGACTTTCTGTGGAGCGTCCAATCTGCAGGGAGCAGCGCGGAGAAATGCTCACGGTAGTTCACTGACATTTCTGGATACCATTCATCAAAACAAATGCCTTTTAGAGTGACATTCAAATGTGCTATTGCTATATACTGTATAACTACACAATTATTAATAGTTTTATGGATTTATAGGTTCACTAGCTGCACGCAGGTTTTTTAGGTTTTCCACAACCTAAAGAATTTTGTTTCCCACATGATTGTGGCGTTTATTGCCATGGGGGATTTGGGTGAAAGATACGTCATCATTAAATGAATATATAATACTATTACAAGAGCAGAACTTTGTGTATAAAAATAGATTTTCTTGGACATTTACCACACGTCTTTTAATACTTAATGGTCACAGTTCTCAACCAAAATAATCTACCCTACTGTAGAAGTTCCTTTGATGACATTACATAACAACATATTTCGGGAGAAAAAACAAATCTAGGGTTATTTTTGTTGCAGAACGAGCCATTATTGAAGGAGGATGTATAAAGAGGTTGACCCTGTTTTCTTGATGGCGTGTTACCTGGAACATGTCTGTGTTGTTGTCATGGCAGTACTCCACCACCACGGTCTGGTTACGGGACAGCGTGAACGAGATGCTGTGCTGCCCTCTGCTGTGGACAGCCTGCAACAACAACGGCAACAAGCAAGCGTTGATGCCCTCGAGCTCTGGAAACGTATTTTCATTGTCGTGACAGAACATACATCGGTCTGAATCATAGTGTTACTCTGAAGTCCAAAAGATGCACCTACATGAATAACTGTAAAATACAAGCTTCATGTGTTGCATGCGATAGCAGCATGTGAAAATGACCTGGTAGTGATAAAACATTTAATTTATCTTCATTTTACGTCATCACCATGTGTCAATCATCATACAATCATGCATTCGTAGGCAGGCAGACACACACACGCACATACATCAGTCCTCATGCTTAGTCTCATGCTTAGTCATCCTTCCTCTGGCTCATTTATAAAAGAAAACAGGGAGTCACAGGAAGGAAACTAACGTTACGCGCTGGTAACACATACAGCAGACTAACACACACACGTACCTTGCTGTCCTGTGGTGTGTTAAGGATGTGCACAGCGCTGGGTTTGACGCCGTTGGCCTTGGCCCTTCGGTACAAAGCGAAGCGGCTCTTTCTGCGCCCACGGTCTCCGCTTGGAAGAGAGCCATTGTACCTAAAAGAAAGGCAAACAAAAACAAGCACGGGATGAAAACATGAGCGCGACTACAACTCAGACTCAGAGACATTAAGTTCCCACATGTTCATTCCAGTTCCTCAAGCTTTATTGAGAAAGCCTAATGGTGGGAAAAACACGGTTACCTCACTGTATTTATGACCTGTCATCACTTGTGGGAAAGCTATAAATAAAATGACACTGATGATGGTGCCAAGATGTCTGAGGAACTAACTGCAATTAGAGTGTAAGCTCAAATGATTTGGTGCATATTTACGGCTCTGTTACCGCAGATTCTTTTGAAATGTATTAAAGCAGCACACTCGGGCCACGTGTGAGGCGTATTAAACTGCTGAACCTCAATTAAAAGGACAAACACCACTTGATCTCGCTCACTCGGCTTGTACTTGAGGCTCATGCTAACTGTAGAGGAGCTCGCTCTTTATCTAACACCTTACTACAACGAAAAGCAGTTTCAGCAGGACAGACTCATTTTCACGACACCACAAGTGCTCCAGTCAGGATCTTTCTGAATACTTTGAAGGTTTTTGTGTTCATCAATAGAAATAGACATGATCTCAGATTCTTCTCACGGGAGTGGTAAATAATGTATTCTAGACCTTTAGTGTTTTATGATTCAATACCTACTTTTTTTTTTAAATATGATCTCAGTCTTCATGTTTTAATGAAAATGAGTGACGCGTGATGTTACAACCTGTCTGGTGTTGGTGCTGACTAAAATATAGACTCTGTCCCCAACATTTTTAAAGCAGGGTTGAACACCGATTTCACAGTTTGACTTCACCCAAAAGGTAGTATTCTGGTTTTAGGCTTTTATCTAGGGAATGGTCCTTATTTAAAACTATTCAGACGATACCCAACAGGCAAGTAGACTTTGGCTTTCATAAGAGAATCAATGACAATTTTGAAAACTGATTAAATTAATTACTTCATTAAGTGAAAATGGCATTTATAAGCTGGTCATAGCTTTTCAGATGCAAAAATGTAGTTGCATTTCTTCATTTTTTATCGTCAACAGTTTTAACATGTCACGCTTGGCTCTGGTGACTTGTAGTGGGCATTTGTTATTTGTTACATTACATAGAGTATCTGATCACATGACAACAGAATCAACAGATCCGTTGAAAATGAAAATAACCCTCAGCTGCCGCCTGAATAAAACAAAATAGCGTACTAGCAGAATTGTTCATCTGGACTAGAAGCTGAAACAATCAGTCAAATAATCGATCGGCAGAAAGTTATTCGGCAACAATCATCTTTTTTCTTAAATAACATTTTTGGGTGAAAAAACTTGTTTACAAGTTGTCGGTAACAAACCAAAGGCCAGATCAGGACAGGCAGTCAGCAGGATGTTGGTGAGAGGATCAAGTATGTAGGCAAAAACCTCCAAACAGGCCACATTTTTACTTGTGGTGTTTTCTAAATGTGGAGTCCGATCACAGAAGAGGACTTAGGGCTACCTGCTCCCTCGAAGGCCCTGCCTGTCAGTTCAAACTGGACACTGGCTGACAAGAGGAGGACTGGGAAAGAAAAAGGGGACACATGGAAGAAGAAATAAGAAGTTATCATGAGTATTAGGGGCAGAAAACTAAAGCTAAATGAATGAAATGAAGCAAAGGGCTGGGGGCAGGGAGACAAGAGGGAGAGAGAAGGCTGAGAGACAAGGCTGGGCAGAGGGTCGGGGGTAAAGGGCACTGGAAGAGCAGCTCCACAAAGTATGATTTGCCTGGGCAGTGCTGGGCTGCCTCGTGCATTTGCGTACAACTAAAGCACAATATGAAATATTCACTCCTTCTGCCCCTCGACACGGGGTTTATTTTTGTTGAGGGCAAGCCACCAAGGAGGCCTGCCTATGTTAAAGTCAGCACTCAGCAAAACACTGGGAGGCTGGCAGGGAAGGGACTGGGTGAGAGACGGGGGAATGCGACAGAGACGGCGTTGAGAGGGGTTACGGGTGAGACAAAAAAAGGTGTGGGAGAGATAAATACAGAGAACGAGAGGGTGCTTGCATAGTGATGGGAGTGGGTTGTAAGTGAGCTGAGCTTTGCTGGGCTGCTGGACAGGGCAGCGCTGTACACGGTGTCCAGGCTAACTAAGGCAACGGGCGATGGCAGGCAGCCACCGCAAAGATCACGTTGGCCTGCAGTGAAGCAGGCATCGACCACACGCGGCATGTGATCGTCAAGGCTGACAGATGCAAAGTAACACCACACTTGCACGAAACAATATGATATCTGACAGGAAGCAGCAGAAAGAACAGCCTGTGCTGACACCGGGTATCTGGTGTGAAAGTTACCTGCTGTATGTTTTGGGACAGATGAACTGGTCACCGACCTGAATCATACTAAATCCCACTGATCTGGATATGCTATCACCCAGAATATGTAATAAAGTTAATATTGACATTGATAGTATATCGCCTACCACTGTAATCAGACTGTGACATTTTTGACATAATGTAAATCCTGTTACATAACAAAATAACAGCAATAACAGAAGACTGTCTGAATGAATCTATTGAGTGAATCTCTATTTTTCGCATATCACTCAGCCCAGAGATGATACCTATAATAGCCTGCAAGCCTGTGGCAGAACAAGATCAACCAAACCTCAATCATTATAGATTTAAAGAAACCTAACACAAATGCATTTTCAACCCTCAATGACGCCCATTAAGTGTTGTGGCGCACACTGCAGAGCACGCTTCTGTTTAAGTTGCATGGCCAAAACCTCGCAATAGGCATTAAAAGATCCCATCCTTATTCTGAGCTGAGGATGTTAAAGGACTGCTCTGTTCAAACAGCCAGATGACGAGGAGGGACGACTAATCAGTATTCTGATGCAGGCGGGCTACAGCCTCCTCACTCCATGTTCAGCCGGAGGGGAAGAGATAGGCCATTAGGTCAGTTATCTTTAGCATACACAGGAAGCTCTACAGGGCAAGAGGGAGGCCTGTGTAAGCCTGGATATGACTCTGTGTGTGTGTGTGTGTTGTGGCATTTTTGGTCCCCGCAGACCCTGCACTGTGTGGAGCTGCAGGGGTGGAAATGCTGTGGAAGCTGGTGGCTGTCATCAGCAGATCCTGCCTACTGTGTGCTTGTGTGGCTTGTGTGTGCTGGTGATTTAGAGGGGCTTTTCTCCTCCTCCTCCTCCTCCTCCCTTGGCGTGGACGGTCATCTGGCTGAGCCGTTTATTAAATAGTAATAAAAAAAAAGAGGCTTTACAACTAAATAATATGAGCAAGATGCATGTATTTTTCAGACAATGATATCATCCTCAGTCCTACTTTTAGCAATCACAGATCCAGCATAGTATGACATCATTGGGATTTTCAGCTTGAGCAATCCAGCGCTGCTCACTGCTGCTCACTGCTTACCCCCACTACAACCATTGATGAAAAAAGAAGCTACATCCGTAGTAGCCTTATGTGCTGTGGCGATAGCAGATTTAGCAGCTTTTACACTCAAACGCACCATACGTGATGTGGAAACAATGGGGTGGCACAGATTCGGGGAGAATATGCTTTCATTAGGAACATAAAGTTAGTTTGTAACATTACTACACAGCCATAGACTGGTGGTAAACGACGGCAGTGTACAATAAATGAAACGCGAGCTATAACGTGTTAGTATCGTGGATTTAATATCCAGAAAAACGACGATAAAGAGGGTGTCTTTTTTAAAAGCAGTGGATTAAACGCGAACTCGCACGTCATCCGGTGGTTTATTGTGCTGATGGTGCCGCTAGTTAACGTTACATATTGGGAGCTTTTCTCCGTCCTACACAATTTTACTATCTGTTTAGGCTTTAAGAGACTTACCCCAAAATGACCAATTCGCCGTATTTTACCGGGTCTTTAACGGGCACATCATCGTCTCCGTCTTTTTTCGGTGAATTCATCAGACTGGACTGCTCCAGAAGAAGAAGAAAAACGCGTCCAATGGCAATAGTGGTGAGATAAAACAATGCTAACACACTCGAAACTGTAGTGAAGTGATTTGGGTTGTAGTCTACCAAAGTTTGGGTACAGTTGGGCAAAGTTTTTCCAGACTTCTTCTTGTTTGTTTTATTGTTTTAATCCCGTGAAGGAGCATCTTTTCGTGGCTTTAATGCCAGTGTGTAACGTTAGCTAGTTAGTATCGCGACATGTCTGTTCAGTAGCATAAGATACAACAACGGCTAACGGCAGGGAGTGGGTCATACCATATTTTGTAGGGGTGGTCGTTCAAAACGTATCCGAAAATATTTGACAAAGTTACCTCTACAATGAGAAATGCGTGCTCGTCGGTTTTGTTTAACATGACTAAATTCTGTACGCGATTGGGAGAAAGCACACTCATTCATAATTCAATATGCAAAGGAAACTAAGCACGAAGCCTCCTATGGAACAAGAAATGGATGCAGCCTTGATGAGACGCCAGCTTCCACCGATAGAATAAATTTAGGCATTTCGAAATTCAGAGGAAGTGCCCACATACCCTGTCATGTAGACGCGCACTGGCACATTTAAATAAAAGAACAGGGCGTTTGATGTTATGTGTGGAAATCACATCTCTCTCATATAGTGGGGCATTATAGAATCTGACGTAATGAGATGCTTCGGGGGGTGTGGTGTAGCTAGGATGTGGGTCACCATTGAGCCCCAGACGAGACACCTTCTTTCTTCTTATCTGCTTTTCATGTGCTAGTTGGGAGACAGATATAGGACGGCTGGAGCCCACACTTCCATCTCTGTTTCTCTCTCACACACGCACACACACACACAGAAAAGAGTAGAGTCTATGTAGCCTACTTACTCATAATACTGTGACCACATGAGGGCAGTGCACTTCAGTTGCAAAGTAAAACTTTCAAGTCCTTATTAAAGTTAAAGTGTAACTGTTTACCCTTACCCTGAACATCAGTTCTACCTGAGCATTGGGCCATTAACACAACCACACACGGTAGACCATTCCACCTCGTGTGTTTGTTGTTGTGGTAACCCTTTGGGCTTTGAATATTTAGAGTAATATGCACAGATGGGACAGGGACCTACAGCTGGGTCAGATACAGCTGCCCTACAATAACAATGACCAGCGTAGTTGCTGTTCATTGTTATTTGATGAGACAGAAAGCAAAGCCTTTGCTACAGGCCTTTTGGACAGGATGCAGAGATGGGGTATCAGTAACAGAATCTGCCCCAGTCTACGCAGCGGCACAGTCGCCTTCATCTGGAACAGTAGCCTACTTCGTGTTCTGGCAGGGTGGTGTAACATGTAGTGGCTTGCACGCAGGGTAAGGCACAGAGGCGCCATGCAGTATTCTGCATGACTCTGCAGTGTGTGGTGATCTTGGCCCTTGTTATTGCATATGTCGGTGTCATTAAAACATTTGCTTGTGCAAATTTGCAGATGTTACTTGAGTGATATGATAACAAACCCAAAATGGGAATGGCCATGCCCTCCCTCACACATTCGCTAAAGTGCTGCAACTAGAGAGAGACTATTGATGACACTGAAAGGGGTGATGAATCATGAATGAGCTTTAGCATAAACAAAACCAAACAACCACACCCTTAATCTTTAAATGACAGCCCACTGCAGTCACAGAGCAGTTTACTAATCAACCAACTGGAGTGCTGACTCAACTCATAAGGGTATACAATAGTGCACAAGTTTTACTGTGTGTATCGGAATTTTAACCTCCAACATACTTTTCTTCTCAGATAAAAAGTAGAAACTGGATGGACCAGATGTGTGTGTGTGTGTGCATGTTTCAGTGACTGTGAGTTTCTTTCTTTGCCACTCTGGGACTAAGGTCACACCCTTCTCACTCTCTGTCTCTATATATCTCCCGTTTTCTCTGTCTCCTTCCTCTGCTCTCTCTTTTCTTTCGGGCTGTACCGTGCCTTGTTTGGGTGAATTTCAGCATTATATGATTGGCCTCCATCATGCATGGGGGAATCCTCACTGCTCCCCTTAATTTATGTTGTTTATGGCCATAACAATCAATCAGCAGGGCAAGGATCCAGTTTGCGCTGTGGGGATTATTTACTCGTCTAACCAGTTATTTACAATGCAAAGAATACTATGAATGAATAAAGTCCACTCCATTTCAAACTGCGTTTACACTCACAGCATCTACACACTGCCACAATCTGTCTTTCCATAATGTCATCTAGATCTAGACTGATGTAATTAATAAATAATTTGGACATGGCAGTTTTAATTGACAGCCACTTTGTTCCATGGTGGCCTCATCAGCCAGACAAATTCACACGAGTTAATCACAGCGCGTGGCCTCGGCTGGCTTGCATGTCTTGCTAGTGTAGCTTTGCACATTGCTGCCGCTGAGTAGCAGTTGTATTCACAGTTCACAAAACATACAATAGTACTGACATACAAATGCTGCGCAGTAGTTCAACTCAGTGAGTCAGCAGCACAAAACAATTTAAAATGTCCATTTATGGCAGCTTGCTTTGACATTTATGTCACCAGCATGAATAAAAGGGATCTAACCAGGCAAATTGGAAAGGAATGCATAGTCTACTTTGTTCCACAGTGTGTAGTAGCGAACAACCACGTTGCATCATGCTAGTCATGTAGAAACCATAATTTGTGAGCAAATCATGGATCAGATTGAATGCCTAATTGTGAACATGTGGAATGCATTACCTCTGCTATCATTATGCAGCTTTTGGCAGGCTGCATTTCAAGTCAAGCAAAACAATGTAGAAGGGGTAGCCACTGATCATTTAGAAGTGCATGCTCATGCAGAATATGTACAAACAAGGACCTTTTTTGAATATATATATATATATATATATATACACCCACAAAAAATATAGATAGTCACAAATGATAAATATATCGAAATGTATTGACAACAAAATACTGAACACATACTGAAAAATAAATGGTTAGGGTCACAACAATAAATCACATTATTAAAAACAGACAAGAATACTAGATTGGAAAAAATGTCTTTTTAAACATGCGCTATATGCACATAACTGCATGATACAGAGTATACTTGGGAGCCTGTTTCACATACTGTAGCCAACAGCATCAGGCAGAGTTCATGATGACTGGGACTCCTAGATTGCTTCTGGAATGTTTCCATGATTTATACGCAGCACGTCAGTGCATCAGTGACATAAAGACGCGCCTTGGCCGACGTCTTCAATCTGGATTTTGTTGATGCCTTTTTAGATGATGGAAACTAATATTTGGGTAGAAGAATGGTGAGCAAGGGATGGTAGTCCAGACAGTCAATTTAGACTGCTGCTGAGTCTGTCAATGTTGTCATAGAGACAAGAGCAAACAAAGAAAAAGGTATTTCTGTCATTTAGCAAAACCCCATCTCCCCTGTTTGTAGCTGAAGCTTAGATAGACTGGTGAGGCAGAACCTACGACTTTTGGATATAATCCGTACCAACACAAGTTATTAAATCACTAACACAAATCATGATATGATCTCTATGTAAACATTACTGTGTGCTTGTGTAAGTACACGAAGCCGTGCTTGTAACAAAAAGACAAAGACAAGACAAAAAGTGTCTTACCTGTGATGCACGAGTGCACACATGCCTGCTGGGTGTGTCTGTGTGTGAGAGACACCATACTTCTTCTACTTGATGAGGAGGCAGACTCCTACATGGAGCAGGCATGATACTGCAGATGGCTCAGCATATTCCCAGTCTCTATGGGCGCTGGGACACAACAGGCTCCGCTAGTAATTTTGGCTCCCTGCAGGGAAGACTAATTGCCTACACAAGCAGGTTTGTTGCAAAACACTGAAAATGAATTGCCTTATAAAGCTGTGGCAATTGATTGTTAGTAGTTTTTTTTATTTCAACAGTTTTTAATTATGGGCTCATTTGGGGGCAGTTTGATTGCACAGAATGGTATTGTTAGATTTAGCACATCATTGAGCAAGACATGAAACGGTGACGTGAGATCATGTGAGAAGCAAGAGTTAAGGAAGCCATTTGAGGGCCGCATAGAAACAACTTCTGAGCCAAATCATAGTCAGAAGTAAAGCTGCTGCACACGTGACAAAATTAACCTTTGTAGACAGTTGGTTAGGCGATACACTTTATGTATTCCAGTATTTAAATTTGAATGAATTGCTGATTATGATCCATCACCATATTCAAAAAGAACTGAATAAATGCAATATTTTTCAACACCGTCATTATAACCTAATTCAAGAAGTACTGTGCAACACAAACAGTAATCTTCAGAGAAACAGGAAACATTGTCCCAGCGTGGGATATGAAACTGCACCGTACATCATGAGGCCTTTTAGTAGGACAACTGCAGCTCAGCTTAAACACCGACTCGTGAGCGGAGGCGTTCATCTCTGATTGCTTTCAGCACAAAGAGGCCTTTCACAAATCACTGAGCTCCACGGAGCACCTGCCAGCAACCTGCCATACATGTACATGACCTGAGCACATAGGCCACACACACACAGCTGCTGGTGTGAGCTACACGGAGTGCTTTACATAAAAGCAGATGGCTCCTCAGACGGGTCATTAATAAGAGCCGGTGGGGAGGCTGCGTGTGGTGGGTTATTTTTGGATTTGGTGTTGTGTGTTATTTAGGGATGAAAGTTGTATTAGTGACTGTATTTCTGTGTTTGTGTAAGTGGGAGGTTGCCAACAGGCACCACAGACAACATTTAGAGTAATCGATTCCCTGTTCAGCCTGACAATATTCCACAGAAGACCTATCAGTAATTACACAACGTGTGAATGGCAACCTTTAACCTGGCTCTAACAGGTTTTTATCACCAAAGCTTTTAAAAGAATGTGTTCAGGCATAGTAGTACTTCGTTCAACATGGAGTAACAGTAGTGAATTAACTGAGAGACAAACAGAGACACAAACGATGTTCATTCTACTCTTAGCTTAGTCAGGGTTTTAGCATCCAGACTGTACTATGTCTCAGTTTGAGAGCAGAACGTCAGTCCAGGTAATTACAGTGCTGTTTAATAGACCCATAATTTACTTCAGAATAATACTTTAGACCCAGGCAGACACTACTATTGTACTTTTCTCTATTATCCTGTTAATCATTTTTCTATCTCAACGCGTCCGTCTGTTGCTGTGATGGGCCTTGTGTCACAGAAGGTTGCAGCATGTCACCTCCTGTCACAAACGAAAGCACAACTCAACATTTACCCATCAGTGTAGGTCTTTATCTATAGAGAAAAAAAAATCTCTGTAATTACAAAATCATGCAGCTTCCTGTTATTTATTTCAGATAGGTCTTATCTGCTGAAGCAACAAGGCTAAAAGTAATCTTTCTTTCTTCTTAGTGCTAACTTCCTGTTCATTTATTTACGTTACTGTATGAGAGATTGGTTTACAGACATTTTGGCCCACAAAAGCCACCATTGGTGTATAGAACGATATTGAACACAAACGCATCAATGGAATTAAGTGTAGATTAAACGCATTGTGAGCAAAACCTCACCCAAGCTAAATTACAACGTGTACCAGGCCCGATGGTATTTTATTCCCAGTTTCATGCAAGTCCACCTGCTCTTATTTGACATTTTTGAGTGGTAAAGAAGTAGATTCTGTTAAAGCCGTGCTTTTTCTAAAGGATGTGAAAGAGCAACTTTCAATGCACAGCCTCCATTAATCACATCTGTGAGCCTGAATCAATGCTGCTGCACACATCCCTCCCACTGCACAACTTCTCCGTCAAATGCAAATACAGGCCTCGGGCTCCCCATAATTATTAGCACATTGTCCGAGGCGGAGGGAAATGCAATGTGCGACACATTCTGAGGAGCTTACAACTGCCTGGAAGCTGAATGTCACTCCGCATGCTGCTTTTATGAGACTGTTTAAAACGGGCCCCATGACAACTGAGACACAGACTTCCTGAGCTGTAGCTCCGGCCCATCCAGCCAGTCCTAAAGTCCCTTTGTGTGTGTCAATAGTGGATGTTGTTGGATAGGAAATGTCTGTGAGGACAACTGCATTCAACGAAGAGACAGTGGTTTTGTAAAAAGATGGAAAACAAAAGCAATCCACGGGTGAATCTTACCCTTGATGAGCTGAACAAGAATTGCTTAGATAAAGATTAGGCAGAGGGGTGTGTTTGATGAGCACACGATTTTTTTGTCGCTGTTGCCCATGGCAACTGGAGGATGCATGCATGGTCCTAGGTTAGAAAACCCCCCTGGAGGTACTGGAGGCTGACGTTGGTATGGGCAGGGTTGTGACAGCTAAACAAATGGCTGTAACGTGAATTATAAGTGTGCATACTCTAAACATCAGGTTTGCAGGTGATGAGCAGTGACGCGTTTATGAATGCATTGAAGATTTTCAATTAACTATTTAATGGGGCACTTTTCTTATGAATTTCCAATTTGATTGACACGTCTTGGCTGCAGTCTTTGTGTAATTTACATGCTTTCCCCAAAACAGATTAGGTTCATGCTAACAGTTACTGATGAACACAAAGCTCTTCTAGGTACTTCAGATTATGATAGTTTCTCTAATTAATCTTGATTAGAGGGAAAAGTTCATGTTTGTTCATTAAATATGAAGCTACAGCCAGCAAAGACTGGAAACAGCTAGCCTGGCTCTGTCCAAAGTTAACAAAATCTGCCATCCAGCACTTCTAAAGCTCACTAATTGATGTGTCATATATAATAATATAATACATATATATACACAACATTAACATGTTATATCTCCTTTGTTTACTTCATACAAAAACAGAAGTGTAAAAATGGCAATTAGCTGTTTATACAGGGGGTTATGTACCGGATTATTTCTTGATCGGGAGACACCAGGAGGTTACGGCTTCCAGCCAATAAATAGCCTGGCACATTACCCCCAGCAAAAGAGCAAATTATCATTTTTTTTTACGCTGCTTTTGTGCAAATTGAACAAATATGATTTAATGTGTTAACATTTTGGACAGAGCCATGGCTAGCGGTTTACAATCTTTAAGCGAATAAGTGTATAAGTAAGTGTCAAACTATTCCTTTAATCTTAAACAGATAGTAAATAAAATAGGAAGTACACCAACACAACATTCGTATCTGTGAAAGATAAATTTAGTTAACATATAGCTAAGCTTCATTGTAGGCGGTCAATGCACTGCAATTATGTTGTCTAAATATTGTCACAGCTTCTGTATCCTGTCACTTTTGTTTTTTGCTGGACACAGCGCCACCAGCCAATCAAACTAAAGTTTAAAAACACATATACACATTTGTACAAACATGATGAGAAAAAGCTTGGAGGGTGAAACTCTCTGAGTGCTCCCCTTGGCCTCTAAAGTGAGCATACCATCTCTAAACCCCCCCCAGCTCTATGGAAACAACTGTGGGTTGAGACAGACAGCGGCTGCCTGAGGTGTGAGAAAAGCTACGATGAGAAGTGCGTCTATTCAAGTCTAGATCTCACTATATGTGAGTGTTAGTGTGTCTTTCACAAGTAGGCTAAAGGAAGTACGAGCACTGATTGTACATAATTTAGAGTCGCACCACACACATCATTAACAGCTGGTTTAGCACCAGGAAAACAGGTGAATAGTTCCTAAAAAGCCCGTTTGAGGTCATACTTAATCAAATATGGGCTTGTGAGCAATGGACTCCATGTTGAAATTTACATTGTCTGCCTGTGAGGGTTTCCTGGGTTGCTGAATGACAAACTGAAAGTGAGATTAAAATCAAAGAGGAACGCCTGGGTAAACAAATGAGTGGGGAACTGCAATAAGCTCCATTTAAAAAGTATTGTTTGAAACCTCCCGCCTTCAAATAAATGTGTACAATAGTTCAGTCCACCCCCACCCAGCAACATACAATGGCAGCGCTCGGGGCTAAACCTGAACGCGAGACAGAAAACGAAGCAGGTCTGGCTCAGGCTTTCATTCAAATCCAACACTTCCGTTGTGTCTTTCACTGGGAGACCGGTCGCAGGAAACACATTTCAAGTGAATCACATCTAAAGTCCTAATGTGACTGCTGATGATGATGATAAGAGGGGGAACTGAAAGAACGTCTCATTGTATCAATGAGGTTGCAGGGTAATTGTGTACATTTTGACAAACCTGACCACAACTAAAGAACAGGATGAGTGTCTGTAACCTCTATGCTTGCAGCGTCTCTCTGAGGCAGCTTTTTCTCGACAGAAACAGACGAATTCATAGCCTCTACCCGTTAAGTAAGAGCGACAATACAAACTCTTAAATCGTGTCCTTTAACGGAGGGCCGCAGGTGAGCCTGACAGCATTTGACACCGGCCAGTGTGTGCGGTGCATCTGCTGCTGAGTGCAGTGACAGCTGTACAAAAGGCCTCCGACATGTGCAGCATGATTCACTGGCTCAGCGCTGACGTAACATCAGGAGCTGTTTCAAACTGCTCTCCCTTTCCACATTTCCCCTCCTGAGAAAAGAAAAGGCGTTTGTAGATTGCACTTTGGAATTTCCACATCCACAATGGAGGTCATGAATGGAAAATCATAAGCACACAAGATCATACTTGACACTGCAGAGGCACTGCCCTCAACTGTTCAAATAAAGGGGTTTCAACAGCACGCTTCCTGTAAGCGGTGCTTCTAATTCCAAATTTTGTTTTCACTGGAAATGAGACAGCGGTTTCGGGGGAGATAACCGGCTGTAGCATTTGGGTGCCTATCTGTGTATCGGTGTAACTGCCTTCATTGCTGGTCACGTCCCCCATGCATGGTACTGCTTTCACCACAGCAACAGGTCAAACTTCAAATCACCAGCCACAGAACAAACACCACATGAGCAAACAGAGCAAATACAGATAGACAGCAAGAATTCCTGCACAGGGACTCCCCTGAACATTGTAGCTTATTAGGGAAAAAATAGAAGAGCTTCAAAGTGTAATCTTTTAAGGAAATTGGAGAGTGATTATTGGGCTACTACTGCTTAGCACACAAAGTCAGAAACAGACTGCAACCTGCACTTGAATTCATATCTTACCTTTCTGTGTTTATCTTTACAGTTCAACCTGACACTTGCGGTTACTGATGTTGCTCTCCGACAGGCTCCTAAACCACCAATTTCCATGACAACCGTTTTCTTCCTTCGAGCGTTTCCTGACTTCACACAGTGATGTCACTACCCACAATTCACACCCGCCTCTTTTGATGCAAGTAGAGGGGAAGCTGACCTTAGACACACAGTTGTTTTCCTTCATCTTATGGCTTGAGCACACGTGAAACGCTGACCAGCGATACAAAGGAAGAGAGTAAAAAATAAATAAATAAAATTAATGGCTTCGAAATTGTGGCCTGATCTCAAGTCTGTGCCTTATGCCGACTCACACACCCAGGGCAAAATGCCAGGCTGGCAGAGACCTTTAGTGAGGCTGTCACCCTAACCTCAGCAGTTACACAAGAATGAAGTAAGACACTGCTCTCATTAAGAAATTCACTCTGCTTATGAACAAATTCTCACCAGAATGGAAGATTTTTATCATGACGACAATATAAATCTTGTAAGAAATGTGTCATTCCCTGCTTATGAAAGTTTACTACCTCCCATAACTTTTAACAGCACCCTTGCTTAAATAGACAAATGTGATGTTTCGGAATAGTACTGAGTTTCCGGATTCTTCCGTACCCTCTTTAAAACTTTAGGTCTTGTTGACTTTTACTCTTCCATGCTGCCAACATTTGGACAAAGTCCACATTACCTCTTTAATTTGCTGGCTTTGTATGAAAATGTCAAAAGCCATTTGTGTAGTCCGCTACCTGAGGGACCGAATGAAACAAAGCACGGTTTACCTGACAAATCACTACTCTGAAACTAGAGAGCTCATCACTTATTCACAGCCAATGACTCACGCAAGCGTGTGCAGAAAGGAAACAGGCTCACTTCACAGTTCATTCTAGCTAGTCCTTCTTTCCACCATTCGAACGCCCTAAACTCTCGCTTCCTCTTTTATAAGCTCAACTTTTTTAGAAGTGAAATATTACTTTTGCTACTCTTCTCACCATCGCAGCTGCATATTGAAAAGGCATCACTTCCGTACTAATATGGATATATATATTTTTTTTATTATTTCATCAGCATAGCAAAAACAAAAAAAGGGGGGGGGGGATTAAACAGAGCAATTTCTATAAACTAACAGAAAGTTGGTGTGTGTCTGCAGGACCTTAAGTGTACAGGCAAATGATGATGATGAGTAAATAAAGGAAAAGGTGAAGAGGAGGTTTGCAGTCACTGAAGCACCTACATTGGGGGTTGTGGAGGGTTGGGAATAAGCACTTGCTAGGGTCCAAAAGTCAGTTGCAGAAAATCAAAATGTGCACAACCAGCTAGTTGGTTGTCCCCCCCCCCTCAGCGCTCTTCCCTTCCTCCCAAAGTGCAAACTCAGCAGCTGAGCATACCTTCTGCTGTAGTAACTGTCTTGATTTTGGGGCACCTGTAACCTGGGTTCCTCCTCCTAAGGCAGCTGAAACTACAAATACCCAACAGTAATGGAAGCTCTGGGAGAAACAAAAAGAGGCAGTAATAAGACTGGTGGTAACAGTTTCAGACCCGGAAACAACAAAAGTATATATCCATATCACAGTGTGTGTGTGTGTGTGTGTGAATATCCAGCGTCCACAAAGTGTCTTTCAAACAAACCGCCACAGTAGACATGATGGATGTAATCACACATTTCCTCAATCCTCCCAGTACAATCAATTATGAAAACAGTTGGTTGTTTCGAGGTCCGTAATACACATTCTTACAAATTACGCAGGCAGTTTGAAATGCTGATTGGGGGGGGGGGGGGGGGTCTGGAC
>CM022481.1:10304938-10316868 GCA_011952105.1 Coreoperca whiteheadi
GGGGGGGGGGGGGGGTTTCTGGACTTCCCCATCCTTTGGATATGTAGCTGGGTCATGAGAATACTGAATGAGAGCCAAGCAGGGGCAAAACTATAAGTGTGTGTCCCAAAGTCCCCTAAAAGAAATGATACAAAATAAAAAAAGAGGAGGAAAACAAAAGAATTTGCACCAAGAGCTCAAAAGTAAGCGTATTCTATATTCAAACAGTACTGATTATACAGAATGTGAACCAAAGCAAAACTACCAAACAAAAAGACAGAAAGAAAGCCAGCCAAAAAAAAAAAAATCTGTGGTTATAGTGGAAGTCATCATTATCAAAAAAAGACAAAGAAAACAAAATATAATTGCTACTCTCTTGTATATATACTCAGCAGAGAGATTCATTGCTTCAGATTGCATTTATTTTTACTCAGGTTTTCATTCTCAGCTACTTTTTTTTTGTTGCCTCCAAGTGTCCAGGCTGGTGAAGGGACAAACATTAGGATTTGTAATTTGAGGTAAGCCAGGTCAGGCCCTCGTAGAGTCCATCCCCTGTTGTCGCACACGAGGGCTGAACGTACCAATTCCTATCTCTGATCCGGGTCAGGCCTAGCTTCTCCTGGATCTCGTGGGGTTTCATGGCATCCGGGAGGTCTTGTTTGTTGGCGAAGATCAGGATGATGGTGTCCTTCATCTCCCGGTCATTGATGATTCGGTGGAGCTCCTGCCTCGCCTCGTCGATCCGGTCCCTGTCGGCACAGTCCACCACGAAAATGAGGCCCTGGGTGCCAGTGTAGTAATGTCTCCAAAGTGGCCTGATCTTGTCCTGGCCCCCCACATCCCACACGTTGAACTTCACATTCTTATAGGTGACAGTCTCCACGTTGAATCCAACTGTGGGGATGGTGGTGACCGACTGTCCCAGCTTCAGCTTGTACAAGATGGTAGTTTTACCCGCAGCATCAAGTCCAAGCATCAATATTCTCATCTCCTTGTTTCCAAAGATCTTTGAGAGCATTTTCCCCATCGTGTTTGCTGTGCATAAATACTTTGTTAGAAGGAAAATAAGACTTCTCTAATGAGAGAAAGAAGTTTTCAATACAACTGAGAAGTTACAGTTTCAGTGTGTGCTGGGAGCCCTCCACGTGATGGCTGACACAAGTGTCAGTATTCAAAACGCGGTGACTTTCAAGTTTGTACAGTACAGTTGGACAACAGGCCACTACAATTATCGGGACTATGATGATCGGACCTGAGCGGGTGACTTTGAGCATTCAATGGGAGCAGTATGTATGTAGCCCTCGCAGAATTGGGTGGGGATGTATTGTCATGATCCACTGCCCTCTGATGTACGAAGGAAAAATTACATTCCCTTGTTTCAAACAAGCCGTTGAGCACAGACTTCCTTCAAAACCCGCATTTCAAGTATTTTTTTTTCTCCTTCAGAAACTCTCAGTTGAGCCGGTATTGATACAGGGGGAAAAAAGCCTTGCCTACTATATAAATCAGGCCCAGTCAGAGCCCGGGGTTCACACTTCCTCCTTGGCTGCCG
Organism: Coreoperca whiteheadi; assembly: GCA_011952105.1. Taxonomy (NCBI): domain Eukaryota; kingdom Metazoa; phylum Chordata; class Actinopteri; order Centrarchiformes; family Sinipercidae; genus Coreoperca; species Coreoperca whiteheadi. The sequence goes on from CM022481.1 coordinate 10,306,470, forward strand.
GCTGTCCACACTTGCACTCAGCCAATCCCAGGCGATGGATTTTCAAAGCACGGCGTTTTTCTTATCAAAACACACCAAAATGGGAGCTCTCCGGTCCGTTTCTGCGCCGGGACATCCAGAGCAGGAGCGCTCAAAAGGTCATTGATTCATCCGACTTTCTTCTCTTCCCCCTGTGACACAAGAGCGGTCCAGAGAAGGGAGGGGTGTTAGTACAGAGGACAACTTTGGATCCGAAAAAATATTCTCCCTGCGGAGAGAAAAGCGAAACAAAACCAGCGAACAAAGAGAGCGGGATAAATACCTACGTCTGCGGCAATCATCCTCCGGTCCCCGGGCCGTTTCTCCCCGCTCTCTGCCGCTCTCTTCCTCCCTCTTTCTCTCCAGCCGTTCAGTCACAGCGGTGGCGGTGCTGTGTTACCGGAAAAGGTGCGGACCCAGATCAACCGCCACTTCCTCCTCGCTGCTCTCGCACACACTGGCGCTGCGTTCAGGGGCTCCGCATGAGCTCCGACATCTAAAGACGCAAAGAAACATCCGACTGTGAAGGCATTTAATAACTTTTTTTTCCACACCTTTGTGTGCTTATACTGTGAAACCGTTAAGCTCCTGAAAATATATTATCTCAATCAGTTTCCAAATCAATACACTATTTTCTAAAGGCAAGCTAGAGCAGTTTTGGTTATATCCCATTTGAGATGTACTTATTTCTGTTTTGTTTATATGCTCTACTACCTGATTAAAAGTGGATGGGAACATGTGACGTGACGTCACATAGGCCTACTTGCGCCTTAAAATCCGGATGCACCAATCAGGATTTAGCAATATTTGAATCAGTCTGATAACAGTTGCTGGGTTGTTTATGTCTATATTTGAAAACTTTGATGTCACTTTATTAATCATAAATATTTAATGTTATAGATCAGATTCAATGCAAAGTGTTCAAGGGCCTTATTAACCAAGTTGAAGCCATGTTGCACTGCCCCTTTCCTGTTGAAAGTTTCAAGTCTGTTGCACCTCTGACCACACCCCAGCCGTGATCTCTTGTACTAACTCGCCCTGAGTACGCTTCTATATCATTGCAGCAAGTTGAGAAGTTAAACCGCAGCATAAACACAATTTTAGCTGGTGGTAAATTGCTATTCTTAGATACTAAACTTGTGCCACCTAAAACTTAAATGAGGTCCAACCCACAGGGCATCAGCAGGATTCTGACTGGACAAAACCCCGCACATGACTTCCATCAGCACGTGGCAGCTGGCTGATTAATTATGAATTAGTGATTTAAGACATTTAAGACAAAAGTATTTATTTATTTCACTTGGACTTTATTGATTTGAATGCACGTGATTCAATCGATATACATGTAAAAAAAAATCAGTTAATTAATTCATAATAAGTTAACCTCGTTAAACGTCTAAAGTCAAGCCTTCATACACTCTGGGCATTGGAAACAAATGCAGTCTTCACTCAAATTGTAAGATGTCCAACTGTACCCAAAGGCATCATACGCCATTTCGCATGCGCGCTTCAAAAGAACTGAAGTGCAGACCGGTCCATTAGCTAGTGTCAACGCCATTTGAGCTTTCATTATGTATTTAATCGCGTCTTATTTACGTCTGCCACAAGAATTACACACAGAGCTGTACACATGAATCAGATCTAGGGATTTAGCAGGCCCAATGATCTTAAGAGGGGATTTACGCCAGGGTCTTTCCGACATGTCTCATCGTTCATTCAAAACGGTTCCCCTACGATTGTGATGTGGAGGGCGGGGGCAACTACAGTGTTTCACTGCGTTGTGAAAGCACCCTATTGACACCTGCGTATTAAAACTGACTAAAAACACCAGTTAACATAATGTAGCGTGATTACTGAAGAACTGAAGTATGTCATGTGAGGGTAGGATATTATGGGAGCGATGAGGATACTGATTGCAGTGATCCTCAAAACCTTCACCATGTACAAAGACGTATTTGCATCAGGAATCTACATTTAAAACTTTAGGCTTCAGAAGGCTAATACATTTTAAGCTTGAGAAGTTGCAGTTCCTTTGAATGTCTTTGTAGTGCTTAATGACATTTTAATATTGGGTTTCTTTGAAGATATATATATATATATAGGCCTAGATAGATTTACCCAATTCAGCCTAATATAGCCTATAATATTTTCAGGATCCTCTGTATGAAAGCAAATAACATATTTTATCAAATGTTAAATCCTGAAGAGATCTACCAACAACTACTAAATTTAAACTAAAAACTGACTGATATTTTTGAAGCTGATTTCTTGAAAGCTGTTTCAAAATATATATCTTAGGCATTTATGTATACTGCAAATCTTGCTGGCAAAAGCCAACACCAATATATCTGCACTAACGTTATATTGGCCAATATATCACCCCCGAACCGATTTATTGATCTAGCTGTGATATAAGCAACTGTAAAATTACAGGCAGATTATGTTAACGTGAAATAGAAATATCGAGAATATCACCTTGGTTTATAGAAAATATATATGCTACTCATCACCACTGTAAAAACTCACCTTATAATTTCAGGTCGGCGTAATTTCCATGTGGACGATGTAAAATTCTGTTATCCAGTGCAGGTTTAGGTAGTCTTGGTCTTTATGAGCTACTTATAACAGAAAAAAAGTAGCCTATATATATGCCTACATATTTTAGATGCCCAGTCTACCAATCCCAACAGTTTCCACGTGTAATTTATAGGCTAGATGATTTAACCTCTCATTGTTTAGTTAACCAAGTATATATCCCTCCCTTTAGTTTTTCTGCATCGATAACCTTGCACGTTATATAAAGTTTGTCAAAATTGTGTGACACAAATTGGGAAAGGTTTCGCAATATCGCACACGGGCGGGAGCTACACTGAGCATGCGCACACTGGGTTATTTCCCCTAAGTTAAGAATGGTGGTCGAAGACCGCCGCATCGAGCCGTTCTAGGAAACATCAGGTGACTTCGAAAGCTGCGGACAACTTCATACGGTTGAGCAACATTTAATGGAAGATACTGGTAAGATCCCAAAACGTATATTTATTCATGAAATGTGTGTAGTGTGACTAGAATCGTGGCATCTCAATAGCAAGTTAATGCTAGCTACTAGTGGTTACGTTAGCTAACGTTGAGAAGCCTTCGGTGCCGACTATTAACTGGAGATGGAGGCAAATGCTTAGCACGTTGTAGTCGCTCTAGTTAGCGTAAAGTGAACGAGATTGTATTCACTGTTGCGTAAACATTGTTGATAACACAACATGTGGACCCAGGTAAGCTGAAAATTGTAGTTAACTAACGTTAAAAGCTCATTATTGAGGTTACGTTCAACGTTACGAAATAATGTGAGGCTAACGGCCACTTTAGTGCCGTGATACTTATCAGGAAATAGACAGGAGTCAAGGCCCAACTTCTGATTGAACTTTGACTATGCAAACAATTTACCTGGTGCAACACGGTCTCAAACAGCAAACGAGGCTAAAGCTAACAAAAGCTAGACGGAACACATATTGTTAGTTAACATGTGCTATGAAGTTAAGAAGCCGCACGTAGTGTTCTTTAACTAAGAAGCCGATCACGTGGGTACATTATTTTTAGTAGCGGAAGGCTTTAAGCTAAAGCTAAAGCTAGCATCCGTTTTAATGTTAGAACAAGGAAGTGTCCTGTAGCACCAGCTGCTGCTTTTACCCGGGTGACCTTTTTTGGTGTAACGTTCAAGGTAGTTGAGTTTAAGTTAACATTACTGCAACTAAAAACACGGCACATGTCGCGTCAGAATTATTAACGTACCACTTGGATTAAGTTGTGAGGTCACGAGTTGCCTAGTAGAACATGCTACCACACGAGTTCTGGAAAATTCCTTATCAAGGATATGCACTTTGAGGTCATCTATCCTCTTAATGGTGATTTACGTTGTACATTTTGGCACATTGTGAGTTCTCATTTTATGGCAGTGCTATTTAAGTACCTGCACACCTACATTTGCATACAGTTCCTATTGTAACTAATTAGCGTTTCTTATCTGCTTAATATGAGTGCCATGTTCTCTAGTGGTAATTAGGTTTTTCAATTCACTTTCATATATGGCAAATAAAATAAAAAATGGTCATTTGACGACACCAGAGAATTTTTATTTTTGCTTAAAAAATGTTTGAAATTATTTATTGGTTTGTATTTGCCTATTTGTTATCAGTTGACTAATCATTGCAGCGCCAGTGATAATCCAGTCTGCTTTTCAACAGGGCTGCAACTCTCAGAGGACACCGTTACTGGAATGCTGGACACTGAGTCCCCTGCCATGGAGAGCAATGGGGATGCCTTTCTTCCTGACCTTCCTGTTCTAGGCCAAGCTGCTGACTGGTCCCCGGACCAGGTTGCTCCAGAGCCACTCACCAACATCTTGCCCGAGGACTCGGATGCGTCCCAGGACACTCCGGAGCAGCAACCAAACCAGCAGATGCATTCCACAGAGCTGGGATCTGTGGAAAAGGCTGTGGAGCAATTTCAGCTCGCCAGTGCTCAGCTCTTCCAAGAGGAGCAGCCGCCGCCGCCACCACCTCCACCGCAGCCCACCGAAGAGGCAGAACAGCCATCAGAACACAAATCAGAGTCCGGGGAGTCCCAACAGGACAGCCAGGAGATGAGTGTAGAGCCAGAGGCTGCTGTACAGGATGCCAGTCAAGGTAATTAAAATAGTAGTTTAGTTTTGCTATGTATGTGGAGGTTAAAATTGGCCTCCCTAAATGGCATTACTAGATATCCAACTTAAGTGGAAAATTGTGAGATTTAGAATGGATCATGGCCAGGGATGGGAGGATATACAATATAATCGCAGATCAGGATAAAAAAACCCTCAAGTTGATCATGATGAATTGCCATTATCGTGCCATTTTAAAAGTTGAGCACATTTTGATAATTATCGGGATAATATCATGGATCGCTTTTAATTTGGCCAGGATAATTGTGACTATATAGTTTATTAGAGCAAAGCAAACCTTTTTCCAACAGTTCACTCAACTTTTCAGATGTGAACCTTAACCTCTGTGAATTTCCTTTTTAAAAAGCTTTATAATTTTTGTATTGCTGCTTTTAAAGTAACTGGCACATTACTTGGAAAATAATGTGTCATTTACCTTTGACCTTATGTTAGTTATTAAACAAATTTAGGCCAAATACCTTGTTTGCTCCTCCACTTAAAGCCACTTCATGGTTCTTTATCTTCTCCAGATGGGACTGAGGCACAACAGGTGACAGAGGATGGCATGGAGCTGGAAGAACCGTCCAACACAACACAAGAAATGACTGTTGCTATAGAGCCACAGGAGCCCAGTGAGTTTGAAAAACTCATTAAAGGGTGCGAGGAGAACCCAGAAGACTTCAATGGTTGGGTGTACCTGCTGCAGTATGTGGAGCAAGAGGTAAGAAGACATGCAGATTATCCAGATATCTACAGACATTTTCAGTTTGTATATTACTGAAATCGAACAGTAGGAGGTCCAACTTTTGTTTTTGCATAATCATATAATTGAAATTTAGATTGACCGAATTATTATACTGAAAGGGAAATAGTAACATATTGACTCTTTTGCTGTTATCTCTTCCTTGCAGAATGACCTTACAGCTGTGAGACAGGCATTTGATGTATTCTTCCTACGTTATCCCTACTGCTATGGCTACTGGAAGAAGTATGCTGACATTGAGAAAAGGCATGAAAACATACAGGTTGCAGAAGAGGTAAAGAAACATTTTCTGGACACACACACACTTACTGCTTTCTTGTTTTTGATTTCTCTACCATTGTTTTTACTATATGTTCTGTCTAGTCAGATATTTGACAGGTCAACAGCTGGACTGTTCTGACATTGTCCGTATTATGTATCCAAGTGTTCTATTAGTACACTGACTCAAGACCATGCAGTTGTGCTTACGTCAGAGCTATATTTGCTGGATTTGACAAAAAGACGTTTATTGGCTTAGTCGCGTACCCCACCTTTTAAGAGCAACTTTTATGAATGCAGTAAAATTGTTCCAGCCTTTGACAAGCTTGCTTGACTGGTATTTCCCAAGGTGTACAGAAGAGGTTTGCAGGCCATCCCTCTCAGTGTGGACCTGTGGCTGCACTACCTGACCTACATCAAGGAGAACTCGGACCCTAATGACCCAGAGACTGAGGGACGCATCCGAGCGTGAGTGAAGGACCTTTACTTTATAGCATTTATTTTTAAATGTAGACAGCAGAAACTGTGCACCTATTGTTCTGTTTAAATTATTGAATTTAACCATATATCTGATAGTTCATGCTATGTCATCTCAACACCGGCGTGCTAATAAGACAACAAATAGTTACACAAGATTCACAATCTTTCCCTTTTTTTTTTTTTCCTTACATTAGTGCTTATGAACATGCAGTGCTTGCAGCCGGCACAGACTTTCGCTCAGACCGTCTGTGGGAGGCCTACATCAACTGGGAGACAGAGCAGGAGAAGCTGGCTAATGTCACCGCTATTTATGACCGCATCTTGGGCATCCCAACCCAGCTGTATTCCCAACACTTCCAGAGGTAGGGGGATAAATCAAGATAAAAAAAAAAGTCTCTTGTCAATGTAACGCAAATGTAGCATTGACCAGAATAGGGTCCTTTCTCATAGCACTCAGCTACACACAACACAAAGAAGCTTTTTTCCCATTTTAAGTCTGTTTGACTAAAATAACACCTACATGTAACACTATTTAAAAACTTAAAGTTGAATCTTTTTTTACTTGTTTATAATCTTTCAGGTTCAAAGATCATGTGCAGAGCAACAACCCCAAACACTTCTTGTCAGAAGAGGAGTTTGTTCAGCTGAGGCTGGAGCTCTCTAAATCCAGCCTAGCAGCGATGGTCGGCGACGATGGAGAGACACCTGTTGCTCAGGAGGAGTTGCCACCTGGTACGGAGGATCTTGCGGACCCTGCTAAGGTATAAATCCAATTGCCAATCCTGCAGGGGAGACACATTTCCAAAAGTACTGCTTTCAGGGGTTAGAAGGAGCTTGCCTCGTCTCCATGATGAAATGGAAAGAAAGCTTTGAAGGTTTGAAGAGGTGTCTTTATGTCAGCAGCCAAGCCAATGAATGCCAGGGGGGATTCAAGTTGGCATCCAGTCAGGGATTCGCCCTAAAACTCCGTGGCCCATTGACCCCAGCACCTGCACCCAGAGGCTGATATGCAGGGTGCATACATACCTCCCCCCCTCTACAGGCTTCTTGTCTCTGGCAAGCTCATGGTGATGTAAATCCTTGGCTGCAGGACTAGCAGTTTTTACATCAAGTGGAGAATGTGATCTGGTGGTGGATACATGAGGGTGTTAACCATGTGGCTTTTTTGTGTGTCTTTATGTAGAGGGTGACCGAGATCGAGAATATGCGCCACAAGGTGATTGAGGTCCGCCAGGAAGTGTTCAACCACAACGAACATGAAGTCAGCAAGCGCTGGGCCTTTGAGGAAGGGGTATGTGTGTTTTTTTTTTTTGTTTGTTTTTTTTCCCTCCACATAATGTTAATTGTTTGAAATGGTTTTGTTTTTGTAATCAATATTTGACACTGTAAAACAAACATTTATTTGTGTCTTTTTTTTAGATTAAGAGACCATACTTCCATGTCAAAGCCTTAGAGAAGACCCAGCTGAACAACTGGAAGGAGTACCTGGACTTTGAAATCGAAAATGGGACTCCGGAGCGCGTGGTTGTTCTTTTTGAACGATGCCTGATCGCTTGTGCACTCTACGAAGAGTTCTGGACCAAGGTAACGTGACCGTTGACCTCTCTCTCACTCCCGCTACCTCCCTGCACTTCCCCATCAACGATGATATCACAACGACACAGTAAATCGTCCTGCACTCTCTTTGCGTGTAACGTTGATATGTGACTGTATCTGTTGTATTAGGGGATGGCCAGCTTGCCACACAAGATTTGACTGCAGCATTTGCCAACTACTACGTTGCATCTTCTTCGTCTCCCACTACCTTACAGAAACTTATCTAATTGGTTCCATGAAGGTGCTGATGGGTTTACACAGAAAATTTCTAAAAACGATCTTGTCAATGAAGAAATTCACTTTCTGTCAACTGAAAATTTAGGTTTAAAATGTGTTCTTGTGCCTTTCTCTTTCTCCTCTGTTCTTTTTCTCTGTCCTCTCCTGCATTCTTTCCAACTTGCTCTCTCTTTTTCACTCTGAAGTATGCAAAATATCTAGAGGGCTACAGCACTGACGGTGTGAGGCATGTCTACAAGAAGGCGTGTACCATCCATCTGCCCAAGAAACCAGCCACCCACCTGCTGTGGGCAGCTTTTGAGGAGCAGCAAGGTGAGTGACACACAAACCCAACAGTCAGATTACAAACGAGATTATTAGCCGAAGTCTCTATGGGTGTGCATAAATGACCACTTGCAGCGTAACTACAGGTGCACATAGTGATACAAACTTTTAAAAAGTATTCTGCGTTTCTGTGCCCAGGCAACGTAGAGGAGGCTCGTGGCATCCTGAAGTCCCTGGAGGCAGAAGTCCCAGGTCTGGCCATGGTGCGCCTTCGGAGGGTCAGCCTAGAGCGTCGCCACGGTAACTTGGAGGAAGCGGAGGCCCTCTTAAGGGAGGCCATGGAGTCTGCGAAGAATGCCACTGAGACATCGTTCTATGCTGTAAAGCTGGCCAGGCAGCTGATCAAGGTGCAGAGAAGTCTGAGCAAGGCCAGGAAGGTGCTGATGGATGCTATTGATAAAGACCAGGTGAGCGCCAGTTGATGACCTATTCAACAGATGCATACATACATGGTCAACATAAAGAGCTTAGTCTGCAAGCCTTTATTAAATCCTAAACTGTTATCATTTTACACTGTTTTTAAATGAGAAAGAAAACCCAAATAGTAAAAGTAATTTATTTACGTATGTCATGGGTGACAAAGCCCACTATAGAGGTCAGTAAATTTTAATCTACCAGATAACAGAGCTTAAATTTGATTTTCTGCAATTTGCAGACAGTTCACTTGAATGAAGCTAAACTGTGAAGAAATATGGGCAGTTATTCAGTTGGGTTTCCCCTGCAATAAATTGTGCTAAGAATGCAGAGAGAAACTGGATCCCATATGGTTTTTAAAGATGATAAACCGCCTTAATGTATGCAAAGAAAAAGTGAATTGTTCCACATTCCTCTATGGTTCTATTGCACTCATGAGATCCACACTAATATTTTTTTGGCTTTACAGACGAGTCCAAAGCTCTACTTAAACCTACTTGAGCTGGAATACAGCGGAGACGTGACGCAGAATGAGGCAGAGATCTTGGCTTGTTTCGACCGAGCCCTGAAGAGCCCGATGCCCCAGGAATCCCGCCTCCTCTTCTCCCAGCGCAAGGTCGAGTTCCTCGAGGACTTTGGCAGTGACATCAATGTGTGAGTTTTTTGTTACTTAAAGACAGAGTAATGGATTAATTTTTAAGTTGGGTTGTTTGTGTATTTTTTGGTCATATTTGATATTGAGTTATTTTCATCTTTTTAGGCTTGTGACTGCATATGAGGAACATCAGAAACTAAAGAAAGAAAGCGAACCCACAAAGAGGAAAGCCGAGAACGGGTATGACAGGTGGATAATGGAACAGGGCTTGGGTCACCTCAACACATCATTATATACATATGTTTTTTTTTTTTTTTTTTTTTTTTTTTTTTTTCGAATCAAGTAGTAGCAGTTCAACCAAAATGTGCTGTAGTTAGTTATTCATTGTATCAGTGACTGGTATATATATATATATACCACTACACATGTTTTGACACTAGCTGATGATAATCTAAAACGGTGCTAATGTAGTGTGGGCAGTACAGCGCAAAACACTAAACTCACAGGCGTAACAAGCTTTATGTCTCTCTGAACTACTTTACAAGGGATTTTACTAACTTGAAACCATTCGTCTCCAGCTCTGAGGAATCTGACGCCAAGAAACAGCGCGTGGATGACGGTTCCTTGGGTGCAGAGAACACAATGATAGACACGCAGGATAGCAACTCTGCATACAACTACAACTGGTACCAGGTGGGTTTCTTACCTGAGCAGCTGATGGCACTGAAAAAGGATCCCTTAGTTTCAGTACTTCACACCAAGCACGTATAGCCATTTACAGCAATTATTTGTGTCTGTTTCTAGTAAGAACTTATTTTAATCTAAATGGGCTGACAAAATTATACCAACGTTAAGCTCATGTGTTTAAGCCTGCTTTGAAAATGTCAGTAATCAGGGTCCCTTCTCGTAGCACTCAGCTACACGCAACACAAATAAGCTGTTTTCCCATTTTAAGACTGTTTGACTAGAATAGCACCTTCATGTAACGCTATTTAAAAACTTAAAGTTGAAGCTTTTTTTACTT
>CM022481.1:10316893-10337881 GCA_011952105.1 Coreoperca whiteheadi
TTTTTTTATCTTTGGGGTGTGTTATTGGAAAAGACTGTTTTTTTTCTGTTTCTTTTTCACATCTAGATGTGTATAAGTGTCTGATTCTGGGTCCCTTAACTTTTTTTTTTTTTTCTCTTTCCCTCCTTTTTAGCAACAATATGGCGGTTGGGGACCAAACACCTGGGGGCAGTACAACCAATATGCACAGTATAACCAGTACTACCCCCCTCCTCCAACATGATGGACATAATCCTGACATGAAGATGGAGACTGAGAGGAAAGCATCCTTTCTGACCTGCCTTCATCTCTGAACAGGGCTACTTAACTGGGTGTCATGGAGATTTCAATCCAACCACAGAAGCTGATTTGTTCCTTCTTTCTGGTTTAAAGTGTGCTAATCAGTTAAATTAACACTTTGTAGACATTAGCTGGAATATAATAGACTTGGCCCTCCATGGCAGTCATGTTGATCAGTCATGTTGTTTAAAAAATAAATAAATAAATAACATAAATTGCTACATCCATCATCTCCGCAACACTGGCTGCTTTTTTTGGGGGGTCATTAATGCATGTTATTTGTGAAGGCAGAATTACTTTTCCCTGTGTGATAAAGGCTTTCTAATTTTTAGATCAGATGACTTAGTTTGGTCTCTTTTCTTTGTTTTGAAGATTTAAACTTGTCAAGGAGGCGTTCATTGATGTACCTCTGAGTTGCATTTCTTCTTCCCAAACTGAAAGATTTTTAATATTTCATGGTTATGTTTCCAAAAAGAAAATGAAGAGTTCCTCCTTTTTTTATTTTGACTTGATTTCATAATAAAGATATTGATATCCTGAGGTGTCCCTCCTTGATTGGATCATCTCTTTGCTTCCTAAGTGGCTTAAAGCATAGCTGAAAGTCTCGTGAGCATCACATACACAATCCTACAATTAAGTAATTTTAAGTACAAAAATAATCTTTCACACATTTTCACCATCCAGTCTGAAGTGCAAGTGACCAAAAGCTAATAAGTGTATGTAATAAATAGAATGATATTATGCCTGTATTGAACAATGATTTACAGTTAAACGTAAAGAACTAGCAGCTTATTTTGTACTGCGGAGTCACGTGAATATCCTTTGCCCTCTGCACCATAGCAGTAATTGTAGCCTACTGTTTACAAATGTCACTGTTGTTTAGTTCTAATTTTTTTTTTTTTTACAAAAAGACCTTTCAGCCATACTGCTGTATATGTAAACAGAGAGCAACTGGAAAACCGGAGTCAAATTCCTTGTATGCGTACACGTACCTGGCCAATAAAGCCGATTCTGGGGAAGTGAATCCATAGTGTGAAACTAATAAACCCACATAAACCGAGGCCTGTTCAAATCACAGCGCTTTTATAGTTACGTAGTTTGGCAGACGATGTAATGACTGTGTCTTAACTTTGGGCTGTTTTATTGCAACACACTGACTTGTTTCCGATTTAAACAACGTAAAAGAAAAGCAATTATTGATCCTTCCATAACTAAATTAACGGCATCACCCTCTAAAGCGCGATGGGCGTGGCTACCGCTCCCGACTAGGGTTACGTAAATCCGCACATGCGCATTCTCGGCCCTTAAACAGCCCTTTCTATGCTTAGCGTTGAACGACTAGCATCAAACGAGGTAAGGCCTGTGCAATTTAAGTGGAAAAGCTCAATTATGTAAAGCCCTGATAGACTTTGGTATGCGACTATAGCACCGATATAATCATTTATCTCAAATTATACTTTATTTGAACAGTTACCCTACAGTTCACGTGTTTTAAGGGACTTTATGAAACGCGTGCCCCATGCGGCTAGCTGAGCTAACATAGCATTAGCAACACACCAAGAGAAACAAGTCTGTTTCAGCTCCCGGCACGTTGCCCTGCGCTGGTTCCCGTCAATTTCAAATTTGCGAGTTTTGTGATAGGGCACACTTTGTGAAATGACTTTAACGTGCAAATACACGAACGATCTCGGTCACAGACGTAACGTGGCAGGTTTGGTGGCCAGTGTCACAAATCAGTCTAACGCCACAAGCTGATTTCCGCAATAGTATCATTGATAACGGCTGAAGCCGCTTGTCCCTTTCGCGTTTTCTTCCAGCATCAAGATGCAGCTCTTCTTGCGTGGCCAGAACACTCACACCCTTGAGGTGACCGGACAGGAGACTGTTGGACAGATCAAGGTAAAATGTCTAACGTTACAAGTTGGCGAGAAATACGCCAGACCTGTGATCTCTAAGTAGTCATAGTTAAATGAATGCAGGACTGTTTTCAGTTAAATATGTGAACGCTAGTAAGACTTATTCTTTCGTGTTTCTCAGGCCCATGTCCAGGATCTGGAGGGTCTCCTGGTTGAGGACCAGGTGCTGTTGCTTGCTGGTTGCCCACTGGAGGATGATGCCTCCCTGGCATCCTGTGGTGTCTCAGAGCACTGCACCCTGGAGGTTGCTGGCAGGCTGCTGGGAGGTCAGTACACAGAGGCAACACACAACGATGTCTTTTGTAAGAATGAAAATGTCAAGGCAGTAAGGAATGTAAACCTGACATTGAATACACTAACAACTGAAATGTTTAGCCTTGTCTTCAAATTAAGGTTATTTTGATCAGTCCTCCACCAAACTGGCCTCCGTAGACTGTGGGAATAAAATTCAAACGTCAGTGTTTCCTGTTGATCTCACACACACACACACACACACACTTCACAAGCACATGACGAATGTGTTTTCTCTGGGTGCACTGTTAGCTGTACCAAGCCAACATATATACCCAAACCACCAACACTGTGGCACAAGCCGTTTTGTATTTAAACTCATCATGGTTGAATACACAACTAGTTAAATGTTTTCTGTAAACTATGGCTCCATGTTCAGTGTTTGGAACAACCGGTACATTTATAGTGTCCTAACAACTGTAGGAGTTTGTCTGGGAAATATAACACTTCCCTTTTCCTCTCGTCAGGTAAGGTCCACGGCTCTCTGGCCCGTGCCGGAAAAGTGAGGGGACAGACACCCAAGGTAAGGAGATTTTATGGTTTTTGTTGTTGTTTTTTTACTGACCTTAAGAACACATGTATGGCACTTGCATTGTTACTGGCGTGTATATGTATGAAAATGGCTTTTATATTGTTTTGGATGAGCTACTCATTAAGATATATATATAAGTACATTATGATTTTAAAGATACAGATGCCTCTTCCTCTCACATTGTCCAGGTTGACAAGCAGGAGAAAAAGAAGAAGAAGACTGGCCGTGCTAAGCGTCGCATCCAGTACAACAGGCGCTTTGTGAACGTTGTGCCCACCTTCGGAAAGAAGAAGGGACCGAATGCCAACTCCTAAGTGCTTCAATGGCCAAAAGGAGAAACACGACCACCCGTACATTTTTACCAGGTTAAATGTTATCCTGCTGTACAGAATAAAAATTTGGCTTGGACAAAAGAACATTTTGTGGTGTGTTTTAAGAAAACAAATAGCTATTTGTGAGGTGTGTGAAATAACAGTATTCATTTTCATAATTCACTGTTTTTAAAATTACTTTTAATCATAATGTATGGTCCCATGAATTGTCAGAGGTTCATCAGCTTTACTACTCAGTTTAATTATCAGGTGAGTCTTTTTTTTTTTTCCCCCCACTGTTGTACAATGTCACTGAACAGATGACAAGTCTAAACTTTATGCAGTTCTTTGCCTGTGGATCTAGACTGTCATCAGCTGTAAGTCTATTTGAAGGGTGGAGAAGTGGAACTCTTCTTGGTCGTGCCAGTAAACATACAGTAAGACCAATGCACATGTAGCTTTTATATCAAAACTATTAAATAGAACTTTAAATGCAAGATAATCTACTTTATGTAGTAGCCTAATGGCTTGTAAGAACTCAAGTTTTCCTCCACCAATGCAATTTGTGACTAAACTACAACTTCTAACCTATATGTACGATTAAAATCACTGAAAACCAACTAGTAATTTAGTCTCTGAAACAGTTTTATTTATCATTTACATTTTACATGCAAAAGAACGAAAAAAATGCATACAATAAGGTTTCAGGGTGTCTCATATGTACATTATTGACAAGCCATCACATTTTGGCCAAAACTTAAAACAATGTAATAACTGGTCAGTTCCTTGAAACGTGATGATAAATGAGACAAGTAGAAACAGATCAACGCAGTCCAAATGCCATTTCAACTCAAATCTTTACAGCAAGGCCATTGAGTACATTTTTTTTTCCTCAATCCTTAAAATACGCATGCTGGCCAACATGTCCATTAATCCACAGCCACCAGCTCGACCTCAAAAATCAGCTTTGCATTGGGTGGAATTCTGGTAGAGCTGGAGTTAAGGAAAAGGCAGCAGTAAGTGCAAAATGAAAGTCTTTTTTTTCCCAGCGAATTGCAGGAAAAGTGCCCCGACACTCCCAAAGGAGATTTATTCCCTAAAACAGTACCAGCTCCAAAATACAATACCCGAACCTGGCCACCTGTGTATGGCGAGAAAATTAGAGAAGTCCAATGACCGAAATTGACTACCACATTACTTTATAAATACGTACACATTTACATGACATGCCCAATCTCAGCCAAAGAAAAGGATACTTGGAGTCAGGGAGACCCTTCTTTCCGTAGGCCCACTCTGGTTCAATCTCCAGTCGAGCGGTTTCCCCCTTGCTCATTGTTAGAAGTCCCTCATCCCACTGCGAAAGTAAAAGGATTACTGGTGATGACGCGCGGTGGAGAGAAGTGTCACATTGAGGAGCAGACATGTTTGGATGCACGGACCAAAAAAACAAACAAGGTCACTTACTCCTCTGATGACTCGGCCCAATCCAACTTTGAAGCTCAGTGGCTTAGTTTGCCTCTTCTTTCTTGCCACTGCAGAGGGACAACAGTGATGGTTTAAACCCAAAGACACAATCTTCATCGTAGAACACTGATTTCATCTGTATCTTGACGTTTTTGCTGGGGGTTCTTTCTGCGAAGAATTTGACAAACTGTAGAGGTAGGTTTGGAGAAGTTTAAACTTCTGCCTACTCCCTTTAGGACATGTGTATCTAATTTATTCATTTTGTTTTCTTCTCTATTTATTTTATTTTATGGTTAAGTTGAATGAAATATCCTATTGTGTTTGTGTGTGTGACCGAAAGTATAATGTTCTATGACGATGGAAAATGACCACGTTGCAAAATAAATGATCATGTTAATGTTAATCTATAACCATTTAGTGCCATTACAGTTTAATTGGGTGATGATGATAAAAACAAACAGTGAAAGGCTGTTTTAATATATATTTAACTTAGAGTCTAGCTCGAAAGACATTTTCTTTGGGTGGAGTGCCACTTCAGGGTGCAGGTTTGTCTTACATGCGGGGATATTTGTGTCAAAGACAGTTCCATCCTCCAAGGTACCCGTGTACCAGCAGCTCACAGTCTCGCCTTTCTTGGGAAAGTTCGTCTTGTCACCTTTCTTCAGCACAGACTTGGTGTACTTGGGGGGACCCTAGGAACAGCAACGACAATGTGTATGCGTGCAAAGCAACAAAACACACATTAAATGGGGAACAAAAAACCCCATCCCCTTCATTCAACACGCTGGACCCCAGTACCTCATCCACAGCCTCTGTCTTGGCTTCTTTGGGCTTCTCTTCAATTTTCACAGCTCTAACGTGCTCGGTCACTTCCTCGACCGGTTCTGTGCCTTTAAACCTCTGCAAATGACGGAGAACGCACGGAACACACACATTCATTGTCGCATGAGTTTGAGACAACGCAGGCAGTTCACGCCAGTGTCACCATGTGCAATATCAAGGCTCGCCATCGCCACTTACTTTGCTCTCAAAGAGCTGATTGTAGGCAATAATCAGTTGTTCTTTCTTTGCCGTTTTGGCAACATTTTTTATGTTCCCCAGCAGCTTGTGCTCATTGAGGAACTAAAGGGGAGAATGAAAGTAGAGGGAGAAAGTTAGCAAAGGATAACTTCGTTGAATCATCACGCGTAAAAACTACGAACGGTTTTGGTCATGGATGTACAAAATCGCGTCGAACCGGACATGCAGTGGTTTCTGCTCCTGGTTCAGACATAACGAGCTGTGGCTTGCATCTGTCATTAATGTGCAGCACTCTCTTTTGTACAAATATTACTCTACATTGTTGTACCTTTCGCCTAGCTAGATGCTACAACAACAGCCTTCCGTATGTGGCTCCCCTCAGCTAACCACGCAGCGTGCCGCGGTCCAAAGAGGGCATTTACACTTTAACCTACAATCATGCAACCTACATTCACGAGCAGGCAAAGGTGAGAAACGCATACCGAGTGGGCTGCATTGTCCTGAATGAACTTTATGAGGTCTTTTTTGGGCAAATCGTCACTTTTGAGCTGCTCATCACTCCACTCCCGTGTCGGTTCAGCCGCCATTTTGAGAGGCGAACTTTGACACCCGTGGCGTATATCAAAAACCTGCAAAGACATTTTGCGTCACCATGGACCCTCCGTGTCATACATTTTAATTTACCTCATGAACCGTCAGGTGATATTCTTGACGATTTATAAGGAAAAAACAGTGACGAACAATGGCTGAAAACCAAATTAACACCGGACACAGTGACTAATCAGTATTAGAGTGCGTCTCTCTAACATGTGTGTCCTGCCACCTAGTGGGCAAATACATGTAACCTTTCAATAGGAAATACTACTGTTAACTCAGGTCATACATTGGGAAATGAACTGCAAAGCATTGTTGAAAATGTAGAAATCTGAAATGAATTTGCCTGAAAAATGTGAAAGCTCAAATGTATTACACTAGACTGCTCAAGCACCTGGAAGCAGAAAAAAATAAGCAGGATTGTGAGTTTGAAAAGTTGAATAGAGCCATGAACGCCTCAAAGAGCTCAACATTTTTACATTTCAATTGTTTCTGCAGCTAAAAGTATGCAGAAGTATTGCTCGACTGAAAAACATACAGAAGAATAAGAAATTGCAAAGCATGAAATGAATTGCCAGAAGTGGAAGCTGAACTTGCGTTGCCCGAGGGAGCAAAGAGGTGAAATACTTTGCGGGGAAGTTCTGTGATACTGCCAGTTGTTTTCACGCCTATTGTGATAAGCTGTTGAAAAAACCTGTACAAATCCCCCCAAATAATCACACAGCAGTATAAGTGAAGGAATTTAATTTCTTCATGTTAGAATAGTTTGAGAATGAAAATGATGTAAACCACTGCCAAGGCCCATCACAGTCACTAATCACATTCAATGAAACACTTATACGACGGTGCCTTAGAACAAGTGTTCCACTATGATCATGAAACTCCGACTGAGTAATAGTGTCACATCCCCCACAAAGAGTTAAAGACAGATTCTATAACAAAATGCAATTAAGCTGTTGTGGACGTTTGCAGTGCACTATACCAGCACTATACAAGGACTCAGGTGCAGGCCTGTGTCATTTTCAGTTCCCTGGTTTTCCCCACTTTGCATAGAGCCAAATGGCATACAGAAACAAACTGTTAATATCACTTACTTATTTCAAATGAAATCCCCTTGGTGTCTTTCAAAATGGCTTCTAATCGGGCCCTTCCATAAAAGGTTGGCTTCTTGAGGCCGTTGGGCAGTCCAGCACCCTGTACGGTCATGCTTTGATTCACCAGGGGCTGGTGGAGAGCCTTCCAGGACCTCCGGCCTCCTCTGAAAGACACGGACACACACACAAACACACACACACGCGTTACACAACTTTACACAACTTTACACAACTTTACACAGTTTGACAATTCTGACTTCCCCCTGCTGTTGACAGCCAGCGTAAAGGCTATAAGCATGTCATTTTGTTAAGGTGTCATAATCTTGTGGTTGATGGGCACGTTAGTTAAATCATTTATTAATTAGATAATAATGTCACTGATTCATGGAGGCATATTAGTCTAAGTCTGAGCCATTTCTTAAAATTGCTCTAAAAAAAGTGTTGGAAAATGTGCTCACTATATTTTGGTCCAATACTTATTTAAACACTACATTGACTTGATATTTGCTGCTGAGACAACTATTCATTTCATGAAACTGTATTATGTATCTTTTCACTATTACGGGCCTGAGTCCATTAGTGTGGATTTTCATAGAACCCACATCACCTTTGAAATGCAAAGTGGTTCACTGTGTGTGTTCAGGCAAGAAGTCAGTGGCTCCTTTGCTGCTCAGTTCGTCTAAGCTGGACATTTGGTGGTCAAATGGCACCCAAAGCCTCAAGCTTGGAAAGCTTCACAGTATTTAGGTAGAAGACAAAAAGTCCTACATTTCAAAATCCAATATACACTGAAGAAACAACTCATAACAAACTCTGTGAAAACAGTGTTGTCACAGGTGAACATATTGTGAGAAATAAGGGGCAATTACATTAACTACGCATTAGCTGTGTTTATGTGGAGGCTAATATTCCATTAATAATTGGACTTATTGGACTTATAGCCATAATTGACTACTAATGCCTCAACTGACCACCTTGAACTGAACAGAATAGCCCAACCAGTAGGAGAATATTTGATGATAGCCTTGTAAACATTTGACCCACCAACCTTTTCTTTTTTTCTTTACACAGACTACATGTGGTCTTACTGTGCATATTCTTTCATGTAGGGCAGATGTTGTTGCAGTTAAGCACCTCTTATGCTTGCCTTCTCGTGTTTAATAATTGCTCATTACATGCATTCGGATTACATGCTTAGGTTGCTGGAAGTGTTACTGTGGAATTCTATCAAAGCAAGCTCTTACTATTCATCTAATATTAAGGACCTTTAACTCAGAAGGTTTAGTGTTTTCAACACACTGTTACTGCTAGTCCTGCTATCAATACAATGATACACTGTTACATATTTGAGGGCGGGACACATTTAGGAAGGACCACCGGCTGTTTACCAGCTCTAGTGAATTAGTTTTACCCATTAAACTTACGAGAGGAAACGCTGTTTTTTCATTTTTCAAAGTAAAAATTGACCCCCAGACATATAAGTACTGGTTGATTTGTGGCTCTGTTATGGTTCTTGGTTGCAACAGTGACCAGACTAGTTAGATAATTTGTTGTAGCAGTATTTGGCATAGAGTAATATTTCTATGTTAAAAAAATATAGAATATTTCTTTGGGATGAATTCATTTGAAATAAATAAAGAATCTAAACATAAACACTCTGTCAGAATGCTCTGTTCACGTCACAATTGCTGTTAGTCATCCTTACGTTTAGTACTATAATGACATCACTAACGAAGCTTCTATCTAAACCTCTAACCTTTTTTGAGGTCGGTCATCTGCCTGCCTTGAGCCCTCAGTGCTGCTGCCTCTTAAACGTATTTCTGCTTCTAATGTGGACCACCTTAATATATCGTTCATTGTGCCTGAGTAAAAAAAAAAAGATGCACAGAAAACTTTACTGACTAACAACTGGAATCTCCTCCATGGAGGGAGACTTTACTTGCAAGAGATGTTTGACATAAAATGAATGAATGAATTCCTACAAAGACTTAATCAAATTTGTGATGCATTTTTGAAAATTATTTTCAGTGCCTGTTTGCTAATTCCAGTAATAACAAACATTAGGTTATAGGTGACACACTCATGTAATTTTGCCTGTGTTGACATGATGATCTTTGGTGATTATTTGTTATGTTAGTTAACATATAGAAAATACATCAGGACCTCTCCGTTTGGCCTCCATTTTCCTGTCTCTCCACTGCACTGCTGAAATGAAGTAGAAATGCCTAAAAGTAATCTTAAAACTATAATTTTCCCCACCTGGTATTTGTCTAAACTTGTTTCAGAGCTGTGCTGTTGAGGACAATACAGAAGGAATATGCTCAGTGGCACTGTGTGAGATATTATATGAGCTTGCTTTCATCACAGGTCAAGTCCAGCACCAGATGGGTTTGGGCTCACAGGGGAAAGAATGAAGAGGTTGTGGTCTTTCCTCTGAAGAAGAAGCAAGGAGAAGACTCCATCGCACAGTGTTGACCTGTTGACTGATGCCCTTCTGCATTATGGACGGAGGAAATCAACTGGAATTCAGTGATGTAACCACTGTGCTTAGTTGTTCCATTTTAAAAAATGTTATATGTTCTGTAGTTTAGCTGGTCACACTAAGTCAATTACACTGTCTTTACAGAGGTGCAGCTCCAGCACCTCTGTAAACTTCCTCTCCCTGTACAGTAATGAAGTACAGTCCTGTAAGCTGTGTGTTCTGAAGAAGTAACATGAAATGAAACACTTTATTAGAGCTGTAATGTCTTGATCTGTTTTTCAGACACTGTCTGTAGATGGAAAAGGAACTATATCATCAAGCTGATTCAATCCTACAAGCTCAAGTAAGAGTCCACTGTGTTTTTGTAACACTGTATGGTGATTACACCCATCTTTAAGTGCCCTGCTGATGCGCTTCAACATGTTTTGACTTGGACCCTAACTATTTATCAGAATTGCTGCAATCTCATACTCCCTCCAGCAACCAGAACCTTCTCGTTGTCCCAAATTCCAGACTCAAACGTAGAGGTGAGCGTTTTCTGTGTCTGGGCCACGGCTGTGGAACGATCTACCTTTAGAAATGAGGTTAGCCCCTCCCTGACCACTTTTAAGTCTCTTTTAAAAACACACTTGTTTTCAATAGCTTTTCATGAAAAAATGTTGTTTAGGCTGGTCTTTTTAATTTTGGTTTTGTTTTACTCTGTTTTATTGTATTTTCAGCTGTCTACTGTTTCATATATACATTGTCTTTTCTCCTCTCTTATTTGTATCTCTTTTTTTTCTTTCTCTCCTATTATGACTCATTGTACAGCACTTTGGTCAGTCATGTTTTACAAGCGCTCTATAAATAAACAGAACTTGAACTTGAAGCCTAGGTGTGATTACATTGCTATGAGCCAGACAGCAACGGAGGATATTGTTGTAACTGTCACAATACTGTCAAAATTTGCTATATAACTGCAGTAATTTAATATGGTGTGATTATAAATCAATTACCCCCAAAGTCTCACGTATAACTAATGTAATGTTTGGTCAGGTGGACCACAGTGATACTTTCAGGTTAGTAACTACTGAATTCGTGTGCTGTACTTTCTCTTATATATAGATCTGGTACTTGTGAGTTGTATATGGAGGATGAAATAGAGTAAGTAAAGCAGTATCTGTCTGTTATCAGTCAATAACCACCTGCCAACTACCTGCCAATAATTTTAGCAACCACCTGGTAACATTACATAGCACACTGTTTTCTTTTGTCCTCTTCCATTGAAGATGAGTTTTTGATGAGTCTGAGGCCTTACATATGATGATAACTGACCGCCTCCATCAGCAGAGAAAAAACCCTCCTTTTAACCACTGCATCAATATCATCAAGAGGAAAAGCTGCTTTGGATTATATAATAACCCCCAACGATTGTCTGGACACCTGAAGTTGATCACCTCATCTTAGTTTTTGGAGAACAACGCTGCTTGTATTGACCTTGTAGGAGAGAGATGTAGGTGACCTGACCACTCTCTGTTAATGTTACAAACCTAAAGTTCATGTTACAATGGAGATGTATTCTTCTGAGGTTTATACTGTGGTCATTCCAACTGAAAGACAAGCTAGAATATTTCCAAACAATTTCCTTTCTTCTAATGTGTGCTGTCTTTCTCTGTTGGAACTTCTTAGTAAATCAGAAGGCCATTAAATGAACTATAATAATAATGATAATCCGTATTGGTTATTTTGTGATATAATGTGTAGAGAAATTAATACATGCAAGTCAGATAAGGACACATCAGAAAATGGGTAGGACTAACTAAGCTATAGTGGAACACAGAATTAAAAACACTTTGGAAAAGACGGGCAGAAAGGGAATTCCTTAATAAAGGCAAACTCACACACTAAAGCCCAAGTATATTTCTGAGTCGCAACTTTACTATATAAGACGTTAAAGGGCTGTAGGCAAAGCAAAATCGAAGAAGGCATCCGGAATAGAAGGTATTTCAAAGGAAGTTTTAAAATCTCCTCATCTTTTAGAGGTCCGCTTCTATCTTTTCAAGACATGCTTTGAATGTGGTATAATCCCGATAGCATAGTCCGTTATTAAACCTGTTCCAAAGTCATCGCAGAGTGAGTAAAAAGAAACGAGTCTGTATCGATCACAAATATTCAATAAACTATTATTAGAAGTAGAATTGACAAAGGCAAATCCACTTTCCCATGTTTTGTTGACTTTAAAAAAGCCTTTGATTCGAGATTTGCTACCTTTAAACTTATGGAAGCGGGTGTGGATTGTAGAGTTTATAATGCAATCCAGACCTTGTATAGGTGCCCAGTTGCTTGTGTTGAGATCAATGATATGTTTACTGACTGGTTTCATACACTTTTTGGAGTAAAACTTTTTTGTTGCAATTTGTGAACGACTTAGCTCTTCAGGTTAAATCAATTTAGACATATGCTTGGACGATGTGAAATTGGCATTTTACTATACGCAGATGATATAATTATACTGGCTGAGTCTGACCTACAGAATGTGTTGTTAGTTTGTAGTGTTATAAGTGGAGAATAGCAATAAACCAGAGTAAAACACGAATCATGCATTTCAGAAAGTATACAAAAAAATAGTTTAGGCTCAGTCGTTTAAGTGCATATAAATACTTAACAAAAACTGGTATTCTGCCTCTGGTCACTGAGGTTAGTCGATTCAAAAATATTCAGAAAATAAACAGATTGCGTGAGCTGTGGGATTTAGGTTAAGTGGAAAGTGAGGGCCATTTTCTTTTGTATGGTACAAATTATGATTTGAGTTATTTAAGAGAGTTTATTTTCCATGAAATGACTCAACAAAACTGAAATATTCTGGTGTACAGATGAGCAAAAATTGGAATGGCTGATTAATCATGCGTTCTGTCAGTTTGCAGCCTCCTGCTGCCTTTCTCAAGAGTTATCATGTCAATCTCATCTTTGTTGCATCACCAAGCCTTTCTGTTTGCAACCCGCTGTTCAACTGGACATCTCGGATCCTGCATAAAGAGGTCTGCATAAATCTGTCTCACAAACTGACTTTGCCTGCTTCTATTTATCAATGAGATAAATGAGAGATGGAGATGATGATGATTTGCCACCACTATACATAGCTGTAGAACAGGGTCATGCAGAGTTTTTTCCCTTGTTGGTTACGAGGCAACAGCAGTGACTGGGTGAGAAGCTCATGAGGAAGAGGAGATGGCTAATTATCTCTTTAAAGGAAATCTCCCAGGTCTCATTGCATCTCCTTTGATGCCCGTGAAGGAAAGATAGTCACGACAGCACAAACTGTGGAGGTGAGTTGACGTCAGAAGAATTTAAAACATTTTACAACTCCGTACTTTTTATAAACAAACGGAATAAAATGGGCCTCCTCTGCCTTTTGATATTGTGATATGGTGTTTTCTTTATGATGACATCTTGCACACACCTCATCTATCTTTACCTATCTGTGTAAAGTACAACCATGACGTTTTATTTAAAGTCTCTTTTTCTTTTTATTCTCTCTGTCTCTTTCCTTCATTCTTATGCCGCCAGTATAATGTTTGCTTTTGCATTTTGGAGTGATCAGCCCATCTTCTCAGTGTCTCTGAGAGTCTGGATGGAAACTTGCATCAGGAAGTTTCAGGAGAAAAGAAAAAAGGTGACTGAGGATCACGTCTGTTGTATCGTGCTCTGATTTCTTACGAATGCAAAGCTGAGGAGCTTAAATGAGCTCACATATTAAGTGGAGGGAGGAATTCAATTTGATGCGGCACCTGAAAGCTCTTCACATCTACAGGTTACACAAACAAGTGATACACATTCTGAGATTGCGAACAATATAATCCTCAAGTAATGTTTGCAGAACTATGTCCTTAGTGCTTTTGCTTGAATTGAGTATAACTGTCAGTCAAGTTTTTGAGTAGCCTTTATTTTAGCATCGTGTGGCTAACTCTCAGGCAGTGTATATACGTTATGAGCAAGATACTTTAAAATTAGACAGTAAGGAATAGGCACTTTTGTTTTATCAAAAGTAACTTAAGTCATTTTTCAAAGCAGATATTTTGATATGTCATAGCAGGAAAAGCAAAGGTGTAATTAATAACACTAACGTGACTCACACTTGAATGGAACTGAGCCACCGTTAACTGGTGACACCTGTGCTGTTACTTGCTGTGAAAAAGTCAGATGGGGAAAAGGTGTATTATGTTGTACAGTTTAGAGACCGTGGCACTGAAGAAAAGACAAGAGGTGGAGCTGGACGTGGCAGAGCTTAAGATGTTGAGGTTCTCTTTGGGAGTGACGAGGACGGACAGGATCAGGAACTAGTACATCAGAGGGACAGCCAGAGAGGCCAGATTGAGGTGGTTTGGACACGTTCAGAGGAGAGACTGTGAATATATTGGTAGAAGGATGCTGAGGTTGGAGCTGCCAGGCAGGAGGTCTAGAGGAAGACCAAAGAGGAGATTTATGGATGTAGTGAGAGAGGACATGAAGTTAATTGGTGTGAGTGAAGAGGATGCAGAGGACAGGGTTAGATGGAGGCGCATGATTCGCTGTGGCGACCCCTGAAAGGGAACAGCCGAAAGGAAAAGAAGAAGGGAAAAGGTGTATTAAGCACCAATAGCAAACAAGATGCTGTATATTTGTGGTAAAGTACTGTCACATTTTACCATTAATATTGGCAGTTTTTCAATAAGATAATTTTTGGTTCCTCAAGTTAATAATAGTTTGACTTTTCTCTGCTGCGCTGACATTTACCTGCCACGATTGCAGGTGAATGTCTTACAGTGTTCCACCAAATCTCTGTATTTATTGCGCTTTGAATTGGCAAGCTCATCCTAATGGAACTACTTGATAGTTAAATAGTTGATTATTAAAAGCAGGGGCACATTCTTCAACCAATTAAGCCCACATATGATAAAAACTCGAAGACAGTGACACACTAGTGTTACATTGTTAACATTATGATGTACATACATTTAGTCAAATCTATCTATCGATCTTTTTTTGCACATTAAAAGGTTAATTACATGCTAAAAAAATCTCATTCTGCAAATGGAAATTTTAACGATTAAAGTTTTCATATCATTTGTCATATTATCATCCCAATGATACTCTGTCAAGTGCATTGGGAAATTCAGCTTTTGCCTCTGTTTTATCTGCATATTCCAAATAAGGATGAATGTGATCCGTCTGAAATACTGAGCTAATTTATTATTTTTCAGCTCCAATTGCAGTGGAACAAACAAAGAGCTCTATGGACGCCTCAGCAGTCTCATATGTTGCAGACTAAATATTTTCTCTCAGGGAACAAAGATGTGATCAGCTGCTTCAAGAAAATATTGCAATGCCTTTAAATTGAAATTGAAAGTCTACTTGACCTGAGGTTGATCTACTAAATAAAATGTTCCCTAATGCGTATATGCTTTATTAATTGTACACACTTTCCATAACTCTACACTTAACAGGGACAGTTCTCCCCAAAATCAAAAATACATATCTTTTCTTTCCTCATCTCTGTAGTGCTATTTATCCATCTAGATTGTATTGGTGTGAGTTGCAGAGTTTTGGAGATATCGGCCGTAGAGATGTCTGCCTTTTTTGTATATAATGTAACACTATGGCACTCTGCTTGTGGTGCTCAAAGCCCCAAAGAAATACATTTGAAAAACTCAACAGCAACGTCGCACTCCAGAAATCATGATACTCAAGATAATCCACAGATTTGTTGCGAGCAGTTTTATGTAGGAACTATTTTCTTTCTACCGATAGATCATACATGAAACTGATAAAAGATATTTTGTTGCTGCTTTGAGCACCAGAAGCCGAGTGCCATACAAATCTTTATGGCCGATAGCTTTAAAACTCAGCTACTCAGGGCAAAAACAGTCTTGATGGATAAATAGCACTACAGGGAAGAGGAAAAATATGTATTTTGGGGTGACCTGTCCCTTTACATCCGACATCATATATACATTATGTTTATAGATAAGATAAGTATGTCTGAATGTATTTACTTTACAATGTGCTACCTTACAATACATGTCACAGAAATTTATCAGAAATGCTGCAATATGCTTCATTAGGCTTTATTCTTTTGGCAATTCTTGCATAGAGTAATTCCAAGTGAACAAAATGAAGCTAAAGAAATTCCAGTAATGCAACACAAAACTATACATTTTCAGTATTTATGCTTGTATAGGACAGCTACAGATATAGAAGTATAACAGTGCTGGTCAACCCTGTCTTATACACTTGTGCACAAGTTCTCATCCACCTCATATCTATCTCTTGCTAAACATCTGGCAAAACATTTTTTTGCATGTAAACCACTCTGTGACTGGAAGAGATGGTGAAACGCCACATCATCCCATATGATTACAAAACGTTCTGCCTCACAAAACCCATTTCCTCACCTGGCACGAATCTTTCATGGAGGTCATCAAGGAATGAAGTTCATTCTGACTGCAGTTACACATTTTGACCTCAAGGGGGTAGTATGTGTACACATTGTTGATATGGGTGAAGCAGGTTCTGTTACACATTTACAAAAGATTGATATTTTCAATATATGAGGCTTACAATAAGGTTTGACAGGAGGGAAAATGGCCATGATTCACCCTGTTGAAGAGTGCAACAATAATAAATACCATAAACAGTGTAAATAAATAACAGGTGCATGGTGAAAAAAAATTGCAACGCTTCTATGCTAGACAACAATTCACTGTCTGGGTGGATGGTGTTATTTCAGGGTTTATGCATAAAATGCCTAGTGTTTTTTAATTTGCCATTCATTTCTTTGAGCAATTCTGCAAAAGCTAATATAATTATACCTTGTAATTGGACCCATATGAAGTGACTTGTGTGACTTTTTCTTGTTTCAAACATTTGCGTGTCTCTGGCTGAACTACAGATCTACTGTGGATGTGCTGTAACATGGAATAAATCAATAAGAGTTTTTAAAATGTTGTTTACCAGTGAAATCATGTCATGTCACCCTTTTTTAATTTAACAGTGCTTTTTAAATCTATTCATTCGTAGGCCTTGAGTTTCCCTATGAACCTTGAATCTATGTGCAACAAACTCCCTGAGGATACATTTGATTCATTTGACAAAGTTTAAAGGAAAGAGAGCAACAGGGGGAGAGATCAGTGCGTTCGGCTGGACATCATTTGTATTATCAACAATGTAATTACTTCTAAAATTGTGTTCAGGGAACAAACCAGAGAATTTACATTTCACCTTTAATGCCACTCATGAGTATACGGGACTTGAAGATTTCATCCACCCATTCACGAGCCAAGCAGCCAGGGTGCAGCTCCTCTCCTGAAGCATTTTTCCACATTTCAAATCCCCCTCCCTACTCACACCGGTGGAATTAAAAAGCTTTCATAATGGAAATCATCTCTCGGTGGCCTTCGGTCCACTGTGGATAATGTGTTTTCTGCTCAGAGCCTAATAAGCTCCCCCTACGCCATATGGCAAGCTGAGTTCACCTGCGTGTGCCTCGGGGCTGTGAGAACACATCTTTAGCTTCATATGGAATATGATTCATATGGTGCTGCAGCTCATACCAACAACTCACACTTCATGTGATGTAGGCAGAGCTCTGTCGAAGTGGGAAGTGGGAGGTGGGATAGGTCAGCAGCTGAAAACTCCATGAACATCTGGCAGCGAGGAAGTTGGAACTGTTACCTTGTTTCATAAAACTTCCCCCTATAACCGTGTCTCTTGAGCGGAGAGTAAAGGTTGGATTGAAGTGCGGTATAGCAGGTGGGTTGGTCAATGGGGAGCGCGGAATTTCTCGCAATCATGCTCCTGTTATCATCATGCAGCAAGGAGCTTTCCATCCAACAAGCTGCACCGGGCTTTGGAACATTTCCAATCCAGAGCTTAGCCTGCAGATCTGTAGTCTCAGTACTAGCCCACGCCTGCCCTGTCAGATCTAATCTCTTGGCTGCATGCCGTGAAATGGGGCTTATTAAGAGCTTAACTGAGATCAGCCCAACCCAGATCTGAGGCGTGCTAAGTAAAAGGGAAATTGCTCACCTGAAAAATCTCAAAATCACAAGAACTGGGTGGCATAAGGGGTTGATATCAGTCAAAAGAGGCTTTGCTGTACACCACTACGTGCTTTCTCCCTTCTGTCTCCGGGACGCATCATCTGTTAACTGCTAATTACAGACCAAAGAGAAAAGATGGATTTGAAGTTTCAATTGGAACTGGTCCCAGTATGATATCTCACAGGGCTAAAAGGGATAGACTTCTGAGCCACATGCTCCCAAAACTCTTGCCTCCTCACATTACTCTCACATTGTCTGTTTGCATTTAAACAACGAGATTCCTGACTGCATCCTCAGTGCAAATTATAAATTTAAAACACTGCGTTATAACTTTACCCATAGCTCTGTCTACAGCTCACCATTTACTTGTTCTTGTACCTTAAAAAAAAATACTGTTAAATACAGTTTGTTATAACTGCGGCAGTAGAAGGTTGGCCCTGACATTTTATTCCTGCTATTTCTTTACTTAGTCTGTCTCCAAAATGTATAAACAGCCTGAATTCAGAAACTGCTGAATGAAAATGTGCACAATAGAGCAATTATATTTACGGATGGGGATCATTAATTTTTATTGATATTGATACCGATTTTGAGACTGCTTGATGATCAGAGTCTTTGTCGATACTTTTCTATTATTTTGATGGAAAGACGGGATGACAAACATTCTTAACAGAACTGGTGTTGCTTTTATTGCTTAACTGTGAGTCTGTGACTGTTTGATTTCTGAACAGAATGAAATTCAACATAACGTATATATGAGATTGTAAAATAATATATCAGCAGCAAATATGTCCAACAATAAATATGGGCTGAGCTTGAGTCGACCACCATCTAAACGAATGAAGTTGGCGAATGTTAAACATATTTTGGCTGATCATTAAACACGAATCGTTACTGGGCCGTCCAAATGTTCTTCTATCAGACAGAAGGTAGGTGACACATTTTTCATTTGGTAAAATGTGCTAAATATTGAATAAACGGTTTTGTTTATGTTTCAATAACTATTATTTTGTTTTCCCAGTAAAGTATTGGTTAATGTCTGTACTGTCACTTTAAGAGAGCGCATACTTTGGGATTATTATTAACTGTATTATTATTGTCAACGAATGGGACTTATTAGTTGGGGGAAGTTGGGGTGCACGCACCATGTGTACCTGGTGTGGAGGAGGATGGTCGTCCTGCAACTGCAGCCAGAGCTGCTGATGTTCCGGCTGACAGCTGAAGGTACTTCATTTTGGCTTTAACAGATTCGCAACGTTGAGGCACTTTAGCATTGACGTTGTGTTCCCCAAATTAACTTTGGCTTAACTGAAATGTAGCCAAGCCTTTGACCGCTTTGCACATTCAGCCATCCTAGCAAGCAACGCAAATGAGAAATGAAGCGAACGGGGGCGTGTGGCAATTCAATTCTTCTTCGTTTAGTTTAATGGTGGTGAGCAGGCAATTCAATTGAATTAAAAAAAACTTTATTAGACAATTGATGTATGTTTGTGAACCAGTCATTTGATTTATCATAAACAAAGGGACTCGTCTCACGAGACATGACGTTATGTTATAAGACCCGTTAGTCTTAAAAGCAGTATCGATAACCTCGGACCTTAGAGATTTTGGGGTTTTGAGAAATTTGGAACCGGGTCCTTACAGAACCGGGTTTCGATCCCCATCTCTAATTATATTTCACGCCAACTGAAAGAAAAGTAATAGCAGCTGTACTTTGCATTTAGTGCTAATTAGCAAATGTTAGCATGATGACACAGTAAGCAAAGATGGTTAACATGGTAAACATTATAACTGCTAAACAGCAGCATGTTAGCATTTTAGTTGTGAGGATGTTATTGTGATGATGTTAACATTTAGCTCCAAGCTGCCAGCGTGGCTGTTAACTAGTTTTGTTATCAGCCTATCTGGCAAGTTGCAATACTGAACGTATCTGCAAAATGTTTCCTAACAACACATTTAATTAGCTTTTCTTACAATATCCACTTGTAGCAACAAACGCATTAATAGACGTTTTCTATGTTTAGGCACTCACAGCACTTGGTTGCAGACTCGATTAGCATCCATCCATCCATTCATCCATTTTCTACCGCTTATCCGGGGCCGGGTCGCGGGGGCAGCAGTCTAAGCAGAGACGCCCAGACTTCCCTCTCCCCCGACACTTCCTCCAGCTCTTCCGGGGGAATACCGAGGCGTTCCCAGGCCAGCCGAGAGACATAGTCCCTCCAGCGTGACCTAGGTCTTCCCCGGGGCCTCCTCCCGGTTGGACATGCCCGGAACACCTCCCCAGGGAGGCGTCCAGGAGGCATCCGGGACAGATGCCCGAGTCATTTGATTTATCATAAACAAAGGGACTCGTCTCACGAGACATGACGTTATGTTATAAGACCCGTTAGTCTTAAAAGCAGTATCGATAACCTCGGACCTTAGAGATTTTGGGGTTTTGAGAAATTTGGAACCGGGTCCTTACAGAACCGGGTTTCGATCCCCATCTCTAATTATATTTCACGCCAACTGAAAGAAAAGTAATAGCAGCTGTACTTTGCATTTAGTGCTAATTAGCAAATGTTAGCATGATGACACAGTAAGCAAAGATGGTTAACATGGTAAACATTATAACTGCTAAACAGCAGCATGTTAGCATTTTAGTTGTGAGGATGTTATTGTGATGATGTTAACATTTAGCTCCAAGCTGCCAGCGTGGCTGTTAACTAGTTTTGTTATCAGCCTATCTGGCAAGTTGCAATACTGAACGTATCTGCAAAATGTTTCCTAACAACACATTTAATTAGCTTTTCTTACAATATCCACTTGTAGCAACAAACGCATTAATAGACGTTTTCTATGTTTAGGCACTCACAGCACTTGGTTGCAGACTCGATTAGCATCCATCCATCCATTCATCCATTTTCTACCGCTTATCCGGGGCCGGGTCGCGGGGGCAGCAGTCT
>CM022481.1:10337977-10359960 GCA_011952105.1 Coreoperca whiteheadi
GGAGGTGCTGATTCTCATCCCCGCCGCTTCACACTCGGCTGCAAACCGTCCCAATGCTCGATTAGCATTAGCATTTAATAAAATTCATTGGAGACCCCCAACAGACCCTTTTAAGGGTCCCAGTAAGCCATGTCAGTGAGTGAGCATGCGCAATACCAGAGCCCTGGAACTGGCTCACCTAAATGGAATGCGGCCATTGTTATTGTTATGAGTTACACCTGTGCTTCATGCTGTGACAACTCAAAATGTCTGACGTGAGAAAGGTCTATGTCCTGCTCTTTCGCACCCACACTATCCCCAAAACTTGTGTGCGGTACAAAAACGTAGCACTTCATTCACAGGAAAAACGTTATTGGCAAAACAAATTAATAGTTAATGAACACAATTTCAAGGAAACTGGGTTGTGCAGGCACATACATGAAATACTTGTGTGTCAACTCTAACAAGCACAGTGCATGTTACAGCAAATATAAAGACACTGTACATATCCCATTCACACATGGTCACACAGTCATAAATGCATTAAAACCCACACCTGCCTGTCCATCCCTGAAGCGATGTTGTCTCACCCCTGCATCCACTGATCTCCCCTGGCTGTACAGCCTGAGATCAAGGCCCCATCTTACCCAGACACACACATACATCATCCAGTTTCCCTGCCCCTACCCTAAGGATCCGTCCCCATGCTGAGGTTTGATTCGTGTTTACCAACCTTGGGATGACGCACACATGTTACATGCTGTAAACACTGGGAAACGACAGGAAACCCAAGGACGGAGATGGATTATGCATTTGTGATAGTGAAGGGAATGCGGCTTGCATGAAGGTTTTGCGTCAGGAGCAGAACTAAGTGACACTGAAAGGCATATGTCAGACCTGCGTGGTTTGGCTTATGAGCTTTTTTCCTCAGCCTAATTTGACTTGAATGTGACATGTGCGCAGCATGATGGAAAGCTAGCATTTTTTATTTCAGGAAACAGAGAATGAGGAGCAATTGGGCACATTTATTACTTTGAATCATAACACTGATTTTAACCTTCGATTTGTTCATCATTTGAAAATGTGTCAATTTTCAGGGCTTTATTTTTGCAGTTTTATGGTTGAATATATTTCATGGAGATACAGACAGACTTTAACATGTTGACGATACCCACTTCTATCTAGGAGTGTGTGTACACAAGTGATTCACTGCCTGTATCAGCCTCCATTAAATCCAGGCCAGGATACCCAACGTGGCCTGGCACTAACCTCCTGTTGCGCTCATAAAACATTCAAACC
The DNA here is from genome assembly GCA_011952105.1 of Coreoperca whiteheadi. Classification (NCBI taxonomy): domain Eukaryota; kingdom Metazoa; phylum Chordata; class Actinopteri; order Centrarchiformes; family Sinipercidae; genus Coreoperca; species Coreoperca whiteheadi. The sequence continues at coordinate 10,339,256 of CM022481.1, forward strand.
ATCAGATAACATTCGAGTTAGTAAGCTAAGTATTTTTTCTCTATTATAAAAGAGGATGGCATACCTTGCCTTATCAGGATGTCAAGTGAAACACAAATCAATTTTGCTCTACTTACACTAAGCAGATTGTGTTTTCAAACTTGGGATGTAGTAACATTTTTTCCATTTGTTCGAAGATTGAATTGCATTTTGGAACAATCCCGTTCTTTTTAAGAACACAAACACGCACAGGCATATGCACCGTGCGTGAGGTTTTTTTTTTTGTGTAATTGAAAATGGGTTTGCATTCAGTGGATGGAATTCCATCTTCCTCCCTTCAGTTCCATCACCAGGATGAAGCAGGTTTCACTGTGGCTGCCATGTAAAAAAAACATCATGACTGCGGGGAGAAGAAGACTTTTTGACAACAGAACATGTTTCTTATACTTAGTATTTATGAAACACCTCCTGAAGGTTATTTCTTAAGCAGAATCCCTCCTCTTAGGGGTGGAAGCATAACAGGAAAGATGGACACATAGATAGTGCCATGGAAGTCATGAACCCATTATGTTGTTTACAAATAAAATTGTGCCCTGGAATGTCACTTTTTCTTTCCCCCCCCCCCAATGTGCACGCATGAGCTTAAATGCACTTTGGAGAAAGATGACAAAGACTGGGGCAGCGAGGGCATTTTGAGGGATGTAGCGCTCTGCATGCTCAGGGTACGCACCTGGTGCAACACTGCAGGACATTAAAGCACAAAAGCCATGAAAGAGGTGACCAGTCATTTTTTTATGTGCAGCTTTGCTGTCCTGTTCTCTCCAGCCAGCTGAGCCACTCAGGCTCAGAGTTTGATCAGTATGTGAAGCCTGACACAGACAAGGCACCATGCAATGAACATGAAAGGCTCAGCAAACACCCAGGCACTGACACACACACACACTTACTCATGCAAACATACGCACCCACCCATCCAACACACACACTTTTTCTTTCATGTGTCTGCCTCTCACACTGTCTCATTCCACCGTTTTGGTCAAAAAGGCTCAAAAACACAAAACCAACAATTCACACACTGTAGCCCCCTGCCGCTCTCCACTTCTCATTCGCTCTCAGAATCCCATTTATCTCAATAATGGAGAGGAGGAAAGTGCCAGTGCCAGATCGTCTGTGGCACCTCTGCCGCCTTGCATTTTTGAAGGTGCCAACCAATCTGTCTGTCTGACAAAATTCATGAAGGTGCCACTTTTAAAGAGGAGGAGGAAGAAAGGTCATGTTTGAATAATGAATCTGTGTGGGGAATGAACTACAGCCCCGGTGTCTGTCTGAGATTTTGCAAATTTTCTTCAGGTGGATGAGGCAGTGACCACAGGTTCAATGTCTGTTAGAGACACTTGAAGAAAGACGGGCTAAACTTTCCATTTAAGAGAATAAATTGCTCAAACAAGAAACAAGGGAGAGAATCCGAATAAAAAAAACAAACAAATCACAAACTCATTCAATTATTATTTCCGCCATCCTTACATACAGGCCAAACAAAGGAAAATAGGAACAGAGGGAGATGACTCTGATATTATGGCATTGTTCACTGGTACTAGCAGAAGGTCAGACTCTGTCCTGACAAAAAAGCCATTATCCGGAAGGGGGAGATAGTCCACTGGGGCTCAGGGCTCATCAGTGTAAAGGACAGCGAGGCAGGCTGCAGACGACAGATACAGTAGGCAGTCCGAGCCGCCCCATGGTGGCAATAACTTTCTGTGCAGGTGGAGATAGGTGTCATCAGGAATGGGCAGGGTTATCTGCCATCCTCTTTTCTGGCACAGACAGAGACAATACGATTAATTTAGTGCTGCGTTATAGATTGTTGCTTAAACTCTTGAGTTAAAGCTGCAGTGAGATGAAAAATCTGATGTCTCCGAATTGATGCGGCCTTCTACACAAAACTATTGTAACTGTCAGAGTTGTGTAATTCGCTCAGGAAAACCCTCCCTCTGCTGGTCAACATGATCACAATATTTAAAACAAATGAAGCTTATTTTCCACAGTATTACAGTTTAGTTTTAAACTAAATATCTAATTGGTTGACATCAACCATGTTAGAATACAGTAGATTTACCAAGAACTGCAAGGTAGTGCCATTGCTAGGTTTCTCCTTTAACTACTAAGAAGTGCCTTAGCATATAATGACACTGGCAGTTTTTAAAAACTGACTTTAGATGGACCACTATTAGAAAAACTGTGGCATGTTTTTGCACTGGCTATAAGTTACGTATTTGTGAATTAATTAGCCTATATTTGAACTTACATAAACACTAAATTACAACTATATTACAAATAAATTTAAAACCATATTCGCCTTATTTAGTTACACCAATCACTCAGTGAAGATCTAAATCTGCAAGACTGACACACCACTTTCATTTTGTACTCTTGGTTGAACACTGGGACAACTCATCCATGAGTCACGTAGATCCCACGATGCATCGAACTCAACTATTTATCATGACAGTATGTTGGAGTTCAATTAATAGCACACACTTGAGGAGCGCAAGTGTGAAAACGGTTTAATCAGCAATCTGCAGAATCGAGTGATGGCTTCCAGTGCACAAGAGCATCTGCTGAAGAGTGACTGTTTCTCTGTCTATAAATCAAAATATAGGCAGAGAGAAGGGGAAAATGTGTATGTGATGGCGCCTTCAGGCTCAGGGCACAATATTATCACTTAAACTGTGAGAGTAGTTATACTGTATATTATGTGCATTAACTGTCTTGGAGTTATCTTTGATCAAGCTGAGGCTGGCACTTATGCAGGCGAAAAACAGCTTACAACATGCGTTTCCATTAAGTAGCAGGTAAACTCATCAGCTACTTGACTTTATCTGCTTGTCTTTGCGTGATCCTGTGCAGAGGTATCAGAGTAATAAAGTGGAATGATGCAATTTTATGTGCAAACCGGGCCGGAGGAATATAAAGTGAAAGCAGGATGGCGTTCTGCTTTTAAGGCTTGACCCTGCTCCCCGGTGATACTGCAATCAGCAAGACAACACTACAGCTCATCCTAATTATTTCTAACTGATGGGCCAATCCATCAAGAGAGACAGTCTGAAAGAGGGAAAGGAGGAGGTGAGGGGAAACGGGGAAAGACGGTAAGAGTTCATGCTGAGGCTCAAACACTGTAGGATCTTTCCTTTCTTTTTTTCATTTTGTTCTTTCTTTTTTAATCTTTCCCCTTTCACATGTCTTATTGTTTTTCGTTTCTCACTTTCCTAGAGTCGTCTCTTGCTCTCCACACGAAAACATGCCTTTATTTGTGTTGTACTGTACTGTATATTTGGCAAGGTGCAGGTTAAGTCGATAACACAAATATATAGGGTTGTCATCGACATAGTTTATAATGCACAAGCAAGCGATCTTCTGTCCGAATGAGTCAATGTGATTTCACAGAACCTATTTAGCTTTATTCCTCATATGAGGATTCCATGACAAATGTCCACAGTCCAGGCACATCGGGTCATTAAATTCAGATTTATAAGATTGATATCAATACTTATCAAAACACTAACGCCCCCTTACCCCATCAAAGGCCCCAGGCGCCTATTCTCCCTCATGAAGTGAGAGACGGATGGACGAGAGGAAGAGAAAGGGTTAGATAGAGAGAAAAATGTCCTCAGCCACAGCAGCTGAGTGCAAGTCACCATCACAGCATTAGCCGACGTCTCCTGATAACAATGGTAAGGGATTAATCAGTATTCTGTGCATAGTTTAGGGCTGCACTAGTTCTTTATCGCAGCAGCAACTGCGGCCTTCCTCTAAAGGTAAGGTTAAAATGGAGATTACGCTTTGTTCCTGCTCACCTCCTCTAATGAACCTTATCTCCCCTCATACCCATCTCTTCATTCTGTCTCGCTCCCACAGAATAGCACACCTCGTGCCCTCTTTTACCCTCTCTGGAGAAAAACAAAGAAAAGCTCTGTGTTTTCTGTGTCTCTTTTTAAGTGCAATGGGCCAGTCACACTGTTGTCTCCTTCATTTCCGCTTTGAGTGATTCACATTGAAGCCTTTACACTTCTCGACTGCTTAGCGGCTTTCCCGCCCAATGCCTAAACACTGTTTTAAAATCCCTAACCATGGGCCCATTTGCTCATAATGCTTTAGAATTACTTGCTGCTTTCATCCAAAAAGCAAACGTGAAATTCTCTTTTGCAAACCAGTAAACACTAATGTCTGCCCAAGAAAAGCAATTTACTCTGAGAAAATTTAAACATATTGTTGCGAGCCCAATGCTATCTGTCTCACATGCAACAAACCAATTCACACGTGCTAAATGAATGCAGGTATATATTATTGAAAATTACACAGCAGACACCTGAAGGTCAAGAGATAGCCACATTTGAAAGGATGAGCCATCAATTTAACCATTTTGATGACTCGTTGGTGGTTGCACCAGGCTCCTTGTAAGTTCAAACACAGCTTATTTAAAATGTTTAAAATACATGTTTACTAAGTGGAGGTCTATGCATCATATTACAAGTGATAGCACCACACAAACTAATGCTAACAGCTAGTTCTTACGTAGAAATTAGTTGTTACAAATTGTTTGCAACCAGTAGGCTACCTGCCAACTGAACCAACTGTATGTTAACTTCCCAACATTATACCTGTTAGACTGAAGAGTAAAAGAGAACATCGTACACATATCTGACCTGACATTTGATCAAAATGCTGTTTAGTAATTTAGACTTTAAATTACATTTAACAAAAGTACCTCAAATAAATACGTCAAATAAAAAAACATGATCCTAATATCCTACATGACCAAATAGTGTCAGTTACTGTAGGTTAGCATAATCAGATATTCCCACTCATTCTAAACTGTAAACTAACTTTATAAATTCACCTTGTAAACATTATAAGCACACAATTCGTAACTATAGGAACAAAGGATTGGAAATTAAGTATCGCACTTTTTGAAAGTTATGCTACAGTTTGTGACTTCCTCTTGACAAACTGTAGTTGATTGCTTTTGATTAGACGGCACTAAAGATAGTAGCGACCAATTTAGACATTGCTAAAGTTTTTACTTGCTAGAGCATTAATTATTAAAGTACCCCTGCACTTAAAAATGTGTTTTTCTTATGTTTATCTAACCTAACATGTCAGGCCTTGACTGCACAGATACAAGTCTGTAAAGAGTTTGTCAGTACAGAGGTGTTTTCACATTCCTCTACTGAAGGGGGAGATGTCTCTACACTTTCCTGTAATCTGACATCCAAATTCGAAAGCCAATCGCAATGCCACAAGGCAAAGAAACCTGAAACGTCCAGCGCAGAGCAGACTTGTCAGTACAGAGAGCACGAGTAGGGCTGAAGCTATCGATTATTTTAGTAATCGAGTATTCTACCAATTATTCTATCAATCAATCGGATAAGAAATACTTTTTCTTTATTAAAGAGCAATAGTAAATATGCAAAAGAGAAAAATAAGACAGGTCTCTTAAAATGAGCAAGTTGGTTTCATTCTTAGAAAAATCTACATTTTTATTGCTTAGATTATACACCATAATATTATCTGTCAAAACTAAACCCATTTAAGTGTCATATTACATTCTGGGTTTAAAAAAACAACATGTTCTGAAATGCAAAAACACCTTTTGCTTTATAAAAAGGTATATATATGCTTAACTTTCAGAACTACAAGTTTCAACCTGACTACAGCTCAGCTTTATAACGTGAGCCTTTACGGTCTTCTATGTGGCATTTGTAGGAGGCAGAAACGAGTGGACAGGAGCTGTGACAATCATAATAATAACATGAGTGAAGCTCAGGCTTTCACAAAATGACGGCAGCATTTTTTTTTCTGTGATTAATATCTTGAACAAAAGCTAACTTACTTAGGGGCATCATAACTAGCCACCATATTGACTTAACTATCCATTATATATAGTTATAATTAACAGCCTACATTCTTTACTAGCCTTCATATACCTTGTGTCAGTCCGCTCTGTGGACTGGATGCTTTTGGCTGAGATGCTGAAGCACGGGCGTCGTGCTTTTGTGGTAGACTAGTTCAGTTTTATAATAGGCGCACTGTACAGAGTTTTCGTGGACACTTTCTGTCGCTTTCTCTGGCCCGCCTCTTCTCTGCGCCCTGCGCTATTTTCTCTCTTCTTCCTCTTTGTAATCTGTCAAATCACACCAAAGACGCTCCGAAGTGTCTCTGATCGAACACAACGTAAGCGCGTTGTGTGACAGTAATAATCATCCGTACGAGACACAGTGTATGTAATTATATGGATTAAACGAACGCTTCGATGCAAATTATTATTCGTTTCAGCCTTAAGCGAGAGTTTGCACTAAGTTAACATAGTGAAAGTTTTGACAGCAAACATGGCAGAGTGTGCAGTTTTGTGATGTAAACCGGACCCTGGAGATTCCTTCACCTATCTACTATGGTTCCGTAATACTGTAACACCGTAACATCATAGCAGATATTAGTGTGTGTTTCACAGCCACTAACACTGTGTCAGCAATTGGCAGTTACAAGCTAACAAACAACAAAAACTAATAACAGATGCTAACTACACTTACCATTCTGGTACGTCTGCTAGTCGTCAATTTTGGTGCCCAATAGAATCCTCATCTGGGTCTGACTGAGGCTCAAACATGTATGACTGAATCTCTCTGATGTTTCCACTATAACTAGCCACCTCCACGTGCAGTGCTCTCTCACCATGGATGTATGTCGCTCACCCACATCCATGCGCTCAACGGCACTGGCCAACCTAACACCCTTCAAAGATCCAGAATTTCTCATTGAGGGAGAAGAGCAGCCCCTTTTTATGTGGGATAATCATGTTAAACAAAATATTAATCATTGCAGAGTATTTTTTACTGGTTTCCACTGGTTTGACACTAGGTAGTTGTTACTAAGAACTTACGGAAACACTTTACACGCAAACTGGGTGATAGGTTTAAGGTGCAATCCAGTTCTTCAAAAGACCATTCAGCAAATTTCTTCACAATCATCTTGGTCACACCAAGACAATTGAAAATGAATAAAACATCACCTTTGTTCAGAGCTGAATCACATGCTGGTGAAACAACAGCAACCTCTTCACCTGAGCAGGAGGCAGGAATATGTAACATGGTGATGGCACATCATGCCAATCAACTTGAAGAGCTTCAGAGTGCTGTTAGTACATCAGCCATCAACAGGCTGAAGAGCAGTTGCAATGAATCAGACCTTTAGGGTTACCTTTGAGAGGAAAAGTGGCAATGTGAAGAGGCCGAGGCACCAGCATACAGTATATATACAGTAGATAAAATCACATTATTGTATGTTATCGTGTTTGTCCTTCAGTATTCTTAGACACGTAAATGCCCACTTTCAGAATACATAATACATTCAAATTATATGTGTACTTATTGTAATTATGTGATTAGAGTGTTTTTCAAAACTACTTTGTGTTTTTCTCTCTGCAGAGTGATGGACCTGGAGCAAAATGCATCCGCCACACAAATTTATTTTCTTGATGATGCAGGATTCAACCTGGCAAAGTCAAAGGAAATGGTCACAAGGATGTAAGAGGGGTAATTTGATAAAATGTCCTCAAATATTAGAGAATGTTGTAATTTCCTAAATTTCTATCATTGGGCTCTAAAAAATACAAAACACTTTCTTGCTTTTTTGGAGGCTTGTAAAACCTTCTTATTTCTCAAAATGAGAGTGCTGGTGAGGGCTGACTAAGTGATGTGGCAGTTTGGGACAATTTTAGCTTCTACCTGTCTCCTCTTAAAAAGGCAATGGTTTCGCTTGCAAGGGTTCCATCCCAATGTATTCATTGTTTCTCCATTCAACTGAGGATTTCTCCTCATGAGTCTCTAAACCACATTCATGTATCTCAAGCGACAATATCAGGTGGTGTGATGTGAATAAAATCCTGCAGCTAAAAAGAGAGGAGAAACTGGAAGAACAGGGAAATGCCAGTATTTCTTTTTATTTACTTTAACTTTTACCTTTAAAGCTGCAGTAGGAAATGTCATTTCAGTATAATTCTGGTAATTCTAACATTGCATGTCACTAACAATATTTAATTGAAGGGTTCCTTTAAAAAATGTGTGCCTGTGAGCGCCTGCCCTTTAGTTTTTAGTATTTAGTATTTAGTTTTTTAAAACTGGACCTAGTCTGAATCAAACAATCAATCAGGGTTAGCTAGCACGTAGCCAATCACAGAGACTCTGTAGAAACAAGGGTCATCTGGGTTCTATGTGACTTGGTTCTTCCCTTCCTCTCTTCTTGGTTCGGCGGCGTGCATTCAGAAGGTGTGTCAAGAGCTATGGCAACTTGTGAACAATTTCCAATACCTCCTTTGCCTACAACGGCGTATAGTACAAAACAGGCCAAAATAAGGGAGACCTTGGAGGAGAAGAGAGAAAAAAATATCGTGCTAAATAAAAACAGATATCAGACGAGGGTCAACATCGGAGAGGCATTTTCAAGATGGTGAGAGTGGCGGGAGTGTAAGTGGCTGAAGAGCGTGTTGTTGGCCTATTCCTTCTTGACAGGTAAGTGCTAACGATAGCACTAAAACAAGTCATCTGTGCAATGCTGATATGTAACCAAGCAAGCTGTCATCACATGTCATTTGTTCGGAGGGCCTTAGCGAATGCAGCAGAGAGAGAGGCGGAAGGCTTTGCATATGTTCAAATTCACCAACTGCAGCTTTAAATCACCAGCCATTAATATTACATTTACTGAACTATATCTGCAACAATAGCACTGTTCCAATTGTCATCATTTTTTAAAATGCATCTGTCTTATATTTACTAGGACATTTAAGCCTAACCCAGAAACAAGGTGGTCACATCCCAAAAGACATTTTTCAGGTGATAACATGTTGTGATAATAATTTGTATTTTTGAGAATGTAGACAGTGTTTGACGAATTGTATTAAAAGATATTGACACCTTTGAACTACTGTTACAAATATTGGAAGGCATTGAATCCTGACAAGCCAGGACTGGGATAATAATTCAAGCTGGGAAATATTTTTCTGTTGATGTCAGTAGCATATCTTTTACTTTTAATTTAAAATAACATCCAAAATAGTAAAAAAACAAACAGCCCAGTGTCTTCAGTTTCAAGAGTTAGTCAGTTGCACTTCAATAATTAAGGCAACACGAATAAATATTCATCACATCATTTTTGTGCACTTTTGGAGTTTGTTTTCACCTGGCATTTCCTCCGAGCTCTGACTGGACTGTTTATCATAATGAAGCTCTGGTAGCTCTGAGTAACTGGTGAAAGAGTATACAGGTCTTTATTTTCCAGATTATTTCCGCGCATACGCATCTCCTGCTTTCTTACATAGCATGATTACGTTTTTTAAAACATATATAATTAACTTGGGAAAGGTAGTGATATGACGTGCTAAGGGCCCTGCTATTTTTTATTTTATTCTTTTATTCTTTTTTAAACACCAACCATGTCCCTTGCTCATGAAGATATCTGTAATTTTATAGCATTTGGCACTTTCCTCTCAGCTCTACCTTTTTGCTTTCTCTCGTTCTCTTTTTCTCCCGTGCTGTCCATATTTTCTCCACACTGCCTGAACGCTGTGTTGATGTGTATGTGCATGCAACCAATCGTGTGTGCCGACAGACAGAGATCATACCATCACATTAAAGGCAGGGGGGGCTGACAGTTTTGAGGGACTAGCTGCCCTGTGTTGTTTTCTATTTGATTTACCAATTTCATTTAGCATTTTTAACATTGGAGTAACACTCCAGGCCGAGCTTGCCAGGCCACTAGGAACTCTCCCGTTGCTCCTGATGGCCAGCCTGTGGCAAGCTATCAGGGTTGCCAGCCCAAAAACCAGCAAATACCAGGGGCATGTTCAGCCCCGACAAAACATAGCAAAACGTTTATTTTAACAAAAAACGGTGGTGCGTTGAATACCCTGTTGTGTTAAGCACTACCTTTTTAATATGGTGGGGTTAAATACAAGTCACTGCTGATTGGGTAACACCTCTGACACACACCCAACAAACGAGACAACATGTACCTCAAAGCCCAGTTGCACACCGTTTTGAGGAAACATGTCGTTAAACCCGGAATCCATAGCAAAACAATGCTTACCGTTCAGACTGAACGTGCCCCAGGGCTGCGTTCAGCCCCAACAAAATGTTTATTTAAATGGTAATGATGGTGCTGGTGACACCCTGTTGTGTACACAAGCGCACTGCCTACGGTGGGGTTTAAGCACGTCACTGCTGATTGGGTAACACCTCAGTCAACTTGCCTTGTATATATAAACTTGTACTGGCCCCGGGCCATCGGTTATGCCGAACCCTGGCCCACTTCTAAATCCCCTCTAAAACCTTATACTTTTGGTCATTTTGGACCCGTCAAAATGTTTAAATTGAATCATTCACAATCATATTTTTTATTTTGCACCTTTCAAAAAGCATTTTATGACTACATAAGGGCAGTGCAACAATAATTATTAGTGCAGCTTTAAGGATTGGACTTGCTAGTGCTAAAGAAAATGAAAAAGTCTGAAAATGAATAATATCTGGGGGTGTGGAGTTAGAAAGAAGTGCGCTTACCAGACCTTTGTAGCACGTTCCTCACCTCTACTCAAGGCTACATTAGCCACTAGTAGCATGACACGCCCACATCTTCGCCCAAACTGTCAGCAGTGGAGTTGTATTGTGGCTAATATAGGCGCCATATTTTGAAAAGAAAGAAGATTGTGTGGAATAAAAAAGACGATATCTCTGGTTCTGCTGCATCACTTTTGATCCTTTTCGTTAAACTGTCCATCATTAGTCCGACAATGTTGTAGGGGTGCAATGCTAAATCGGTGGGGTACTCTTTTGCAAAACTTATAAGAGCTTGTTGGAAGCTGTTGTTTTGTAGTCACTGTTTTTACTGCCAAACTTTGGTCTCATAAATGATGTGATCTGCCATTTACTATTTCTATTTCTAACCTCTCCTTTTTGTCTGCCTTCACAGGGTATCAACGTAGTTTCCCCTTTGTGCAGCTGAAATGTAGATGTCAGGATGCAATTTGCATAAGAAAACGGTAAAAAAATTGTTGCTTCATCCTAAAAGTGACATATCTTTTGTACATGCACTATTGTTCACACAAAATCCCTGCAAAAACGCTCAAGTCATTTCTCTGCATGAATGCCCTTTCTAAACCAACGGGCTTTAGATGAATTCTAAATCACACAATGTGCTTCTCTCCCCACTTTCTCTCTCAGACCACTCAGATCCAGAGCTGGCATGATAAATCTGTATGCACATCTGCCAAACCAACCCTGTCTCCTCTCCACCTCTCTCCCCCTCCATGTTCAGACCCCCCCCCCCCCAAGCTCTCAGTCCCAGACTCATTTGATTTGGGGTGTAATTGCGGGTGCAGATCTGTGGCAGGGTGTGGAGAGGTGCGATTGCTGTGCTCCACTGAGTGCTGAGGATGTGATAGAAGAGAACAGTGCCCAGGAGACACCATGCTGCTATAGCTGGTTACCTAGACTCATACCTAGCTCCAAGCACACTACAGTGCCAACGGGAAGCCGAGGTTGGCTTTGCCAGTTTAAGTCTCTCTGTCTTTGATTCCCTCGCTCTGTCTCTTTCACACTTGACTCGCTCCCCTGTGGTAGCTTCTTATTCACTTTTCACCTGTCTGTCTTTCATTTTCTCTCTCCAATTTTTCTCTTCTACATCTTTCATTGTCTATTTTACAATCAACAGATCGATCTGTCTATCTATCATATAGGTCTTAGCTGTATACCTAAAACACATTTTTCCTCTCTCTCTTTCTCTTCCATACTCTTTCCACAAGCATGCATTTTCAATTCGATGTGGACTTAGTTCCTGCAGATTTATCCTTGCTAGGGCTCGAGTTACAAATTACCATGCCAGGTGCCTGCACATTTTCGATTTCACATTCACTTGGCTAGAAAAGTAAACTCAAATATGTGAACGGTGGGATGATTCTTTTTCCAAGTGTTGCCATTTGGAGCTTTAGTGTGCAGCCCATCAGGGAACCGGTTGACCTCGAACACAGGAAACAGTTCAAAGGTTCAACCTGAAAGGCTGACCTGTGTTTTTGAGTGATCAGCTGTGCAGCTTCTCCTGCAAGCTACACAAGCTGTAAGGTTTGCTATCAAAACTCAATGTGTGAAAGTGTGTGTGTGATGATATTTTCTTTTAATACAGTGGCTGGCCTCAAAACTGTAACAATCTCTGCGGTGCAAGATAGTAATCAAGCCCCTCAAACTGCATAATTACACCAACAGCCGACTGTTAAAACCCATCAGCCTCCTGTGGTTCCATGCCAATGTATTAAACTGAGGTATAGCCTGTAATTATAGTCAAGACAGAGTATAAAGTGAAGTGCCTATGGACAGAGGAAAATATTAAGCTAGCTCCCTGTAAGTTAAGACTATTGCAATTAAGTCCCAACATGCTACAATACATAGCAATCATATACACTGGGTTATAAGGCTTAATTGCATGATATTGACAGGAAAAGCCTTCCCCAAATTGGCTCCCATAAGAGATTATCTGGTGTGTGATAAATATTCTGAGTGAGTCTATTTTAGTAAGGTGAATATACAGCCTCAGCTCCCTGCTCTCTGTCGCAGCCTTGAGATACACACAGGAGAGATTCAGGAGGGAGAAGATTTTGAGTCTGGGAGCAGTTGCTCCGCAGGACACTCCAGGCCTTCACAGGAAATGATTTATTCAGGAAGTAAGTGTAGCAGCGGGCCACGGGGCCTCCCCTGCCATCATTTAGGTGCATGGGCCTGCTTCATTTATCCTCCCCCTTTTATTGATTAATTCATGGCCCTGATTAAAATTTCACAAGTTGCCAATTGTCCTTCACAACGTCTGACTCCCCTGTCGATCTGGAGCCAGTGGGGACAACTGCTCTCCTGGTAATGGGAGAAAACGACGCTGCTGCTCTGGAACGCTTACTCTCTCATCACAGACGGAGCTGGTCTAAGAGATCGCTTCTCTCTCTCTCTGAATATTTTACCAATTGCAGCCCATTATAATCTTTCTTTTTTTCGGGTACCAAGTGAGGGATGACTTAAATATTGATGATATGGTAATTCATCAATAATTGCGGGCTGCTGGGATAACAACCCACATATGGGCAAAGGAGAGTATCAATTAAGCAGTCAATCATTTCTCACTCAGCATGTGCAATGATTCTGCGTTAGTCGAAGGTGTTTTGCAGTAAGTTGGGCATTAACAAAGTGTTATATGGAAAAATTATCGATATCCTATCTCCATAGCAATGAGATTTATCTCATAATTCATAAGGCCTTGAAGAAGCTCTGGCAGGGAAAAAGGGTAGATGCAAATGCAAAGATTTCTTAAACTATGCAGGTAGCAACCATATTTCTTTGTTGAAGATACAGCGCAGGGAACTCTAGAAAAAGCTGTGATTTAAGATGTAAATTAGAGTTGCATGGCAGTATGAGTCACCTTAATACATTTAATGACCATGTTCAAGACAAAAATATTGCAGGTTTGACAAAAAGTATTTTACTAACAAGCCAGAGAGAAAAACAAAAGCCTTGTAAATTAACAAAGTTTCCCCAAAATAACAGCTGGATTATCTTACATGCTTTTGGCTCTGTCTCCTGAACTACTGAGCTGTTTTTTCTTTCATGTTCCCCTTTTCTCAAGGCTACGACATATAAAGCAAGAAAACTCTTCTGACTATGAGAAATCACTTTCATTTCTTTGCAATAATAGAGTCAAAACCTACAATTATTCCCACACTTCTCTACCTGATTACCTGATACATAGCAGTGCACACACACACGCACACACACACACACACACACACACACACGCAGACAAAAAGAAAAAAAAGCGGTTATGCTATCTTTGCTATTGGAATAGAATTTGTACTTCCACAGTGATAGATCAAGCTCATCCCCATAACAAGATGATACAACTATGTGCTGCATTACGCCCACACATATTTGGATGTGAGTGAAGAGAGTGCTTATTTATGTGTGCGTGTGTGTGTGTGTGTGTGTGTGTGTGTGTGTGAGAGCGCATGGATGTGTGTTGACCCTAATGTGTGTATGAGGTCAGCTGTGGCTCAGCCAGCATGATCAGTCTGTTTGGAGAGTGGCTGTGTTTTCACTGAGCCACAAAAACAGTAGAACATCAACATGCATTACTGAATCTTGCAGGGAAATCGCTGGGTAACGCGTTGATTCGCTGGGTGTGAAGAAGTTGGCAATCTGATACCAGATACCGCAGACCAGCACCGACCTCTCACATCAACTGGACAGAAGTCAAACATGTCCGAGTGGACCCGGCAGAAGATTGTCGTCTAACATTTATTCAAACACAGAATTTCATTTCAATTCTTTCATTCTCGGTTAGTCATATATACCAAGCACAGGCAGTGCTGATTAAAGGGTGATTTGGGATCTAATTCTGCTCATCCTGTGCTGGAAAACATTTACAGCATAAACAAACTTTATAACAAGGAAATTATGTGATGCACAGGTCCAATCACAATGTATTTAAATTAATAATACAGTTACTTGTTCTACGACTGAAACCTACACCCCTAACAGTGTGAGTAATGCCTTTACAATGATTTGTGATTACAATATTTATAGATTATCTAAATTAGCAGGAGGCCATGACACAATAATTCTCAATACCTGGCAGTTCAACATGAATAAAAGGGATTATACTGGTAATGTATTCAATAAATGAAATTTAAATTTGAAACTTGTAACATTTTTCATAAGGAATTTAAACACCTTTGACAAAAGCAATCTCAGCAAAAGGTCCACTCAGTGGCTGTTCCGGAGCTTTTGAACGTTTCACGATCGATCTTCCTCAGCAGCTGGAGCTGTCATGGCAACGCAGACGTTCAAAAATTTCCATTTTTTCTCTGTGGGTTTGTCACTTTTTGTGACCCCTTTTACATTATCATAGTTATTTGAAACATTGTTATTATAAAAGAATTATGCTTGTTGTCTCATGCATTATATGTGAATCCCAGAGAGACTGATGATTCAGTGGGATTTTCATTAACAATTAAACAATTTGTGCAAATTGTAAACTCACTGTATGTATGGCAGAGGAATTATGTCACATAAACTCCAGGCCAATATGTTAAACAGCCCTTCTTCTGTTCAGAGAACACACAGCATGGAAGCTGTCGGATGGGTATTTAATAACTGAAGTGTTATCCAAACCGCAACCCTAAAATTAGTCACCACATTCAGTTGCCATGGAGAGTATCAGACAGGGCTTTGTCTGTGTGTCAGGGAGAAGCATAAATCCCACAGCCCGGCGATAAAAGCCGTTAGATTAGAAACACGGGAATGTGCTGAATGCATCTTTTCTATCTCTTTCTCTCTTTTGTTCTCTGCCCACTTTGTTGTTATGTCCTTTCTCACTCCTCTCATTCCAGTTTCTTTCTCCTTACCACCTGTCTAAAGGAAAAAATGGTCTCTTCTCACAGCCATTCTCATATCAGACTGCAACTCTGCTTTTTCTGTGTCATAGTGTCCTCTTGTATGAGCATTATTTCCACATACTGTCTCTCATTTCCTCTATTACATTGGCACGTCTTGTTTCAAATTTTTACACCTTATATTATTCCTCTTTTGCTGTCCTCACTTTCTTTCCGTCTTGTTTTCTCCCTTCCTCCTTTAGTCCGTCTCAGACTACGGGCTGCATGGCATTGCCCCTCGTGAAGGCACCAACCCACTGTAAACGAATGAGTCTGTCACACTGCAAACAATCTGCATTCATCACTTCTTATCTGCCTGGTCCTCCACGGCAGCAGTCATGATACCCGGGCAGAGGGAATGTGTTTGAGCCCGTGGCGCGCAGGGTCAAGGTCTACGGCTCAGGGAAATAGCGTGCAGGCTCAAGGTTTATTTGGCGAGCTGGTGTTGGGTTTAAGCATCAGGCTGTGGAGGAGGGGGCTTGACTTATCCTTGATCAAGGATAACGTTCTTTCTCTCTCTTTCTTTTGGTATTTGTCCAGGGATGGTTTGCTGACCATGCATGCTCTTTTCCACTGATGCCCGGCTTCGGATTCATACAGCTGCAGAGGACATATTAACATCTGGCAGGATAATAGGATAACCAGAGTCTTAAACCTAAACATAAACAGGTTTAAGTGCCTTGCTTGAGGGCTTATCATAATTAATTGTTGAGATGAGTGAGGAGAGAGCGCTGCATCATCACTTTCAACACCCTGAGTTTCTCTTCCAGTTGCAGGATTCACACCGGGGCATTTTCATTCACATCTACTTTTAAAGCTGCATAGATGTTACGGAAAAAGCAAATGCACAGAAAGGTTCTTATGAAACTGTTGGGCCGAGGTGTGAAATTGAGATGAAATCTAGCTGGAAACCATGCAAGATCCCAGTTGAACCCAAAGCGTATTTGTTGTGATAATAGCTGGTTGTGATAGTCAGTGCTCGGATTCACCCTTCACTGTCCATTATTAATGTACGTTAATATTTTAATTAACATTTTAGGTGGAAAGCCACCTTTGAGACTGTTTTCACGTTTGGTTATTGATCCCTGATGTCATGACGGTGCCTTGTAATTATTCATCTATATTAATAACTTAAGAATTATATTAATATTCATAAATATCTTTGATATTTTTGCTAATAAACAAACCTGCCCTACCTGAACCCCAGCAGAAACGCTCGGATTCACTCTGACATACACCATGTGAAATCAGTGTTTACAGCCACCAATTCCAAAGTGCATTATTGTTCCAACGAAGCATAATAAGTCAAACAACGCTTATGTGGGGACTTATTGCCAGTCAAAGCCATTACC
Organism: Coreoperca whiteheadi; assembly: GCA_011952105.1. NCBI lineage: Eukaryota > Metazoa > Chordata > Actinopteri > Centrarchiformes > Sinipercidae > Coreoperca > Coreoperca whiteheadi. Next base: position 10,356,098 of record CM022481.1, read on the forward strand.
ACAGACAGAAACATGTAAGCTATTTCTGTAAACAAAAAGCAGCAGCATGGAGCTTGTATTGATGGATTCTATGATGAATATACATTTAGACTGTCAATAACGCTTGTCTGCATCAGTGGGATAGCTGATGGAGTTTATCGCATCCAACAAAGCGTTCACCTGATGTGAATTTGGATTTCATGGCTAATGCTATGTCGTAATGGTGTGCACCGGCCCAGAGGGTAAGAACAGAATAACAGAAATATGTGGAAAAACCTGGACAACGGAAACATTTTTCTTATCTTTTAATCCATAATTCATCAAGATGCGGTTTCTGGAGTTGTTCTAGCATTAAACTCTTGACTAAATTTTGGCATCTAGCTGGCCTTGAAACACTAATGACGACAGCAAAAGTGTTTATGAGCGCAGTGTTTGGAAGCGAGATTGAATGATAGTGCTGGTTTGAAGGTCAGAGCTGCAGCACTGACCGAGCAACAGAGTCACCGACTCCACCTGCTGCCTGGCAGACCTCTGGGCTACCTATCACTCACCCACCCGGCGGACTGCCGCACCTTGGGTGACTGGACTACACCTCCCAGCTAGCCACTCTATCACTGCAGACAGCGCTCACGGGAATGTGGGCAGAGGGCACGTTTGAGGTCGCAGACAAGTGCACGGCCCAACTGTTCCATCTGGGGACGGGTGTTGGGGAAGCAGAGAGGTCAAGGGTTACGCGGACATTTTGATTGACTGACTGGATGCGAGCTAGGACTCTGCAATGATAATGAAGATGTAACATGGTGGCGATAGCCCATGACACATGGAGTGTTTCTCTGAAGATAACTGTTTGTGTAATAATTAGAAACACTGTGATGGATGTCTGCAGCTGACCTTGAAAAATACACACGCACCAATACATATGTTTATGTAATTACTATCTTCAGCTGTGGCTGCATGCTGTCTTATTAAAATCCCATCTCTGTGTTCTTTTTTCAAGTCACCCATCACGCAAACAAAAAGACAGAAAAAAAAAATCTCTCCACTACAGTTCATTCCACAAATCAATTTTTCATTTTCCACTCTTTTGCTTCTGAGTGAATTATATATAATATCCTTGAAGTACCAGCCAGGAGTTAATATAAGAGCACTGGTTGTGCTGTGATGATTTCTTTTGTTGTGTGTGTATGTTTCTATTTCATAATTCAAATTGCTGAAGGGAAGTGTGTCACTGCCGCTGGGTCATGCAACACCACACCAAGAGACTGGTTCCTGTGCTTGCGAGGATACGCACAAGTTAATGAGCACCTTGAACAATGTTCTTCTAAACAAATTGAGTTAACCTGCATTTTAATTCAATTTGGCCTTTGATTGAGTTGTTAACGCTGGGTTTTTATCCAGCTGCATGTGCACATCTATGAGAGAGGCAGAGCTCGAAAATACCTCCTTTTGTATTTTGGCTGCCTGCTGCGATGTGAATGGATTCACTGATGGATGCAACATGAATAACAATTATTACAGATAACAGTAATGACCACTAGAATCCCTGCACTTACAGTGGCATTTGAGTGTTTTCTATCTGCTCATTGCATTAGCATCTATAATTAGGAAAAGCACTATGACAGACAATATCTAAAAGCAGTGGCCTTTAACCTGATTTTCATTTCACCCTAAAAAAGCTCCATCCTAAAGCTCATGTGGACGGCTGTGGCTGTCAACAGTGAAACACACTGTTTTTGACTGATAGGGACACTGCTTCACTAATGCATATTTAATTGTGTGAGCCATTATGATGCTGGAATATTTCAATTACATACATGCATTATACTTTCCTTGGAGGAACAGCTCTGTGTTTAATTTGATTCTGTATAATTACTGTGAAATGAATTTTAATTGTTATATCCATTCCTAAAACAAAGTGGCATATATTTTCTGCTCCCTGCAGTGAGGTGACTTTTCATTTGGATTTGAAATATTGCAATCAGACTATATTTGGCTAAATTAAGAAAATGGGGTCCATGTAGATAACTTTGTTTAAGCAAAAGCATGAAGACACTAAGGGCTCTATTAACCCACTTTGCAGCAGAATCCAGCCCAGTGGAAATCTCATCACTGAGGGGTCACTCAAGTGAGTAGATTTGAATGTAAAAATGGGACTCATAACCTTTTGTTTCACCAACATCAGACAGCAGTTCCAGAGAAATCTGGACATGTTGTTTCTCCAACCAGACCTTGTCAAAAACATTATGGGTGTCAATGTAGCCTGAGCATCTGCCATATTTATTACAGTTGGCTGCCTATCTCTGTTTTAAAATGACACTAGCACCTGGGTCTGTGCTGCTCACTATGAAATTTTCCCTATTAGAAGATGTAATGCATATCTATGTCTCTCTCTCTCTCTCTCCATCGATGGCTTCTGTTGTCCGAGTGGATCCAGCAGGTTCCGCTGGGTAGAGATGAGCTTCCCCTATTCGAAAATCAGGAGACACAGCCGCCTCATAATTAGATTTGCTTTCTGTGTGGCGCCAGTCCCTTCAATCTAATCTATTTATGCATTCCCTCTTTCAGGCCTCATTGAGATTCTATCGCCTTGTATTTGTACCCCGCCTGTCAAAACGGCCTTCTTTTTTCTTCACAATTTTGGGCTCATTTCACTGGCGGAGATGGGCGATGATTGCCCGCTGGTCTCATCGCAAATGCAATGTGCTGGAACTTAAGAGGCTTCTCTTCTCTCTTTAAAAGGCTGGAGTGTGTGTCTGTGTGTGAGTGTGCATGTTTGTTTAGCAGAATGAGACATATGCTTGGCTGTGGGAGGTGTTTGTGTTTTTGTGTACGTGTACCCATGCCCTTCCGTCTCTATAGTATTGATGTGGGCATCAATAAAATAGTCTGTACGTGAGTGTGTGGCAGACAGGGATGTGCACAGACATTCTGGGGGGCAGGGGCTCAAGTGAAAATAAAGGGCGCTTCTCATGATTATTTATTTAAAAAAAATCTTAAACAAAACGTTAAATATACGTTAAATACACAGAGATCATGGTCTTCTTTAGTATTCACTAGGTTTATCACAAGAGCAGGCAACAGCATCTGTAGATTTCCTCTTAATTAATTATTATATTATTCTATTATACTATCATACTATACTATTGCCTCAGCTTAACTTTAGCTACTTATTACATTAGCTAGTAGCTTGTGTTAGCAGGACACAAGTTAACTATATTTGTCTTTTGGCTTTTTGCTAATTAGCTGTAAACTCGAGGCACTGGTAGCGTAGTGTTTTGTTCATCACCTCTCACCTCCACACAAGCCAAGAAAAACACAACAGGGACATGAGCTGGGAGGGGCTGCTGCCCGCCTGCCTGTACGTGAGTCTGATGTGCGGCTGCGCAGACATGTGGAGGGAGAGAGAGAGAGACAGAGGGAACATGGAACACATTTATTGTTGTTAATCATCATCATCATCTATATTGGTGCACATGGGAAATTATTGCCTTCAAAGCTGATATTTAATTTTAATGGCCTTGATGGTTTTGAAAATCAACTGGCACTTTAACATATTGGCCTGGGTTTTGTCATTATTTCTGTTAGTGCATATAAGAAATATGGCTTTCAAGCTGACAGACAATGGCCTTGATGCTTTTCTTGAAAATGTGCAGTTCACAGGAGAGAATCTATGTTCAAAGTTAAAAAGATGCTATTAAACAACTATAATTTATTACAAGCTTCATTATTAAGACAAAAAAAGGGAATAATCGCTGTTAATCAAAGCAAATTCTGTGATTAATTTGTAACTTTTTTTTTTAAATCAATTCCCGGCCCTAATACTTATATATACTTATATACTTTATATATATATATATATATATATAAAATATATATATAGCTAA
>CM022481.1:10360102-10380575 GCA_011952105.1 Coreoperca whiteheadi
GGAAATCTACAGATGCTGTTGCCTGCTCTTGTGATAAACCTAGTGAATACTAAAGAAGACCATGATCTCTGTGTATTTAACGTATATTTAACGTTTTGTTTAAGATTTTATTTTATTAAATCATTATTTTAAATAAATAATCATGAGAAGCGCCCTTTTTTTTCACTTGAGCCCAAAAAAAAAAAAAAAAATTATATATATATATATATATATTTTTTTTTAAAAGCAAGTCAGAAAAAAGGGCACTTTCTCTCAAGGAAGAAAAAGTGCTCGAGCCCCCTTTGATGTCTATGTGTGCACGTGCCTGGTGACAGAGGTGGTTGTGGTGGCCAGGAGGAGAAGGAGAGTTTTAAAGTAAGATTAACGTTATTGATCCCTGGGAGGGAGTGCTGGTTATTATAGTAGCACAACAAAACAATAGGCTATGGATGGAAATGCAATAAACTGAACATGATGATGTGTGAGATTAGTTTGCTTTTCACACTATCATATAAATCAGTGAAACTACGCAGCTTTTAACCAGCATCAGTCACTGTGGCCACAAGTGACAAATAAAGGATAATGCTAAATGCTAAACACTGAGTAACAGTAGCACAAGCAGAAAATAGTCACAAAGTCAACAAACGTAGTCAGCAATGTCTGTTATACAGCGATGTCTATATAAAGTTTAACATCTAAGGTCTAACATTAGACACCATTAGCTGGCGGTCATACTAGACCAAGCAAGACTGTAGCAGCAAAACCCCCAAGTGTGCTGAATTGAACAAGAGTGATAAAAAGTTTATTTGCTTATGAGTTCAACTTTTCATCTGTAATGTGCTATATCCTTTTCAGAAGTTACATAGTCTCGTTTTAAGCCGATGGTTTAGTTACACAGGAGTTACAATTTTGGAAAGATAGATAGAAAGTAATTTGCCAAATTACAAACACAAGAGTGCATTGTCATTGTGGAGTAGCATTATCAGATTTACAGATGGAAGTAGCAGAGTTTGTGAGGACACACATAAACCTGCGTGCGTTTGTGTGTGTCCGTGCTTGAGTAGCTATGTACATGTTATTTGTTCACATGAAATGGAGAGAGCCTCAAAGTAAATAGGGTCCAGGTGACTTGAGGCGGTTTCAGGCTGTCTCAAGTGTTTCACTCCTTGTCTGTCAGCAATGAAACTTGTCGCAGTTTGTTGCCAATCCTATCAGTGTGAATGGCAATGTCCCCAGAAGGGCATGGTAACGCTTCAGTACACCCGAACAATAAATTACTCCGATAAAAACAATGAATGCTGTTCCTGACAAGTCGCATGCTATTTTATCATTGTCCAGCTGACGCCATCTCTGGTGCCAAGCTGACATCGGTCCACATTCAGTCCAAATCAGGCTTTGTGGTGAAGCCATCTGCATTGAAGGACATGAAAAAGAGAGAGAAACTGTGATCGAAGGTTATGGAACAATTGGAGTGATCCACACAACAACTTGCAGGTGTTTAGTTTGGTGATTTAAAAAAGGCTTGTACAGTGTTTTAAATAACTATGTTTTGATCTTGCAGATGTGTATAGGTGTATGTATCAGAACCTCCACTTTTGCTATTTAAGATCACCTTTAAAAACCAGCTGGTCTCGTGATAAACATAAGCATAGATGTAATCAATATTTACTAATTAAAAAAACAAAAACACAATAGAGGCCACATTCTGTAAATGTCAAAGTAGTATTTTAAAAAATCTACAGTAAAAAACATAAAGTTTACAGTGTTAAACCTGCAAAATACTTTAAAGTCATTATGTGTAAGATTTCAAAATGTTGTTGTGAATATTCACTCAACCTTCCTTGTAGAATTCAAATGGTGAAAAAAGCTGAGCATCGTATAGCAGCTATGCTAATTGACTGCGTTGAGTAAAAGCTAGTCAGTATGACAGCCTGCTTCTCTGATGCTGTTTTCCTGTGTGCATTCAGATCTCTTGGGCATGTAATGCATCTACGCTTCCTGAGAGCTGCAACCAGCAGCACTGTTCAGCTGCCGACACCATTACAGTGAGTGATGGTATGTCTGACAGGGGCTTCTGTCACCACTTGCAGGAGGAGTCAACGAACTGAACAGTCTCTCAGCGACTGAGGAGCTCACTGCTTGTTGCCAGAGGGATAAACACTGTCACTGGTTGCTTTTAATTTTACTCTGTCTAGTTGAACATTTGTCAGCTGAACCACTTGATTGTGGTCTCTAAAGCATTTCAGTCCACTATTTGAGAAGTATTCACTTGCTGTTATCTAACTGTGAGGGCTTGTGGGGATTTCCTGGTTCTCAGGTTGTGTTCAGTTCTCCCATTTAAATATAAATATATGATCTCATCTGAAAGTTTAATTGCAGTTGTACAGACATGTTCATGTGTATGTCGCTTGTGAGTCTGCATGTCTGTAACGCTGCGACAAACCCCAAGTTCACGGGAGCACCTTGAACTTATACCTCACAAAATACTTTGCAAATAAGATTAGAGCAATTTAATTAGGCAGAAAGCCGAAGTAATAAAGCCATTAAATTAGTCGCTGGTTCAGGGCAACAGTGGCAAGGAATCCCACTAATTAACCTGTGTCTCTTAGACTGTTCCAGCCCAGCTTGTCATAATGACGAAGACTTGATGCTGCGGTGACCCAAATGTCCCGCCCTTGTCCAAAGCATTTAAATTCTCATCTACTTGCAAAATTGGCAAAGTTCATTAGTGTAAACATACAAAGTGTGCAACATACTCTTGTTTTTATTCAACTCTCTGGATGCTTAATAGGTGTAAAATGTAAATGTTTAAAGCATGATGACTTCACATGAATGATCACAGGCTTAGCTTAGCTCTGCTGATCTGGGCCCGTTCTTTGTACGTGGATACCTGAGTTATCCAGATTAGGAATGTTGAAGATTTGACATGAGTTGGGCTCTTTTGGTTCTTCGGAGCTGTTGTCAGAGCAACACATCCTTAAGCCCAAACCAGCAAAAGTGCAGGCTCATTGACGGTTAGCTGGATCATGACCAAGAGGACTGAGGGTGAACCCTATACATTAAATACATTTCAAATACAAATGGCTTGCTTTCTTAGATTTATAATGAAATAGTGCTGATATAATTATGATTTTAGAAGAGAACATACAGGTCTGCTGGCGTATTTATCACAATTACATTTTCATAATGACGAGTTACCTATATTTAGACATGATGAAATGTTTGTAAGCAAAAAATGAGTTACTCTAAAAAGGAGTTACTCTAGTATGAGCAAAAAGACTTAACTAAAAGATTCTGATTGTTAAAAGACTGATGGAGACAGGACAGGTGGCGATTAATTTGACCTAAAAATGGGAATTTGTCAATTGAACACTAAAACTTAAAAATAAATGAGTAACGGCATAAATCACTTTGCTGAACATTGTTCTTTCAATTATTAAAGCAGCTTTTTTAGGAGATTTTTCATAAGGTTTCATTTATATAGCAGACTTATGATTATCACTCAAAGGTCTCTTGCGTATCCATTGGTAACCCCCACAAATCACGCACCAACATCACTCGTAGTTCGACCGTTTTCACTGGTAACATCCATTGTTTAACAGTGACCAAAGTATGGAAACTTTGTGGAGCACAATGACGAACAAAATGACCCCAGTAACACATACAACTGAGACTGATGTCCATGAATCTATTGCCCTGTGCATGCTGGGAGGGTTCCCAACACACCTAACTCATGAGAATTCACATGATCAGCACACAGCCAATCATATAAATGATGATCATGGTTTCAGCTCTCTACTCATTTTGCCCTTATTTCAATTTATTTTAACTTCATCCAGGATTTAAAAAAAAATCAATCTTCAAATTGCTTTCAAAGAACCAAATTAGCTAGGAGCTAACAGCATGTTAGCCTGAATTAGTTAAGCCACATTTGAAGAACAGGGCCCAGTTTTACTTTCACCCTGGACAGCACTTCTTTACGTTTAAACGTCACATCATTTGAGGTTTAAAATACATGGTGCATGGGCACAAATAATCATGAACTTGAACTGATGTTTATTCAACGAATTTCTCCTCTGTTTCAGTAGCATGCACAGCATCTTCTTTTATTTAGTGAAGTTGCCTGTGGACCAAGCAGCCGTTATTCTTCTGAATCAGTTTCTAGTACTTGACCCACAACCGTGCCCAGAGCAGCTCAGGCAGAGTCATAAACATGAGAGTATAAAAATAAATCTGAACTCCAAATGAAAGCTGAGCTCGATTAAGGAAATAACATCTCGTGGCTCATAACCTTGTGAACCCTCATCTACATCCTATCAAAAAAAACCCTTTAAAGTCATTCATATGGCTTTAGTAAGAAATAAATTAATGGTATTAATTACTTTACCTGACACTGCAGCTAGAGGGCAAGCTAGCATAGAAAACCATCCTACTCTATGTCTCAGAGAGGTGAGGGTTAAACTTGGCTGCTTTCAGTGGTGCTGAAAGCCTGTATGTTGACACTTTATCTTCACATGATATAAATGAAGTGTGTTCAGCATGCTCGCCGAGTGATAATGGACTCTTTTGTGTATTACCTCAATGCAAGAGGAGCACAGGATTTTATTTTTGTCTATTTTTAAATGATGAGAGGTGCACCCTTCAGATCATTTGACATATCGTCCCGAAGTCTTATCTCTGAGGCTTACCTTCACAGACATGCACTTACACGTAAAGCCCCAGCGAGAATCAGCAAGACATAAAACACGACATCTTAAAGATTTAACATGAAGGCCTGAGCAGCACTTGATGTTTCTGTTGGTCTTTGACATGGTATCCGTTTTGGGTGGGTAGTGCTTCTGGCATGCGTTGGCTGACTGCAGCACCCATGGGACTTTGCCTAGCCCCTGGCATTGTCATTCTTCATTGATCAGAGGGGAGAGGCTAACAAGGTCTCCAGGCTACATGCTGCTCTCTGCCTGCTGCTAGAAACCTGCTCCTACTGCTCAATCTAGGCTGGGCTTCAGTGCTGTCTCACTTGAGACAACAGACCGTCGTATGCAGGACCTAGATCTCCTTAAGGGAAATCAAAGTTTATGACAACTTGGGTCTCATTTTGGTGGTTATAGTCATACATTTACATTTAGCAGATGCTTTTATCCAAATAAGGGAGACAATGGAAGCAATTATAACAACACAATGAAACAAAATGCATTAAGTGCACCAAAAAAACTAGTCTGTTAAAGCCTAGCACAGTATACAAAACTAAGGATAGGACATTTTTATTTTTTTATTTTTATGAAAAGAGATAGAAAGGAAGTAAGTGATTGTCAATTAGGTGTTGATGGAAGAGATGCGTTTTCAGGTGCTTTTTAAAGGTGGCTACAGAATCTACTGATCTTGTAGGAGCAGGCAGATCATTCCACCAGTGTGGAACGGATCCAGAAAAGGTGCGCGAGAGTGATTTTTTTGCCTTTCTGGTATGGCACCACCAGACATTGTTCGTTTGCAGAGCGCAGGGATCTGGCAGGAACATAGGTCTGTATTAGCTAGTGAAGATATGATGGTGCAGAACCAGTAGTGGTCTTGTAGGCCAAGAGCATCGCTTTGAACTTGATGCGGGCGTCAACAGGGAGCCAGTGTAACCTAATGAAGAGAGGAGTTACGTGCGCTCTCTTTGGTTCATTGAAGACCACCCTTGCCGCCGCATTCTGGATCATCTGCAGAGGTTTGGTTGTGCAAACAGGGAGTGCAGCCAGCAGCTCGTTGCAATAGTCCAGTTTGGACAAGACAAGCGCCAGAACTAGGACTTGTGTAGACTGCTCAGATAGGAAAGGTCTGATTTTCCTGATGTTGTAGAAGATGAATCTACAGGACCGGTTGGTGGTGGCGACATGACTTGTGAAGTTCAGCTGATCATCAATTACCACCCCCAGATTTCTGGCCGTGCTGGTCGATGAGCCTAATTGAATGGAGAGGTTATGGTGAATCTTTGGGTTGGCTGGGATCACAAGCAGTTCTGTTTTGTTGAGGTTCAGCTGCAGGTGATTGCCCTCGGTCCAAAATGAGATGTCACACAGGCATGACAAGATGCGAGCAGAGACAGTTGAATCGTATAGTCATCTTTTCTATCAGTTATGATAACGTATTCACAAGGTTTATTAGCAAAATCACTAAAAATAAGTCTGATAGGGCAAGAAACAAGACCAGTCAGACAGGTTCAGGTTAGCCAGACTTATTTGGAAGAGAAAACAATGACGAATTTACCAAAACTGTCCATTGCACGCTTTCATCACAGTACTGTACATAGTGTAGTTTTGCGCACACAATTTTCCTGTGCAATGAGGGATTACAACCAATATGTTTGATGTCCTCACTTTTGGTTTGAACTCCAAATAAGGTGGTGTAGATGATCTGTCTAAACTGTTGACTTGTTTAAAAGCTGAACATCTGGTCACAAGCCAACTTTGTGGTTACAGCTTTTTGTGCTGTCCCCAAGTGGTCAAAAAAAGAAGCAACTAATGGAGGTTCTCCTACAGGTTTAAAGAGAGAGATTGTTGAGAGTAAAGAGAACAAGCAAAGCTCAGTTGCCCCCTCCTTTTCAGTAACACACATTCAACAATAAGGATTGCCCGATTGCCTGGGGCAAGTAAAATGCTAGGTCGGGCAAGTAAATCTAGCAACAAAAAGGAATTATACGTGTATTTTTACTGAGCTGACGATGGAAGTAGCTATCTCTTGAGAGTTGCACATACCGATCGGGCACTTGCACGTGGGGATGGGTACTGAAGCACGGTATTAAACGATGCCCGGGGCTAAATCATTAAAGACCGTAGTATTATCACGCCCGCTGCAGCCTGCTGCTGTCTGTGTCACGCTGACCGAGCTCCTCCACACACGGAGTGCAGTCAGCGGTCAGCAGATCAGACCGAGAGACAGAGAGAGGAGGCCAGAGGACAGGAGGAGGGACGATACTGACTGAAGTTTGGAAAGAATGAACAACAGACTTCGCTCAGTATTTTTGATTCTTTTTAAAATAATAGATTTTTTAAATAGAAATAATTTTGTGATAAAAAAGAACCGATAAGAGTATTGATGAAGAACCGATAGAGCATGGCTAAGGATAGTAGTATCAATAAAAATGATAACCATCCCTACTCATGAGAAAATGGTAGCAGGTAAAGACAAAGTTTATTCAGATAATTTATCATCATTTATCAATTATCATTTATCTGTGTTTATGTGTTTATTTGTTGCTTTGCATCTCTGAAACACTGTGTCCTTGTTCTGATTCATTTACTTTATTTATAAAGATTAAACATGACAATGTTTTTATTTAATAACCGCTAATAAAGAAAACTATTTGTATAGGGGCAAGGAAAAAGTTACTTCTGGCAAATAGATTTCTGACCCACTTGCCCAGAAAAAAACCCTTAATGTTGAACCCTGACATTTACCATTTCCACCACAAACCTGCCAACCACCACCCCCACAGTGAATTAAACAACATAAGCACTGCACATATAGTCCCATATTCAATAAAAGTAAATGAAAGAATGTCAACACAGTTACTGTGAGGAATATAATTATAGCGTGATATGACCTCATTACGTACAAGGCGCACTTGGTGTTGAAAAGTGGTGACATAAGAGCTCAGGGCTCACATATGTCTTCAACATATGTGATTTTAAGTAATGCATAGGGGATTGGTGTGAGGTCAGAGCGGGTTGGGCACAAAATTGCATAACGGCGCATCAAAAGGGCATAGCCTAGGCTACTACAGAGTCCACAATATAAAAAATATTCAGTATGAAACGCACATTGTCACATCCACAGCTGCAACACCATGTCATTCGAACAATGCCAACATCTCATCTACTGTAGAAAGCACCATTTCACCACTGTCAGCCCAGCGACAACAATAGGCTGTCTGATATCACTGCCCTGAATTATGTCAAAATAGAAACAACTGAAGGAATAACCTTAACGACATTAAATCAACCTTACCTTTAGGCTAACTATAGATGTTAAGTTAAACTGCCTTGTCATTTCGATGTTCAATTCATTTCAAACAATTAAACTCAAAAACCACCCATGTAAATCTTTTCCACCAGGGGCCGCAACAGGATAATCAATTATAGAAAAGTACAATAGCTAGCTGCACATTTAAAACGAAACGTTCAGTAACGTAAATTGCCATCGTGGAGTAATAAGGTTCAATCTGCGTTATGAACACATCATTTTAAAAAAAGGAACAAAAACTGTTTACTCAATTTGTTTTAAACCATAAAATTAGTGTTGTAATAAAGTGTCTACATGTATGAGAAAGTTACATTTAATGCTTTCTGTGACATTTTAATGACATTTATTTCTTCTTTTAGGACAAAACATCTTTTTTTTATTAAAAAAAAAGCATTGCAGGTTAAGTATAAAAGGTCAGGGCTAAATATTTTGTCCAGTGTAGAGGTTAGTTTTAGGTATACATTTGGTTGGTTATTAAACAGATTATTCCAGCAACCATATACGTTTTCTTTGGGTTAGACAGCAAGCAGCTACTTTAATAAATCTAACCAGGACTTTATTCCACAGAAAGTGGGACAGGTAAGTATAAGGATGTTCTTGATATTCTCTCTACAGATCAGTATGACAGGTAAGTCAAACGTGCATTGGGTTAAATTACTATAGGAATTGTACCAGCAAGCAAGTGTCAGTGTAAAGGCAGTGTTAGGTTTTGTTTTATATCAGAAATTCTAACTCTGATGCACTGAAATTTGTCTTATTTTAGGATGAAAAGGAAAAAAAAATTAACGGATGAATGAAATTAGTGTTTATGTTGTAATTAAGACTGCATTAATTGAAGTGTAGATTATTTAATGACCTTTAAGGCTTACTATTTATAAAATGTAAGACATTGTAAGACCTTTTAAAGTACTGCAAGAAAACAAGACAATGCTTCAGGGAAATGTTTCACGCAGTTTTATGAACCTAGACATTCACGTGAAGGACAGCTGTATAAATGCCAGGTAAGTTGAGTCTTTTTAAAATTGTTTTTCGATCTTGCTGAGGAGTTTATTTTCATTGTTAGCTACAGCACTATCCAGCTAAGGCTAGCTGTTAGTCTAAGCACAAGGGTAGGTCTCAGGATAGGTTCAGGTTTTTTGGTTATAGACCTTTTTTGAGCCTATATTACTTTTTTGGACAATGCACATTTGTTTCTTCTGCATTTACATTGCATTTGTATGTTCTCTTATTGTCCAACTAAACCTCTCTCAAAGCGTTCTCATGTATTAGTTAACATTTCTTGGTGCAAGCATTGACATTTCAATGGTTTTAAAAAGTGATGGGGACAAATTTGGCCATTTCAAAAAGTGGTGGGGACATGTCCTCAGCGTACCCAGTGTAAATGACATCTATGATTAAGTACGATACATCCTCCCTGCACTGTGTGGGGCTATTAGTGGGTGACCTGAAAACCAAAAAGTTTGTTGTCGGTATCTAAGGGAGGACCACTGTTGAATCTGCTGTTTATGATTTTTTCCATATGTATAATCAGACAACTGTGCATTGGTGGTAATGTTTCAGATGAAATAGCCATCACAACCTTAGAAATCAAATGAATAACAGGCTATCCAAAGTGCAGCCACAATGAGAGGTGCCATGCCTTTAGCCTATGCCTGTTAACTGTACACACACTTGTAAAAAGAGCTGGCTATCATCACATTCTTAACTATTATATTTAGGCCACATTTACACATAGCCGGGTATTTAGAGAAACAAACATTTCCCCCCCTCCGTTTTCAAAAATAACATCGTGCACACAACATCGTTTATCAAAAAAGTAGTTGTTTACATCGACCCGCATAAATACGCCGTCGAGCGCCATCATAACTATGCCAAACCTATGGGCGGCAGCGTAGGGGGAAGGATAAAGCCATGCGAGCCAATCAGAATCCTCAAAATCGACAACAACGAATAGCACGAGCGACTTCCAAAACCGGCGACTCCGACGTTGGCATGTACCGCCGTCTTGGAAGGGAAAGCTGCTGTAAAAATGCGGACCTTCGTGTATTCCTTCGCCTCTGCTCCTCGATAGAGTCCAGCAGTTGTGTTTGCAAATGCAAACAGGCCAAAAGCGTTTGCACAAAGGTAAAAATGAGTTCCACCTTAACAGCATCCATGATCAAACAAACTCTAAACACTAGCGTCCTGTCTGTCCCCGCGGTCGCTGGGCTCGGACCCCCAACCCCCCCACCTGGGCCGGCTCGGTCAGCTGAGAGCGAGACAAACTTCTTTCTTTCTTTTAACACTACATTTCCTTTGATTTTTCTGTTGGTTTTTTTGTTGCTCACATGACTTAAGCATTTTCTGGCGCCTAATGTGACGTTTGAGAACCTAAAACCCCGTTTTTCCCAGTTGACACGGCAACACATAACCGGCGTTTTCAGAAATCTCCACTTTGGCCGGAGTTTTTAGAAATAATCGTTTTCAGAGAAAAACGGCGTTTTCGTGTAAATGACAGGCCAAAACCCATCGTGTAAACGGGGCCTTAGATTGCAAAAATATTTGTAGGCCGAGTTGCTGAAAAAAAGGCTTTCTTCTTCTGTCCAGATTCAGATCAGCGTGATTGACTCATGGTCCCACCACATGACAGGCGCGCTCTGTCAAATATAAGACCTTCCTGGTGTAAATCCATAATTAGAAGCTAGATGAGGCTACTAGAGGTGCACAATATACAAAATTACCCAAATTAATACGACATAATAATATCCTATGGTACATTTATAAATGAATCAGTTACTCACCAAGTATTGTTTCATAGAAGGAAGATGCGTCTGTTGTTGTGGTTCAGTGCAAAATGTGTCTATAATCTTCTGGACATCAAGCGCCTTGGTTCGTTCAGACAGACAGAGAGGGATGCTGGGTCGAGAGTTTGCCGTTCGGTTTCTCAGGTAGGTTTTTACACGTCGCATGCAGGAAAAACTGTGCTCACATTCTACCAAAGAAACCCATTGCTGAAAAGAGTCAGGTAAGGAAAAAAATAAAATACATAATTTCTTGAGTTTACAGGCAGTGTGGCAGATATACGTAAAAGTGTAGAGATGTCCACGAATGAGTCTCAGTGAGGTTTAAGCATGGACAGGAGCTCCAGTGTGCTGCTAACTGTTTCCTCCTGTTCCTTTTTTCATTGGTGGGTGAATGCCGCCTTTTCTCCAAGGTTTCCTGGACGTTGAAAGTGGTGGTATGCTAAGCAGTGAGCACGGTCATTTGAAATAGAATATTCCAGCCAATTCTAATCCTTATAGCATCTAAGATCAAAGTAACAATCCTGCTGTCCAATGTTTGTGGCTGGATAACGCCGAAGGAGAGGGCACTTTGGTTCTTCAACGGGTAACTGGCTGTAATCAGAGGGAGCGGTGGTTGTGCTTTCAGTGCAGCTAGCAGTGGCTGCGGAGCGCTAGTAACCAGCTCTGACTGCTCTGGGGCTCCCTCACGTCGTGGCTCACGAAAATTCTCTCTCCGAGTCATCTTTCTTACCCCGCCTTCTTCTTTGGCCCTCTCGGAGAAAGGGTCTGGGTTTGGATGTTTATTTTCTACCTGCACTCTCTTGCTCAGAAAAGGGTCCATCGTTCACATAACATAGCCTAACCTGCGCATGCACACACACACACACACACACATACACACACACACCAGACCCCCCCTACAGCTCACACACATACGTCATTGGGTAGCCTACACCTGCGGCACAAACACGCAGCCAGGAATCGGAATGGGAACAGAATGGCTGGTTACATATTTATTTATTTAAAAAAAACAACCAAAAAACTAAAATGCTTGAGGGGGCTTAACTGGGGCTAAGCAGACCTGTGAAGTGGCTATAGCACCCCCTAGCCCGGGTGTAGCACCGTGCCTGATCCCTACTCGGGTAAAATGACCATTATTGGGGTAGGCTATCATGTCTTTAAGCAAAGTTTATGTTCAGAGCAACTCATTAGACCTAATATTGCCTCCAACCCATCAAATCCAGTGCTGTGATCCTGGCCCTCTTACCTGCAACCTGCATAGCAATCATCCCTCCCTCTGACCTACTCCACCGACCCGCCGCTTGCCCTCTCTCTGCCTGCTTCCTCATTAGTGGCTTGCTCTCAATGAGGAAAATCCATTAGTAATCCTACTGTCTCACACAGCATGAATCTGGATTTTTCCACTTTTTCTTTCTGTTTTTTTTTTAATTCACCAATCTTTCTCTGCTTTCTTTCTAATTTGCATGCGCACAAACATAAGCACAAGGCACGGTTTTCACGCTGACATGTTTTAATTTTTGCTGTCACTCTTCTCACTCCTGGCATTCTGTTTGTCTCTCTCCGCGGTTTCATGCGCTTCATTCCTCCTCCACATGTCTGAAATACCCAGAGAGCACACATACACGCTCCCTCCCACGCACTCCTCCTCCGGCATACTAAGGTACGTTTGAGCTGAAAACGTGGTCAGAAGATGTCTCTGCCGCTTGGATTTAATTTGGCCAGTCCTGAACCCTGAGCTTCAGAGGATGGCCTGTGGTAACAAGCGAGAAGAGGTGAAGCCCCAACAATACGCAGTACCAATCACTTATTAAGTTTGCGAGGGAACTTTGCAGCTCACAGGATGAAGAGGAGGATTGTATAATCAGGCGAGTCGTGAATATTCAAATGTACATATGTCTCACGTGAATATTTATGTCATCCATCTACGAAACGAGTGGAGTGATTGCAGTATCAGAGTACACAGATGGCTGAGAGGCATGACTTGGGGAAGCCTTGTAATAAATTAGAACATTTTCTGTACGAGGAAAACAGACTGACTTTTTAAAAAATGCACTAAAGATACAGAGAATATAATAAGTTGGAGCCTGAAGTCACCATATACATTCAGTATTGGGATAAGACGCATAAAGAAATGCTGTCAACCAAAGATAAATGGAACCAGATGGGGTAATCATACAATTAATCTATTTGTTACCTGCATCACCCTGAAGCTATGTGATACAAACCAGACTAAATTACACCAATTAGGTTGCTGTGATAGAGCTAGGTGCTCTTCATCTTCGTCCCCTAATTATTTATTTTTGTGCTGCAATTTTTCCTAATTGAACACGTCAGGAAAATGCATTTAGCACAAACAAAGTGTAGCTAATTATGGCGTGGAACAAAGGCAGGGGTGAGAAATGAATTAGTTCGGATGACATGTATGTGTGAGCATAGTGTATGTGTGAGCATAGTGTGTATGGGTGAATATGTGTGCACGTTTACTCTGTGGGCATAGCATGTGTGCACTATGTGTGGGCATGGTGGACCATTGAGGTAATTTTGCGCATTAAGCCCATTAATTACACTTGCGTATACTTTATATTGCTGATGGCCATTCTCGAAAGTACGCCAGAGATTTTTAGATTAATTTCCTACCTTCAAGTCAGCCTCTGGTTTCCAGATTTTTCAGTACACTATGAAGCTGAAATGTTCACTGATACTCAGTGAACATAAGTTAAGTTATCATTGTGTAGTAATGTAGCCGTGAACGGGGAGTTCTCTTGTTGTTACGTTCAAGGATGGCTTAACATCTCTTGTTGTTCCCATTGATGGCTAGTTCTAGAGAGACAATTAAGTAATTAGAGTTTAGTAGGCAGGATTAAGACTGGGGACGCCATCTTCCTGTATACAGTAGATAGCTAGGTATCTATATCTAGGTTTCACAAAAAATAGGGTGGATTATATTCATGCAGCTGTACAAGTTCTTGTAAACTGACACACAGAAATAAAAATTCAACTTAAGCTGCTATTTTTCGTTGAACAATTTGAAAAACAATCCATTAACTTCTCCTAGCAAGCACTACTACAACTTCCTTGTCAACTGAAAATGACATAATTTACATTTAGTCATTTAGCAGATGCTTTTATCCAAAGCGACTTACTTATGGAGGAAGACAATGGAAGCAATTATAACAACACAAGGTAACAAAAAGCATAAGTGCATCAGAAACTAGTCTGTTAAAGCCCAGCACAGTATACAAAGCTAAGGATAGGAAGGATTTTTTTATTTTATTTTTTTTATGAAAAGAGATAAAAAAGAAGCAGATGTTAGTGATTGTATCAGCAGGGCGGATACATCACTCGCTACAGATTGGCTAGGGCAAGACCAAACAAATTACTTCTCCAACGAATGACAAACCGGCTAACATGTACACAATGTCAGGATGAATTGAAACAAATTAGCAATTTAGTCTGATTATCAGGCTAATGCTAAGTGTGGTCTCCAGTGTCGAATTAAGACGTTTTGCAGCATTATGCTACTTCTACATGTACCTTGATAAAAACAATGTAAAAATGACATTTTAGGTGCTTTGATGACTGAAGTCGGCTTTCAACCGCAACAATTTAAATGACACAATTCAATTCACACTTTACTTTCTACAATAACTCTGCTTCTCTGTTTGATTTTCCAACAACAAAAGCTTCTCAGCTTCAAACTCAAATCTTGAATGACCAAGTATCCTCGAATGTATCACCAAGGAGAATGTCCCTGCTTACAACACATTACTAGTGAAACTAAAACTGAAGGTGATTATAATATTCACTCTATTAGACTGCATATTTCAAGCTAATTTCAAACCTCTGAAGGTTGAAATTCACATACATTGAAATGAATGGAGACACGTAGCTGACCAAAACCTCCTGGTTCCTGGAAAATGAATCAGTATTACAACCATATCTGAACAGTGTATTATCCTCATACTAGGCCAGATAATGCTGCATGGAGGTTCGTTCCAGCAGTCACTTCAGCTGTGCTAGCATATCGACTTAACCATGTCATTCTCCCCATTGCGCCCACCACAGTTGGCCTCTCTCCCATTTTACACTCTCAGGGGTTAAACGCATGTAGCCTTTATTCTATCTAGTCCTTGATCGTGCAGATAATTACTTTAGGGAGCTAGTTAGGCCGAGGGACATGAGGAGGCTCTGTACGCATGACAGCCAGCAGACGGGATTAAGGGACCGTCTATCTTGCCAGGATGGCAATCTGAAGGCGTTCATATTCAGCAGGCAGGCTCTTATGATATAATGTGTACCCAGTTCCAATTCAAATAGTACGTGGGCACGACAAGACTGTGTGTTTGCACATATGTAGATTTACAGTGAAGTATGTGCCTCTGCATGTGTTAAAAAATACATGTGGAAGTTGCGAGAAGGAGATTTTTGCTGAACTCTAATTATGTCATGTGTAATATTCACAAGCGCAACCACGGGGCAAGGTCAACCCTCCTTTTTAGGTCATAAAAAACAGAAATATTCAACGATGCAGTACACCAGTGCTGCAGCTGTTCATGAATCTGCAAACTGTACTTGTGTACAATAGATTTAGCGCATGAATAGTAATGGAGGTCATCTCCTATATAGTCACAACCAGGAACAATTGTTCTGACACCCACTTGTGTTAACTCTAAAACGTCAGAGCAAATGTACTTGTTCTGTCTCTCTGTCTCCCTTTATTTCATGCCCTCTTTCTTTCCAGTGCTCTCTTTCTTCCTTGTACAGGAAATTTAGTGTGATGCTTATTCTCCAGAGATGACACAATTTCCTTCATCTCGCACTTGACTCCCCCAGTCAACATCTCTCACTTTAAAGTATAGCTAGGTAATGTCAGACCACACCCTCATTACCAGTCGTAATCATGAGGGAGAGAGGTGGCTAACATAGCATATGGGGAGAAATGGGCTGTCAAGTAGGGTACAACACATGCAAATTGAGGCCTCATTGTTACTTGAAGCTATTCGAGACTGCACTCTTTTCTTTACTCTAAACCTGAAATTAAGTCGAGAACCACTTAAATAGGACTCGAGTAGAAATGAAAGTAGACATTGCATGTTTGTATATCCTCTATGTATTTTTATGTGGCAGAACCCCTCAGCATCTGAGATATTACTGCCACTTTTACATCCACTTTTGCCTGGCCGGTGGTATTCTATATTTTTTTTGTCAACAAATCCCATGAAAACCCCAAAATGAACAATGAATTGATCCTAACTTAAAAATAGTATGTTCTGTGTACCCAAAGACCATAGAGCTCACTTGTTGTCCAAAAGTTATTAAAGCATATAAATGAGCCACCCTGTTGCAATGGGTGACATGTTCCTTCATTATCACAAACATGGGCACTGTAATTTATTTTATATTTATATTTTATACACCGCTTTGCTGCTATAACTACTAACTATAGCACCAAATGTCTGTTAATCCACAGCTGAAAATACTCCCCACCAAATGCACATTTCACTTCTGTTTGCGGAGGTTTATTGAAAACTACAGTGCCCAGCTGTTTTAGTAAATTATCGAGAAAGCTATATAATATGATCTGATTTTGAAGATTTACATCTTTAGGAGGAACCAATTGGCTTGGGGCTGAGTGCCACTGACAGGGTAAGTAATGGCGCTTTTCCATTACCAGTACCAGCTCAACTCGACTCGAATCGACTCGACTCGCCTCGCCTCGCCTCGGCTCGCTTTTCGCTCCGTTTTCCATTGCAGAAAGTACCTCCACAATAGTACCTGGTCTTCATAGTGACGCAGCAGGAAACTGCCGCCCCACACACACCCGCTACCCACACACAGAGGACAATGGAGGAAATCGACTGTGTGCTAGTTTTTGATCGTCGGGATGTGGCTGTTTCTCACAGCAAGAAGACAAACGTTTCGTTTGACCGCAGCATATTCTTCTGAGTTGCCGTAATCAGTATATCACGCAATCTCTGGCCAAACTATTTAAAAATGGCAGGGTTATTCAAATTACTCTGTCTGGCGCTTGCAATGATAATGCAGTGAGTAGTGACGTTTCTCTCTGACAAATCAGCAGTCTGTTGTGTTTTCACGTGACATTTTAGTATCGCCTCAGCTCACTTGGAACCTCGCCGGAGGTGGTACGAAAAAAGTACCTGGAAGCAGGTACAGGTACAACTTTCACACAGTGGAAAACCAAACCGAGTTAAGTCGAGTCGAGTCGAGCTGAGGCGAGCTAGTACTGTGTAATGGAAAAGCGCCAT
This sequence comes from Coreoperca whiteheadi, assembly GCA_011952105.1. NCBI lineage: Eukaryota > Metazoa > Chordata > Actinopteri > Centrarchiformes > Sinipercidae > Coreoperca > Coreoperca whiteheadi. The sequence goes on from CM022481.1 coordinate 10,377,132, forward strand.
AAGTCTGTCAGTCTATGACAAATAAATATGTGGCTGCTTTTTATGGGATTTGTTGACAATAAGAAAAAACATAGAATAACCTTAGAAGAAGCAGGTCATGAGATGAAATGAGGAATCATCATCGAGGTCACTTTAGACTGACATCCACCCGAGGGACCTACTTTTGTACTTAATCCAAGACACAAGATGTGGTCATGCATGGTTGACATAGATACACCACTTTCCGTATGGGCCTGGAGAGCACAGTGGCTTGTTCCCAGGGAGAAGCCCAGTTTGCCGTGCAGATGGCCACAGCTGAGGCACATTGGCATATGCTCTGTTCTGTTCTGGGTGACCCTCCCCTGTGCCGGCCTAGGTAAACGCTGCAGCTGTGGTGAACCTCTGCCACACACTCTCACACGGCCCCTCTCAGTCTGATGCTCTTTTGCACACACAAGCAAACATGTGCCTAGTCTCAAGGGATGTACATCTTCATCTGTGAATTCAGAGAAAAACAAACCGCCATCAGAAAGCAACATATGGCCCGCTTCTAATGGAACACATCTCTTGGGCTCTAACTGATACAATAACACAAAGGGCCCATTGGCTTGAATGTTTAGCACCGCTATTTGAGCTTTGGGTGGAATTCTTTGCTGACTATAACAAATGAGTTTTTGTACAGTTTTCAGCTTTGCATTGTTATTTCTTCTGAGGATGATATGGCTCTTGTCTTTGCCAGCTTTGAATCCCAAGGACAATTGGAAGATGAATTCGGCAGCGTAGAGAATCACAAAACTCCTTTATTTATGCATGTAGGTCGGTGAAGAACAAATTCTTATTTACAAGCATAACCTTGGAGGAGTGAATCTTCCTCTTGAGTGGGAAAGGGAGGAGATAAAAAATGACGTTCAGGCAAACAAAAACACTCTACACTGAGGGACAATATTAGACAGTGATAAACAACAACATAAATATAAAAATACTGTAAGTGCAGACTGGCAGCGAAACATGGCAGCAAAATCAAATAAAAGCAGGAGGAATAATGAAAAAGGGATTAGGCAATAAATAATAGTAAGCATAAGAGAAGCAACACATAAAAAAACAGAAATAGGTAAGCTGGGAAGAACATAGCCACAGGCATGATCAATATTATTAGATTTTGTGTTGCACTACACTCAATAAAATGTGCAAATGAAGACACAGTGTGATATTTAAATCCACATTGAATATTTAATATTCCAAATAAACTTTATCCTGAGTCTAAAAACATCACTGTTTGAATAGTGACAGTTGCAATAGACCTAAGGGTTTTTTACACTGAAGCTGCCCACGCCTTGTGCACCTGATCTGCTCCACATGTACAAAGAGGTAAATCGAATTTCTGAATTTTGTTGAGCTCTACAAGCAAGAGAAGATTGTGTCATGACAGAGAGCCAGAGGTGATGTGGTTGTCTTGTAAATTCAATTGCTTGAAACTCACATTACTAACAGAATGTCATAGCTTAGATTTATTATTTTGATTTAGCCAAATGCATGTGGACACGTGATAAAAAAATGCAAATACTTGAACACTGCAGTCATATGTGATTGTTGATCATCCATCTTTCCAAAACCATGGGCATTAATGTTCTGCTATCAGAGCCTTCGCTTTTCTGGGAAGGCTTGCTGCAGGGATTTAGTCCCATTTAGCCACAAGAGCATTAGTAAGGTCACTGATGTTGGGCGATAAGGCCTGGCTCACAGCTGACTTTCCAGTTTATTGAAAAAGTGCTGGATAGGGTTGAGGTCATGGCTCTTTGTAGGCCTGAGCCAAATACCAATTTAAACTATAAATTAGTGACCTGTTTTTAAAGACTTCAGTAGGAACAATGAAGCTTGCAGCTGAGAGCCACATACAGGACCGAAAATTATGATAGATAGACAAACTCTTAGTTGGATTTGGTCTTTAGTGGTATTTGTTGACAATAAGAAAAACAGAATGATGCTGAAATTATCCTTGAAATGACTTTTTCCACACTAAACTCCATAAAGGAAACCAGTTTTTATGGACCTCACTTTGTGCACGGGGACAATGTCATGTTCAAAAAGGATAGGGCCTTCCCCCAAATAACTAGAAGCACACTATTGTCTGAAATATCATTGTATGCTATAGCATTGAGAGTTCCCTTGAAACTAAGGAGCTGCACCCAAACCATGAAAAACACAGCCAGCCAGTTCTTGAACATTCGACATTCCACGGTTTACAATCAATACCAACATTCAGTGCCAACCCATTAAGACATTTTACGTTTACGTTTTATTAACTGTAACCACAATCTTGCCCTAACCTTAACCATACTGTAGTTGCCATGCGTAGATAAATGTAGAAAGTGAGAATTTTAAAAACGTTGGCTTTGGACATGAAAAAATTGTTGCCAGTGTGCGTATTCTGTGGTTTTGCAGAATCATCTAAGATTGACATTCTTATCCTGCGACAGTGTTAAAACAATCCCAGAGCTTACATACACAAAAGTATGGGTCCATATACCTTTGGCTACATAGTGAATAATTCTACTCTTATAGTATAAAACTGTATCCAATACTGGATGACTACTATCAAAGCACAGCTCATACAAGAAACCACCTAGCTTTCTTACTTGAATAGCAGTTTTTTCATTCCCCATAAAGTTCACATGCTACACTGTGAACTGCCAGCATTATTTAAGGCCAGTTACAGCTGAAATCAATGACTTCAACTGCCTGCAAATGTCTCTCAATCCAAAGGACCCTGCAGAAAAACTCAAACAATGAAGCCAAACAAAAAGAATGGCTCATAGTTTATGCAACACTGAGGCGTGAGAAAGGACAGGGTCCAAAAACAAAAAGTGCAAACAGTGTAATTTTTTACCATGGAAACAAACTGATATTCTGGCCCTTTTTTTCAAGATGTGGAGCTAGCATTACTGTTTTAGTAGCAGTGGTTCAATACTGTGGTATGTAGCCTACATATTGCGTTTCATCTGGTATGAAAAATTCAGAACATGTGTTATATCACCATCAGACCCACAGAGACATGAATATCAAAGCACATTCTCTTGGTTTTGTTTCATAACACCCATATAATTCTCTTTCTATCCCTCCCTCACTACTCATGATGCAACATATGAATGTGTATACTGTACATGAACCTTGCCCGGCCATAGAAAACACAGAATAATCAATGTTGAAACCATGGCGTCAGACTAAACTGGCGTTCACTCCTCCTCTTTTCCTATCATCCTCTCTCCCTCTTCCCATCAACTCCTTCCAGCTCCCAAATGAACACAGATGCCTCCTAATAGATTCTTCTAACTCAAAGACCATCTCTGGTGTAGCCAAGACAACACAGCTTATGATATATTCCCTCTTGATATTAAAAACAAGTGGGATGAGCAGAGGGATTGTTTGGGCTGTCTTATCTGACTTCTGAGAGGCTTCATCCCCCCC
>CM022481.1:10380641-10496625 GCA_011952105.1 Coreoperca whiteheadi
CCGCCCCCCCTTCCTCCTGCCACCTACCTCCCCCCTGCCTCCTCTCTTTCTCCTCCTGCTCACCTGATCATCACAGCGATAACACGGAGTGATGAAGGGGGAGGTATGCATTCTGGAGGGATAACGATGTGGGCTAACTTCAACCCCCCTCTCTCCCCCTCTCTTCATATTCACCAAATCCCCCTGATGCTGTTCTTAGATCAGCCTATTTGTTTGTGCAAGAGATGCAAAGAGAGACAAACTACTTGTTTGACTGGTGGCAGTGTTGCCTTGTCTCTTCACTGACAGTCTATAGGGATATGTGTGGTTGTGTATTGGCTGCGATGTGTATGTGTTTACACTGAACACGCACCCCTGTATATGGTGTTACACCCCTTGCCTCTCTGCAAATATGGTCATGTGATTGGCCTGAAGCCACATGACCATATACCCAGCCCACCTATGTGTAGGTGCCCCATTGGTTGATATGTATTTGTATGTATGATTTTTAACCTTTTCAAATGTTTTTGCTTCTTACCCATCTTATTTCAATTCTCTTTGTAACGTGTTTAATGACAACCCTGATGAAGGTCACAAGCCAAAATGTGACAATAACGCTCTTTATACTACAAGTATAAAGGAGAGAGAAAGGGAGAAAGAACCTGCTGCATGATACAGATCAGTTAAAACTCTTCTCCTCCTGCTACACAAAGGATGACTTTTGAGAGTTTTGACCTCTTTCGTCCTTGGTGCCCCCCTCCAGTTGAAACAGAAAGTTAAAGACCATAAACAGGCATCACTCACACAAGACCCGTTTACATGTTCAGCAGAAATGAGATTTTAATCTGATTAAGTCACTAACGCATGTGAGAGAACCCATGTCAACACCATTCTCTGATTGTATTCATTAGATTTTGCTCTTAATCTATAACCATGATTGTATTAAAATATGCTTGGTGTTTGGAGTTTAATTCCATACATAGACACCAGTTAGGACATGTGTAAACCTTTGTAGCATTTCTTGAATTGTGATCAAGCTCAGCATGCTATCTGGAGGTAGGAGATCGCTGTAACCTGGAATGCTACCCACAACTGCTGGTTTGGTTTCTTTATATTATCCCAATTTCTACCTGTTTTTTCATCTATAATTTGCAATTTTAGGGATGAGAGCCACATTTTTAATCTCCTGGACCATATAAATCCAGATTTTTGTCATTGGACAGATTCACCAAAATGTGAATAAATATAGGCTAGAATCTGGCTCAAGGTGTAGCCCACAGCTAACTGTCTGACTCCATGGAGACCTTATATTTCCTGGTTGCATACCCTAAAGCATTATGGGAACTGTAGTTCCAAAATTCAGAAGCCGTTTATCAAAATAGAAGTAAGAAAAGCAACAGGAGTGACAATCCAAGACTCAATTTCTTTTATGTGCCATATTGTGTGCTTCTGCGTATTTTTGAATGATGAGCTCTGACCATAAGACTGCCTGCATGCTAAGAAATACAGTACTGCATTACGTCAAAAGTAAAAACATCCCTTTAAATAGATATTTTGTCAAAAAAACTGAAAACTAAAACTAGTCTTATCTGTACCAAAGCTCAGTCAGTTTTCTTTTGTTTTTATGTGTCACTCACAGCAGAGAGACAGAGATGCACTGGGAATATGGGCTCTGACTGATCGACAGCTATTTAACTACTGTTAGTCACAAATTATCGCCAAATTCTCTCAGTCTGTCATGAAAAACCATTTGTTTAAGGCACTGCCAATCACTGTAGAAACTGTTTGACTGATAGTCAATCATAAAACATGGCATCTAATCATTATCAAGGCCAGGTGCAACAGGATTTTCTCATAAGAACAAAACAAAATACACAACAACTTGACCAAAAATATTTAAAAAAATGTTAATAATAAAATAAAATCTCCACGGGGAAGCACCATACTAATGCATGCATACAACTTTTAAGGGGAAGTGCCCTTTAAAAGATAATCTTCATGACATTTCAGCTTTATTACATAGTTCACGATGCAAAAAGACCTTTAAAGGAATCTTTTTTTCTTTTGTCTTTTTGCATCTCAAATGAGAGGTCATTGAAAATCATCAACAGCTGATCTCAAACTCAAGGCGTTGCAATCACATGGAGGGATTAAACTAAATGAGCAAACAAACAATAAATCATGTGCTATGTTCTATGACAACACTCCAAATAGCACACACACTCGACCAAATAGTCTCAAAGCCACAGACAAGAAAAGCCGTTGCCACTTAACAGCATGCATGCACACTTACCCTCACACACACATAGACTCCCATCCCATCAGCCAGTTGTTCCCTGCTTTGCATAAACCAATAATGTAATGGAGAGAAAGCCATTCCCTGATGAACACTGTTGTGAATAATTTAAAATAATACAGCTGAAAACCATCTCAAACTTTTTAACTCGCTCCAATCACACATGCAAAAAGTCCATAAAGAAATGTAATGGCAGTCAATAGATGTAATGTTGCAGAATCATTGTACAAATAAGATGAGTGGCTTGCCTTTACATCCAATTGAATTCAATGAAAGCTAAATCTGAGCTGGTTTGATTTTGCAGTGATGGATTGTAGTTGAGCCTGCTTAGCTGCTCAGTGGGCTCACGGCTCTACTCTGCATTGTGGCTAGTAACAAGATAGAGGTAGCTTTGTTTTGCTGTGTAACGTCCCTTCACGCCTCAGTGATGAGGTGACCACAACAACCAGATAATAGGAGGGAGATTAAAGAATGTTGTCTTTGTATCGTGGACATGTATGTTCTGCAAGCGCATGTAGATAAAGATAAAGATAAATAATTCATTGTGGTGCTGCCAACTAGAGCTAAAAACAGCTACGGTTGGCAGGATGCCACAGGGAGCTCGCAGCCAGCGCTATCAAGTTGTGGGTGTGGTCTATTCCTGACGCACTGGCCACTGTTAGATGATGATGCTCTCACAAGGGCCACTGTTGAAACATAAACTGCCAACAGAGATGTAATGTACAGACAATTTTTACCAAACCGAGCCTGTTTTAGTCAAGTTTCAAAATGTTTTTTTTTTCAGAAATTACTACAAACTATTTTTATCATCCAGCTCATCCACTGCTGTGCTGACAAATAAAATTATGCTATCCACAATGTTCCTAGGCCCCATCATTTCTTGTGTGAATTATGGGCGCGACTTCCGATTATTTCTTCCAATGAACTGGTGTTCCAGTTTAACTCGTGTTGAATTAACTGGTGATATCTGAGTGAAGCTCCAGACGCTTAAAGCGGGGACTAGAAAAAGTAGGTGTCGATGCCTGTTCAAAACACGGCCAACTTCAATAAATTGTTAACAAAATATTTCTTTTGTCAGTCGTATATTAGTAGCGTTTATCATTGCTATTCCCGGTCAAGTCGATTAGAGAACTGTTTATATTTTCATACAGCCTGTAAGTGAAACATACAGCCTGAGGTATATGTTTGCACCCAGCTTGAACACACAGTGGAGATAGCTGTTAGCTGTGGCAAAGTGTGATACGCCCAGATTAACTTGTGATACAACATTTGTATCAATCGTGTTTTATATTTAAGGCTACAGACATTTATCTCTCTCATCATGCACAGGTGTAGAAAACTATAATTATTAGGGGCGTGGAATAGTCTATACAGGTTTGGTTAACATGTCACAATGTGGGTTTTTAAGGAGTTTGGACAGCAAGTAGACAGTGGTACTAAGAGATAGAGAGAGATAGTTGTAGTGAGTAATTGTCCTTGTGAGTGATAGTGGGTGAGTAATTGCGGTGTGCTTGTGTGTATTCGTGAGAGCCTGGTATTGTGCATTTTTGTCTCTTGCAGTGTGATTTGAGTCTTTGTGTGTGAAGAGGTGAACAGGTGAAGGTAAGTCGGTAACAAGAGGATGGGGTAGAAAATTGTATCGCAGGAGATAGTGGTTAACAATGAAATAGTGCAAGAGGTGCTGGATCTGAAACTCCATAACCGGTATCCTGAAGGCTCAACAAGCAAAGTGAAATATATTTAAGAGAAGAGCTGACACCTTCAGGATAAAGGGTAAGGGTGCATGCCAACATTCGTAACCTGCCATAGCAAAACTCCCAATAAATATACTATTATGACATTTAAACATCAGATGGGGACCTGTGCTACATATGCAGGTGCAAAAGAACCAAGTCTGAGCACCATGACAAAATATTTGAGGAGTTTCATTCCAGCCACTTTGGTAGAAACTGTGGAATGGAGAAAATCCACAGTGCAATTTTGATCTGCTTCTATTGGCCTGGCATGGAGGATAACATTCACAAGTGGGTGAGTTGGCATCTTCAAAATAAAGAGGTGAAATACACTTTCAAGTTCAGTAGTGGAGCACAGAGGAGCGAAAAGTGTATTTTTGCAAATGTAGAAAGCCCATCTGTGGATATAACACTAATGTTCTGCAGCTTTCCTAGGGGACGTTATGCTGCTAATGCCTACTGATACTGTCTGCTCAAAGGCCTACTATTAGTTTTCAAGATAGGGGTTCATTTGCATGATTAATTTTCATCATGATCTTAAAATGAAATTTGTATGGTTACTGTAGATTGCTATGTGTCCACAGTGCCAGTCCAAAAGAGACAACATTAAAGAAAAGAGACTATCATCGAATAGAGATAAAGGACACGATGGCATACTTACATATCACATGTAGATTTCAACAGTGATATGAAGCTCGTGTTTTTTCCTAAGCAACAGAGCCTCTTGAGCTTGTTGGGATGGACCTGGTGGGTAAAATCACTCTAACAGACGGTGGTGATGGAGTACCTTCAATCCGTATTGATACTTTCCGAAAATATGTTGCTTTATCATACCAGAGAACCCAAATTCTCTCCTGCCTCCTCATGCCTTACTTGAATTCTACATTTGAGGTCCTTGAACAAACAGGTGCCAGATCACCCCAAAAGTTGGGACCATTTTCTTCAGTTCACCATGTTTGGCCTTCGCACAAAAAAACGATCTCAAAACGAGATACAGCCCGTATTATTTGATGTTTGGGAGGGAGGCGAGGTATCCTTCAGAGGTGCCAAAGGAGCAAGATTCTCTAATGTTCTCAGCCTTTTAAAATATGTAATTTGGATCAACAGTCAGCTATTTTATTGATGTCCTCTACATTTTAACTGTGATTTTTGGCAGGTAAAAACAGCAACCTGGTGATAAAAGAAGAGATCTGTGAAGGCATAAAAAAGCAGGACTCCGTATTTACTGAGGTTAAAGAAAATATTTTTAAAAGCTTAGAAAAAAACTGCAAAAGGAAAGAGGAAAGAAAGCGGCCAGGAGGACAATTATGAAGTGGAGGATCTTGTACTACAAAAACAAATGTCAGGCAGGAGCTGAGAAAGGGCGGCAAGATGGGAACAGACATGCTGAGACCCTTCAAAATACTGAGACTTGAGGGGAAAGGTGTGGATCAGGTATCAGACAAAAGAAAACAGAAAATAAAAATAATCATTAATCACCTGATCCATTATTGCCAGCTAGAGGAGCGGATCCCTGGCTGCCACATTGTAAAACAAGTGTTGGATCCTTCTCCTCTGGCTGGTCTATCACAACCAGTCCACAACAGACCTCTTCACAAAGGCACATACACAGCAAACAAACATGCTACACACCTGATCTCACACCATCGAAGTCCTCTGAAAGGCCGTACACAGCCCACAAGGGCCCAGAACCTTCTAAAGATGCAGAACTTTGTAAGTAAACTCATACAAAGAACACCGCAAATTATGCATTTTACAAATAACTGTCATATATACACATATTTTTTACAGTAATCAGAGACATAATATGGTCAGGAAAAAGGGAGACTGTGGTCAAGGATTAAACCTTGTATTTGATGTGGCAGCTGGAGCGGTCTGTGACAAGGGACACTGGACTCTCATTGTAAGTAATCATAAATGTTAACAGATGTAGATGCAGCCATGAGACCATCTGGTGTATGAAAGTTTGGCTATGATTTTTAATTGTATTTCCATAGATCATGTATTTTAAGGAGATGATGTCCTTGTTTGTGGATCCATTTGGGGCCACTCAAGAACAAGTCAGTCAGTGCAAGGATGTAACAAGGTGAGTGAAATATCAGCTTTAAAGCATGCATTAGAGGGACAGGCTGCATGCATTTGTGCATTTTGGACACTATTAAGGGAGCAACATAGAGCTCATTAAATAATTTTCTTTATGGCTACTGTTTGGGCTAACATAAGCTTGTCCTTGTGAAGTCCTTTAATGTGATTCAAATTGTCTTGAACTGAAAAGGATCTTACACGAGCTTATGTTAAAATTGGCAAACTTTAATCAATCTGTGTTCTCTGTGTGGAGCACTGGTCTGCACAAAGTGCCCAGCAATTTGGAAATGGACATGCTCCATGACTGCTCATCCCCAACAGCAAGACACAACATCATGTGATGTGATATGTGCAAGGTAATAGTTTCATTATCTCTGTGGCCATCTGTCGTTATAAAAAGTCATCAAAATTGTACTTATCAGAAACCCTTTTCCTTGCAGAGCAAATCTTGCACAGAATAAATGTCCAGTACCCTGAGGACCAGAAGGAGTGTGGCCAGGCTGAGGCTGGACATAGCAATATCCTTGCTGAATGACTGAGGTATACAGTACAGGTATGCAGTTATGGGATCTGGCGTTGACGTTGATGAGCCTGGATAAGTGTGATCTGGTTTATGATGTTTGCCCTGGTCTTGCGATACACGAGCACCCTGCCGTGTGTATTTATGTTCTATCTGTTCCGCCCGAAAGACATGTTAAACAAAGGTAACATCGTGTGTGGGAAATGTCAATCAAGCACAGTCTGTACCCACCCACACAGTCAAGAGAAGAGGTCCAATTAGGCACATTAAGTGAAAACACCAGTGTGGGTACACAAGCAGTTACAAGGAATGAGGAAGGAACAAATCAGGAAATGAATGTATTTTTCTTGTGAATTTTGCTATCTCTAGTCATGAACTAATAGTCGATTCCCAATTAACTACTTAGTTTAGTAGTTTGGTAGGATGATGCTTTTATTTAACTTGAGGAGAAGCAAAAACAAAAGTAAGTGATGGTAAGGTAATCATGAAGTAATGAATGATTGCAAGTAAATACACTGATGCACCACTGTACTTGAAGGGGCACAACACAGTAAGCTGTATTGTTACTGTTGAATGTAAATTAATTTGAACTGTAGCAGTTTTGTTCCACTCAGCAGCTGACTCAGTTAATCAGGAATGATTCATTAAGAAAGTGGTCAATATCATTGCACAAGCTGTCATTAACATAGCCTCGAAATCTATTATTTAACTTTTTATTAGTGATTCATTAAATTATCTGTTATTTCATGATTTTTGTACTTGGTAACTACTCCACGTTTCTGTGTACTGTATTGTTAGGTGTTACTGTTGATTGATCTTGAATAAATTAACCCACAAAGAAACAACTACATTGATTTTTTTGTTCCCAGAAAAAAAACCTTTGTGGTCAAGAAATGTTATTAGTTTGTATTCTGTGGGATAGATCCGGTTGTTGAAGGGTTCAAATTCATGCGCCACATCAGTACAGTCTGCTCCACATCCATCTGTCATAGCATCACCCAGCCTCACTTTGACCGGCCGCCCTGCTGTATGGTGGGCTGTTTCGATGGGACACAATGGAGGTCGTATCTGGAAGGGGACAGTACATCAGCTGGACGCTAATCGGCTGACTCACCTTCACAATGCTCCCCTCTGGGATGGGCCAGAGGACTAGCGAAGGGGAAAGGCGGAGGAAAATCAGACTTTGAGCGATTAGGTTAATGAAAGAGGAAAATGGAGTGAAAGGACAGGAAAAGGTGGCCCTAAGGCAAATAAGTTTAGAGGAGAGCCGAACCAATTGCTTTAGAGCATGGCATTGAGACACTGATTGGCAGAGAAGAAATAAGAGCAAAGACACACTGTCACTGGGTGAAAGAATTACTTTAAATGTCCTATTTTAAAACCTCCCTTTTCTATCAACTGCTGGAAGGTCAATGAAAGCAGTGCTATCACACAGAAGTCCTATTTTTACAGCTGTCTGGTTTTACTGACTAACTGTAAGTTAACTGAACATCTCCAGTAAAGTCTCCTTTTAAAGCTCCACTTGGCAGATTTTTATGTAGAAACACAACTGTCTTAGCCAAAACCCTGAAGTGGGGCTGCAATAGAGACGTGCATCCAATCAAATGACACTAAAACACCACAGACGATAATGATTTATTATTATTATTTATATATTTCTTATTCTGATGTTAGCTGTTCCCCCTGGTGGAAATGTTGTATATCATGCTCAGTGGTGGAAGAAGTATTCAGATCATTTGCCAAAGTATTATGAGCAAAATGTACTTAACGTATCAAATGGCTCCTTTGATGGTTTTTAGCCTGTTTTTAATTTAAATTGACATGTCTGAAAAATGTTCTAGTGTCTGTAGCTTGAAAGAAGAAATAATATGGCAGGTATACTAAAACACGTTAGAATATTCTTACTGCACTGGCCATTTTATTGACTTAAATAATTACTAAAACAAGATTTTAATGACTCAATTACAGACAACATATTTTAGAATGGGTCATATATATGTAAATATCTTAATCTACAAAATAACAAGAAACAAGTACAATTATTTATCATACCATGCAGAGGAAGTAATGAATCAAAAGTTAAGAGTGAAATACCACAAAACACGTGAGCAATAATAGCTGAAAATATAATGATGTGACTATATGTTCTTTGATTACGCAGTTTACTATCGTCATGCTTCATGATCACTGTGTATTACAGTCCTCAGAATTCAACAAAATGGCAATTACCAATAACCTTTTGAAGCTGCTGACATTTTAGTCACGGGCAGCTCTAACACTGTCCTGCTTCTCGCCATTGCCCTGCACTTGCAGGGGCCTACTTGTGAGCACCGATACTGGCATGCATGTGTAATTATTATTACAGCAGAAAACATCAACTCTTGTAAAAACAATAAATAAAAGTCAAGTAAGTCTTATATGTTATAATGTAAAAGATCAGTTTTTGTGTCAGCAGCATATAATTCAACTCTGGCCTGTGTCTTAATCAGGAGTGTAGCTTGCGTGATACTGAATTTATATTTGAAGTTGAAGTAAATAAAGCTTCACACTTTCTTTCAACAGCTTTAAAATAAAAATGTTGGACTGATGAGAAGTGACAGTGATGATTATTGAGATTTGCACCATTGCATGAATGTGTGAGTTTGGCCCCAGGGCATGCTCCTGCTGGTCAAGGCTGTCCCTGTATCTTTGAAATGTGCTGTACATGTTAACAAGTCTATTTGCAGAAGATGCCTCTGACTTGCCTCAGTGAAGAACAAAGCAGAAAAATTATGCAGTTGAAATTGGAGAAAATCAACAGCAGTCTGGTGCACGTAATTTGAAGCATTCCTACTAATCCTCCTGTTGTTCTACTACCAAAGAAGAAGACACAGGAGAAGAAGGAAAATAGGAAATGATGACAATAACTTCAACAGCTTCTTCACAAGCTTGTTAGACTTGGCAAGCTCCAATTTTTTGCTACGCCCTGCCCCCCTTAGTTACTGTTGCTACAGCTGTCAAGCTTTCCATTCTCACAATGGCTACATACACAGTTTACAGTGACAATGTTGGCACATTTACTGCTCGGAATTCTTATATATTTTTTTTAACAATGGGTCCTTGCTTTTGGACAAAAGCAGACCACAAAAGGCTTTTCATTTCTACCCAGCAACCGTCGATTTCACCGTCTGAGATGACAACTGTTGTTAGCAAATTTCATCTGCTGTAACTAGCTAGCTAATTAAGTTCACGTTAACTTCACGAGTTGGTTATTCAGGCAGTCTCCAGCTGACTTTGTAATGTTCCCAGCCAACTCATTTTAAAATGAGAACCCTGTAAAAGGGTTACTTTTTTTTTTTATAATTAACACTTGAAATGATGAAGGCACTTGCAAATGACAAGGTGATAGAAAATGTAAACCATACTTTGGTGTTTCATTTTTACCTCTTTACTTTAAATTTCATGAAATGCACAAAAAGCACTTGATGGCTACATACACATTATTGTGCTAAAAGACTGAAGCTAAGCTACATGTCTGAGGCAAAAAGTTAGCATCCTCACCAGTTGATGATCCATGTAGAAGACATGGAAATAAAGAAACAACACTGTTCTTGCAGTGTAGAGCTAGTTAGTGTTAGTATTATTAGTATTATCATATAGTATGATAAGAAACAAAAGCTCAGACTGTTATTTTGTACTAACAACCCTGTTTGGCTGCTTACCTTGCATAATTTTTCAAATGGTAACATTATGTTTTCACTTTTAACGTTACAAGGACTAACCAATGTGTTTGGCAAATGTAACGCTATCTCAGGTAATGTTTGCTGGGGTTGCTGGAGAAAAAACCCTCCCCGAATACAATAATGAGTAGGACAAAGCTGCTAATGTTACCCTAAACTCTGACATGTAATCCCACAAACTAATGATGATGTGCTCCTTGGCCTTTTAAGTAGTTATTTGGGCATGATAGCTTAGGTAAGAGCAGACAAATAATTTTTTTTGGGAAAGGCTGTAATGTGGCTTTTCTTTGAATAATAAAAAGTCCCCTGTTTCTTGCACAGCTTGTATTTTTTTCATGTTGTATAAAAGCTTCACTCTAGGCATCCTGAAAAGGACAATCTTGTTTAAATTCAGCGAAGGTGATGGGGTGTATTTGATTGCCAGTCCTGTCACCTTTGCTGATGCCTTAGAGCATTGTTGGGATTGGGCCTGTCACTGGGCTGGTGTTGAAGAAGCATTTATTTTGGTGATGTACTCCCAGCATTGCTCCATACGTGCCAATTTATCACAATGACTGGCCCCTTCAGATTATATCATGCTCCTCAGGACATCCCAGAATTCAGCTGTGAGAACAAACAAAACTAAACTAAATCTCAATTTTCCTGTCTGTGCTAATGCTTGCAGAGAAACAAACAAAAGAATATCTCAGAAAAAATACTCAAGCAGATGTGCGTATTGATTGAAAGAAAACTCTTCCTCCAGAATGTGGAGCACATTTAAGCACCTACAGGAACAAAACTTCTGAAATCCTCTCTACACCCACAAACATCTTCCTTCTCAGCAAGACAAAAAAAAAGACAACTAAACAAGCAATACTGAAATAAAGCCCAAAGGATTTCAAACCATCTGGACTGGAAAATGTGTACAAGCTGTAAACAAATAGCCAAGGAACAAAACTCAGAGTTTCTGTGAGCTCTCATCAAATGCGTAAAAATTCACCTCACGCTGCAGAGCTGACCTGGCCCTCACCCAATATCCTCAACCCCTCATAACCCGACTCTGCAGCACTCACAAATACTTCCCCTGTTGTCCAGGAGACACCAGTGTCTCAGCAGCAGCCTTTTGATGCTCAGGTGTTCACAATCCAAACAAAGTGTGTCGAGGTTAGCCGCAGAGGTTAAAGGTTATGGCTGATGGAGTGGAAGCTTGCTGCTTAATGTCGTAGATGTTGAGTGTACATCAGCTGTGGGTTGAATTATCTTTTTCTTTGACTGAGAGAAATGTCAGATTTTGCTTTCCTTTTCTGACTGATTCTCGTGTTCTTGTTTCCTTATTTTTCTTTGGGCACCAGGCTCCGCTGAGGGGCAGTAAAGTGAGTTAGGGCCACTCCAACCCCAGCAGCCTCTCAGTGCACCTTCACAAGAGTGTGAAATATAATTGGACACCTGCACCCAAGGAGCACCAAAATAGCTCTCCGTGTTTACACCAGAGCTCGGGGGAGGGAGAGCACTGCAACCCGAGTATCAGTGCTACCCTTTGTTAGCCTGTTTTATTGCTGCCGTCTGATTGCCCAGCCCCTCTGCAGCACTGAAATACAAATCCATCCTAAGTTCCTGAAAGCAAAATGGAATTTCAAGTGCTTTTTGGTGTCTTTGTAAATTCTCGAGCGTGCACTAATGTCGACACAAATCTCTCAGACCAGAATACTTGCCCTGAATTTGGTTTAGTGCAGCTCTTTCAGGAGAAATTTCCAGTACAATACAAAGATTAATTCTTTTAGAGGAAGAATAGCTTGCTCTTAAGTGAGAGAGCCAGCTATGGTACACTGCCTTCCGCCCACTTGTTTTTTTTTTTCACTCCTTGTCCTCCTTCCTCCTTTCTTGGTTTTAAATGATCCCTGGTTTCTCCCTTAATGAACTGTGATTTTCAATAATCTAACTTTATCTGAGCACTGTCAGTGGAAGAAGAAAAAGAGAAAGACTTTATCTTCTAAGAACTGAGGCGGTGTGTGCTGAAAGCAGCAGAGCAAGGGGTTGCCACGTCTGCCCCACTATTTACAGTTCTCTCCTGATCAATAGGCGCTTTAGGCAGTGAAAACCTCACTGAACCAGATCTACATCTCCACCTCTTACCCCAGGGACCTGGAGAAGGATCTTAGCACACAATTAAAATTTCACACTTGACTGAATTCTACAGACTGTCAATATTAGGAAAATGAATAACAGCAAAGCTTGCAGTAAACAAAGTTAAAGGGGACTAATAACTTGTAAAAGTAACTTATATAGGAACACAGAGTGGTGATTAGTCAAGACTAAGAGTCTACAGCAGCGTTAGCAACTCTTTGAGGCTGTCATTTGTAAATGTCACTTTTCTAAAGATTTTAAAGATGGTGCGTGCTTGTGTTTTTCATGGCTGTTCAACCATAAGCCACTGAAAGTCTTACCCAAACAGCTGATCTCCTGCGACGTTATACAGTGAGCAGCTCTACAGTTGAGAAAATGTATTTCCAAAGGAAATGGCTGTCTTTTAGGTGGTTAAAATACATGTTGCTGCTGACCCCGTCCACATGCCCACACACACACATGCTTAGCCTCCTTGCTGGTACAACTCTCTCCTTCTCCAAACTGGGGACACACTGACTGCTCTCTACTGCAGATAATACACTGACTATGGATAAGTTCCTCATACAGCCCCACTTCAAAAAGCCCGAACTATTCCTTTAACATTGTCAAGTTCTGTGCACTAAATGGTCTCCAGCCTTTGAATTCTGGGATACTCTGTTCCTAGTTGTTTTTCTACACCCAGCAGAAGGTTTAGTCCTCTGGGAAAAAAGCTGGCACAGGATGGCCGCTTTGTTCTCTATAAGACATGACAAAATCAAACTGCTGCAGCTGCAGTGAACCAAGTTGGGACTTTCTGGCCAAAACAAAACAAAACGAATGCCATGTCATGCAGCATGACACAAACCCTGGTTTTGAAGGCAGATTTCAAATCCATTTGACCAGCTTGATAAATATCATTTCACATAAAACACATGCCACAGAGTTAGCATTCCAGCACAGTTCCACAGCAACCATGACAGAAACAAACAAAAGAAAACCAATTG
Source organism: Coreoperca whiteheadi (assembly GCA_011952105.1). Lineage (NCBI taxonomy): Eukaryota > Metazoa > Chordata > Actinopteri > Centrarchiformes > Sinipercidae > Coreoperca > Coreoperca whiteheadi. The sequence continues at coordinate 10,394,060 of CM022481.1, forward strand.
AATTTCCCAAGTTGTCAGCCTTTTGTTGGGGTGAAAACTAGTTTACGATGCTTTGGGGTGGATTTTGTCAAGGAATTGAAAAACCACAACCTGTTAAGCGGAACCAGAGATCAGCGGAACTTGTCAAAGACTTGGCAACAGAACATTTTTCAAATGATTTCCAGTCAACTCACATACAGACATGGGCTCAGCCACCCAGTGAAATATGTGAACACTAGATAGGTATTGTTCTTGATAGATGGAGGATTTTTTATATACATCTATATATCTGTCCATTTGTCAGCCTGCCTGCCTGTCTATCGCTTGGTGTCTGTCTGTTGTGGCAGAAGTAACAGAACAAGAGGTGCTCGGTCTAACTTGTCGTCTTCATGCTGAAAGGCACTCTATGCCTGTGTCCTGTCCTTCAAAGGACACTTGTATGACATCCAAACCACAAGCGGTGAGCGCAGATAAAAAGAGGAGATGAAAATTATTGGCGTTTCAGATACTTGCCCAATTTCATTTTGACATCTTAACAGGCTTTTTGAACAGGAGTGGAATTACTTGTGGATTTGTTTCTCTTCTTTCCATCATACTTGAAATTAGAATTACTTTTAGGTCCTTGTTGGACTCACCAGAATCTTCTATTCTTTTTTTGAGGGTAAAATTTATTTTTTAAGCGGCTCTGATCAATATATTTATTATATTAACAATGGAGCAAATGACTATGGGGGATATGAAAGGAGTCGCTTGTAGTGATGAACCTATGGAGAATTATCTCCCGACTCTGAAGTTCACCTCAGCTCCATGGAGCCTTTTAGCCTCTTTCAGTTTCAGTGTTTTGGATTATTCTCATCAGGGCTGTTTCCAGATTTAGCTAACAAGCTCTGATAAATCCACTGTACACCTTTCCCAGCGCCAAATGGCAAAGTTAGCATTTAGAGGCTAAAGAGCCAGATATTTCCCTCAGGAGTTGGTGGAGACCAAAACAGAACTAAAAAGAGAGTGATGATTTACTTACATTCACTGTTCAATCAACCACCAATAGTTATGTCCATTGTTTCATTCTTTGTTGAGATACAGAAAAGACAAAACAGGAAACAAAAGTTACTGAAACAGCTCTAATCCATTCTGAGAATATAATGATTAGGATTATTATTAGTAGTATTTCAAAAATTCAGTTTTAAGTGAACGTGGTCACTTGCAGTACAAATATCTTCAAATTCAGCTTTCTTTAGGTCATGGGTCGATTAAAATAACATTGCAGGGGAACAAACTCTGCTCTGCTGAATTCTGGTTGTCCTCAAGTGAAACGTTATACACACTCCGGGTAATCTGATATACAATCATATCACTTTCATCAAAATCAATTTCCCTATAACAAGACAAGTTAACTGTTTGTCTCATAGCATCACTTGTTTTCATTCTGACTCAAGGAGTGTAAATTTAAATGGATTTCTAGGCTCCGTTTCATGTTGCTTGACCTACTTTTGTTTAAAGGGCATGTGACTTCATTGTACCGAGTCATTCCTCAGTGACCTCAGTGTGTAATCGGTCTCTTTCAAACACAGAGTAAAATTAAAGGAAAAGAATCCCTATTTTTTGCCAAATCAAATTTGAGTCCACTTGATTCAATGCTCCAAGCACGGCATTTGAAGACGCTCTAAATTATAATTCTTGGGCTCATACTTAATGGCGTGACCGCTCATAAGAGCAGTGAGATAGGGGAGCAGTGGGGGTGGATCCTCGTGGCATTGTGTAATCAGGACATGGTGATGAGAAAAGGTCATTTGTGCTAATGCAACATTTTTTATTCTATGAGAAAGATGTCAGCGCTGATAGATGATCCAAAGGTCACCTGTGCCATCACGCCCATTCTGTCCTGTGGGGTGATGCAAAACAGATCTGATGACTGCCCTCTACATTCTGCACTCCATCAGAGAACAAGAGAGCGAACAGCTCATCTGGTGGGCGGATAAGGGCCTGGGTGGGGCTTGCTCGCTTGCTCACATGATGAACAACCTTGCTTGCAACCCTACTCGCAATGTTAACTCACTGCCTGAGATGGAATCCTGCGAGTTTAAGGTTCAGTTATTTCCTCGCTGACACGGAAGACATACGGCCGCAGATTTATGCTCTTTTGATCTGTATCAGCAACTTTACTAGTAATGAAAAGTGTGTGTCCTGAAACCCGGAGATGCTGCTTGGATAAACACACAATTCATACTGAGCAAATGAATCATCTACTTGATATGCACAGGAGCAGTAATCATTATCTAGCTAGCTCATAAGCATTGTACTCATAGCCTACCAGTAAACAAAGCTCATGAAATCACTTTTTGTCAATTAGCTCTTTGAGAAATGATCCAGAAAAAAAGATTGTGAACGTGATGTGGGAAAATAAAGAGTGGCACTGTCTTTATTTTAATGCCTTACCAATACATTGCTAAATCACTTAGCAAGGAATCTATACATTGAGAGGATAAGACATGACAAATACAACATTGTGCTAACAAACGCTGAAGGGAATATTTACTCAGAGAAGCAGAATCAGACGTCTCATTTAAATTGACTTGCTAGAATCAACAACATAAGAATGAATATGAGTTAACAGATTTTTCTGAGAAACCTTCTGTTCTGCAGAAGCAGGTCATGCTGTAACCAAGAGGTAATCCATCTTATAGCCTATGTGAGACAGTATTACAATACAGAAATATAAGAGTTGTGATACAGGGTGACACTCATTGTCATCATAATTGAATTAGGCAGAAAATCCACTAAGATTCACCAGAAGTTCAGAATCTCTTAATCTACTGTTTAATTACCTGGAAGGATGAAACAGAAACAATGAGGCAGTGGGCTTTGTGAAAGTGCTCTGGATCTGTCCCGCATTAGCAATGCAGAACTCAGTACTGCAGTACAGCAGAGGTAATCCCCCTTAGAGATGAAGCAAAAGTGCAGCAACAGCGCAGTGCACATGTGGAAATGGTGACCATTGAGATGTTTAGGCAGTGTTTGGCTCCTCTTTGTATATCTATCTAGTGGCAACAATTCAAACAAGATCTGATGTCTTCCTCTCATGATGTGCACTCTTATCACACGACACAGATGTCTGGGCGGATGCCAGCGGGCTCAGGTCTGTGATGAGAACTCCTAGTTATGCGTGGTGGCACCCGGTGCGAGCTCTGGCTTCCGAAGGGCAGACAGAAAAATTATTCAGCCTGAAGTTTTGCATCAACACGGCTCAGATGGCAACACATGAGAGGGATTAATTTATGCAACATCCATGAGAGGACAAGGAGATGTCTCAAAGCCATGAGTTGAGTGAGAGGTGCTCATATGTGTGTGGAGAGGCAAATCACTGCTCATAATGGAAGAATTGCTAATTGCTAAGTTACTGTAGACTGTGACATCTTTGTATTCGAGATGCAGGTGATCAAGAAAACAACAAAGCAATGCCTCACGGGCTGTTTGCTCTGCTTCTACTCATATTGTTGATTACTTGATTTATTGTTTTCAGAATATTTTGGTCGGTGTGAAATCTTTTGATTCTTATTTAAAAACAATAACTTGGACTTATTAAGTTGGAAAAATGATGCATTGAGGTAACAAAGAGTGTCCCAGCTAATAAATTAAATAAAATTCCAGCCGTGTGGCTCGTTCAGTTCTGTTATTGAAAAAAAATGTTGAATAAATGTTTTATTCTCGAAAGCAATCCACTTTAATCATCTCAGCTGAACACAAATTAGCTTAAGCACAACACGTGTTGATGGCAAATAAATAGTGTTTCTTTATTGATAATGTGTCAACACCGCACCGGCCACAGATGTGGTTGTCTCATGTTTGCCTAAACGACTTTGACAAAGCTGGCATTACTGAATAGAAATTGTTTGACTGAGATGGGGAGCCCTGTCAGAGGAGCGTGAGCAGACCATTAGCATTCCATGACATTTTCCCATCCGTCCAGAAAGCAGAGGTGGCCCTGTAAACAAAGTGCTGTTGCGGTGCATGGCAAGGAGAAAAGGGAATAGAATGTAATGTGAAATGGCATTGTTCAGTGGTTGAGATACCAGGTGCGCATTCTAATTCAGATCTACAGGGCAACCTCTGGCTGGCTGAAACAGAAGAGGGAGACGATAAGGGAGTGGACGAATGTGACATGCAATAGGGTAATTGAAAGTGCTTGGGATTTTAAAGGCCAAATGCTACCAGGGGTTATCAGCCGTAGAAACAATCGGAATTTTTTATGGGAGTAACTTATTATCCGGACAAAAAGGAGGTTTGTCACACTTCACAGAGGGCACGCAGCGTAAAACAAGATCATAAAGGCCACAAGCAAACTTTAGAGAGCCTTTAAAGCAGTGTAAAATTACTTTTAGCACCTTGTGTGCAGGAACAACGTTTGGATTGTGTACTCAACACCCTTTGGAATAAATGTGCTCCAGTTAGCACAAGCCGTTCCCTTCACAGTAATTGTCTGTGTAATGGAACAAACTCCATAATGTGGTGTTGATGTTTTGTTTTTTTCATGAATCTGCACACGCTACAAGAGATCACCACTTGGATATCAGTAAAGAGGCTTACGTCATCGCTTATGTTACCATGCAGGGCAAAACAAACCTGAAAAGAGAGGTGAGAGCTGTAGAATATGATATCATGTGTTTCTGACTGCCCCTCATAGAGCTACAAATTCCAATAGCACCGTGGGGAGGACACATCAACGCCAAAAAGATATTGTTGATACAACTTAATGTTTTGTCATATGAGGATGCTGCACACACTCACACTCGCATAGGTGTGCGCCCACACATCCTACACAAAACACACATACTGCCATAGCATTCTCTAAATCGGTGGGCAGCCTTAGGAAAGCCCCGAGGCTAAAGGGAGACTGATGACAAAATCTGCATCTCATAAAACAATAACACTCTCCCGCTGTTCCCTCGGGGTACATGGCTGAAAAAAAACACAACTGGCAGATTCCTCCACCCCCGGTAAAAAAACAACAACTTGCCTTTCAGGAGTATGGACACAGCTTGGCCTTCAGGAAAGTGGATTATATGGTGGAGAATGCCTATTAGCCCGCAGAGCAAGGCCTGGTTGTGTGGAAGAAGCCAAAACAGTGTAAACAGATCATCCTGACTTGCATTACTGTATTTGTCAGTATTGTATAAACAGTAAATTGCAGCCTGGTCTTTGATTAACCGTTAAAAAGGAGAACAATATCTTTATAGTTTGGTATTAGTTCATAATTTTGGTAAATTCAAGTATGCTTATTCGCTTTCTTGACATTGGTCACATGAGAAAATCGATATCAGTATAATGGTAGTGCATTAAGAGCCAGGAGATGATTAGCTTAGCTAAGCCTTAAGACTGGAAGCAGGGGGAAACTGCTAACTTGGCTCTCAAAATTAAAAAATACCTACCACACCTGTTTAATCCTTTCACAAACATAAATGTAAAACCACAAATTGTCATTTTTACATTTCTGTTTGTTTAGGGATTAAACAACCATCACTATATCTTGGTGATCAACTGCTGGGTGTTGTGACTTCCTGGCAGTGGTGGACGAAGTACTCAGACCTTTTACTTTCGTAAAAGCACCACTACAACAATATAAAAACACTCCATTACAAGTATTATTGGTGAAATCAAAAGTAAAACTTATCCCACAGAAAATTGGCCCCAGTGAGTGGTGTATTAGTATGTTGGGCCTCAAACTGTTATTTAAATGAAACCATGTGAGAAATTCACAGGCAAAATTTTATGTATAATGTTGTGGAGTAAAAACCAAAAACATTTTTTTTTACATTAATGTTTGTGTATGGATTAAACATATGAAATAAAACGTGTTAATAAGTGATCTTAAAAGGTCCTGGTAGGTGTATTTTTGAACTTTTGAAAGAGCCAAGCTAGCTGCTAAGTGCCTTGTGGTTCTAGCTGAAGAAATTGTTTGGTATATTGAGAAAAATACATTTATTTGCTTTCTTGTCCAGAGTTAGATGAGAAGATTGATACCACACTTATTTATAAGCTATAGAGCCAGAAGACGATAAGCTTAGCTTGGCACAAAGACTCGAGGCAGCTAACCTGATACTGTTCTCACTCTCGCCATGAAAGTGAATAACCGTATTTCTCAAATAGTTGACTTACTCTCTTCAAGTGTGAAACCATTAGCTGGAATGTGTATTGCGTCCTTGCGTATGTACGAGAACAAACTAAACCTAAAACCATTTAATCATAGCGTTAATAGCGGTCAAAACTCCACAGGGAACCTTTCAATTTCATACATTACCATTCTTCTGACCTTGTGGTTATTTAAAAAAAAAAAAAAAAAGAACAAAGATTGATGTTTTCTTGAATGTTTAGCATATCAAAGAGGTGGACTGCTCAGGAAAAAAGAAGAAAAGTCATTTCAGGCTGTGTACAGTAGCGCCTGCTCAGGTTGCCACTCTATAAACTTTCCTCAGTCGGGAAGCCCCTGCTGGCTAACCTTTGGATGACTTTCAAGTCCCTCCGCACACCTTTGTTATCACTCTGTCTTTCCCTCAGATGTCCTTTCCTCACCACAATCACTCACATGCTCTCAACTCTGAGAGGAAAGCAAGCATGCTAGCTCCTCAGAAGAACCACAAACTGGGGAGTACCGTCAAAAGGACAATTTGCACAACACAAAAGCGTTTGTTTCCCGCCCTTTGAGTCGGAGACAGGTGGTCACTGAGGGAATAACTTGGCTTTCCCTTTGAAAAACAATGGGGAAAAAGGTGTCAAGCACAGGCAAGCCACAGAAACCAGAAGATTTGTGGTTAAGCACTAAGTATATGGGACATTGTGTTCTATTATATCCTATTTTGATCTATTTTATTATGTTCTAGTCTTATACTGTACAATGGAAAATGTATTTGACACAGCACATAAAATATTCCTTTTGTTTATTTTTTCATTAGTTGCAGGTATGGCACAAAAAATGGGTGATAAATCCAAAGAAATACAGTGAAAAAGAAGCCTGATCATATATAAATATAGAGCACAAAACAGAGAAGAGTGACAGGTCATCATTACAGGGTGTCGGCACAGAACAAGATAAATAACATCACTGAAACACAGCTTTCTCAACAACCATGATATTACACCATCAAATCTCATTATTTCCTGGGGTCTTTTCAAGAGTGGTTAGGGGGTTCAATTTCTTGATGGTGGCAAACGTCTTCATCTTGTCATCCTGCACGCAGTCAGCTGCACTGACGGTAAATGACTGGACAAGTAAAAACGGAGTCTGTGCGAGCATTCTGCCTGGCCTGTGATTCCTGATGAGAGCAGGTGAAATAGAAAGAGAGGAAGAGAGGGAAGAAGAAAGCCATCGAGAAGTAGAGTATCGAGATTCACTACAACACCAGAGACAGCAAGATACCAAGAGGTGGCAGATTTCCCCACTGGTGAAGTTGTCACACTGAGTAGCCATGCCATCAAATAGCAACATACTGCTTCTTCCCAGACAGAGTAAAATGAGATCTCTGAAATGTGTCTACCTCTTCTAGTTATTTAGTGAGACTGCAGTCAGCCTCCGGTCTCACTACCGCCAAGCCACTGTGAGAAAGTGAAAGAAACTCACCGTGTTAAGATGGCAATTTTACTCTTGAAAAACATTCAACACAGTGGTAATGTTTCAGGTTTAATATGACAGACATTTTGTTCCTGTTGATGTCCTTCAGATGAACACTTTTCTGATTGCCAAATTCACTGTGACTGCCAATTCTGTCGGTGTTGGTCGTGCCTAATCACAATGCTTTTCCCCCCTCTTGGCACCAATTCTCTTTGCTGAATCAATACCAACTAAGCAGGGTGTGTATAGTGATAATTAGGGCTACCAGCTGCAATTATATCATGCTAGTGGAACTGAATTGTTCTTCGGGGGGCTAAAATAGCGCGATGAATGGCACAATGTGACAAAGCACTTCTTAGGTTGAACAGAAAATGAGAACATTTCCACCCAGAACGAAATGTTGGAATTGTTCCTTTTAGAGACCCTCGAAGCACTAGGTATTATGCATTTAAATACATGGTGCTAATAAATTACCTGGTAATTATTGCTGCAAATAAGTAGGTACATTTTGAATTTCTTTAAATACCTGTCAAGAAACTACATTACAGTTGGAAACTGCCCAAGTTAAGCAACATAACTGAGCAGGACTTCATCTTCCAAGCAAGATCTTTTCTAATTGTAGTTTATAATATTACAAGGTATGCACTTTCTGGGAATTAAGGCAATACTTTGTTTTAAATTACATTTTCTCACAGAGCAACTGGTCATGGTTCTTCTCACATGGATAAGTTTAATCAAATTTACCAAAAAACCTGGGAAATAGTTTCAACATACTGCACGTTGCAGCAATTATGTTCCGTCTTCAGCAGGCACAAACTCTGACAGACCACATCCTTTAATGCTACAGTACCTCCATTTTAATGGTATTAATGTAAGCACTGGGTACATTCATGCACAACTGCATTATTAATTTGTGTATTCATAAATACACAAAAGCAATAACAGAGTTTTAAAAAGAATCTAGGATGAAACAGCATTGAAAACAAGTCCTTGTTTGTTTCCTTGCTGCTCCTGGGGCATATTACAGAAACTTCCAGATCCTAACTTAACTCTTTGGTAACCATGGCAATTAGGGTTAGGACCTGATTTGGGAAAAAAAGGCATTACAAATGAGGAGTTCCTAAGTCAATGTTCCTATCCTAACTTAAGATAGGGAAAGTGTAATACACAAACATCCTAGCTTCCCAAAATCTTAATAAACTTTCCTAACCTTTAAGCTGTCCTAACTTTCACTTTTCCACAAGGAAGTCTTAGCTATCTTGTTTAATCTGTATGGTCGCTCTTTAATTTGTTTTACACAACCACTGAAATGTCAACAGGTGGAACTTATTCACTGAAAGGGATATGGCAGACCTTAACGATTTGTGCCAGATATGGCGGAGACGGTGTATGATATCTTTGTCCACTCTCCTTGTTTTATCTCCATAGTTAGCGCTGTTGTAAATTTCCCAAAAAGAACATCTTTGGATTTCTCTACAGATGTTACTAACACCTCTAACTCATCTGTGCCCGTGGTTGTTTTTGCTCCATTTTTTTTGTATGTTTCAATGAGAAAAGCCAACGGTTAAAAAGTTGTTTACCTTGGTGAGATGAGAAAAGTAGTGTTGGTTGCTAGGTAACAGACATGAAAGTTGATAAGTGATGTTGGATTGAGTATTTAGAATTTCCTAACCTGAGATAAGATAGGATCAAGTAAGATAAGATAGGATTCCTAAAGTTAGTTAGGATTTGCATCTGTAATATTTTAAAGGCCCAGTTCACTCCAAAACCAAACATACATATCACTCAGGATAATCCACAGACCTTGTTGTGGGCAGTTTCATGTAGGAACAATAGGTAGAAAGAAAATAGTTCCCAAATGAAACCTCTTACAACAAGGTCTGTGGATTATCTTGAGTAACTGGGTCATGATTTCTGGAAAGAGACTCTGCTGTTGAGTTTTTCAAATGTATTTTTTGGAACGCTTTGAGCACCGCAAGCCGAGTGCCATATAGTCCCATTATATAAAAAAAAAAAAAAAGCAGACATCTCTACGGCCGATAGCTCCAAAGCTCGGGAACTTCAATTAAGACCAACATGTACCATTTATGTTACACAAAGGTACCAAGTCAAATGTGTCATTTTATCAGGAAGGAAGATGAAACTGCCCTCTAAAAGGAAAACGCTATCTCTGTCTCCGTACTGCAGACTTCTTCCCTCCTCCCACCTACCAAAGGCTATTGCCTTTTTGAAGCAATAAAGATCGACTTGGCCGTTTGTTTTCAGCAGTGTTACAAAGGAAAAAGGTAATTTCTAGTGTATACTGTGACCAATACGATGTAAAGCAATGCAATACAACTGACCCATACACCTTATTCAGTATTTGCTTTAGTACTTTAGCTGATTTTGTGTTCTCTGAATTCTATGTTGTATTTTCAGGTTGTACTTTCTAGTGGTCTTATTTGATTGCATATTATTGAAAGTTGCCTTAATATTTTGTCCATCCCATTTACTGTATGGAGGGGCAAAAACATAATACAATCTAGTACCCCACCATCACAAACTGCAGCTTCATAAATGACTACAGAGTTAAATCAACACCTTTCTGACACAACGTCAACAACAAATAACTATGTGTCATTCAGAGACACTTAAGTCAAGGAACTGACGATTTATAGCAAATGGTTGTATTTGGTGGAATAGGTACTGCTGTTTGAGGGAGCTCTGAAAGAATCTGAACAGCAACGAGTCTGATGGGAGAACCAATCCTCCCTTAATAAACACATACATTATTAATAATAGCAACAATATAGCACATAGGGAAGAGGCTTGGGTGATGGTGGGAGCTGTAGCAGCAAACAACATTGGCAAAAGCGTATCAGCAGAGTACTAGTGAGAGGTGCCAGGCTATAATGGCCACGCTGTACACCTGCATGAATATGATTGGACGTTACTAGTCAGCTGACAGCCGCACAGCTGGTGATTAAGCCAGAAATTGTGAAGCATGAAAGAAACAGCTGATGCCAATCAGCTGACGCAAGTGTGACTTCAGTGCTCTGCTTGCACTAATGCGTTGCTCTATTTGAGAATGAAGATTTCATTAAAGGACAGTTGCATTAGATTGCAGTACCAACAGCATACACATTCCAATTCTTGCAGACAAAATCTAAAATTAATAGAGACCATTACATTTTATGCAATAGTTAAAGTGTTTTCAAGTACTGATTAATAGATTCTACCAAGAAGAAAAGGTGCTGTCATTTTATTTTTGAAAACCTCTATTAAAATGTATGGTACTATCACCACAACTGCCCACTCTTGCATGACTGATAAACTTAAGTGGCTACTGCACGTGCTGGTGAGAAAAACAACACGGACCAAATGTCTTGGGCCCAGGCACAGTGATGTAAAAACAAACCACGTGGCACATTTGGAAACATTCAGCTCCAGCACGAGGACTAATCAGAAGCTGCACATTTTCCACAATCTTCCACAACTACAGAAGCCTCTAATCATCAAAATAAAGTCTGTAAACACCGTTCGAAAGTAAACTGTCACACAACACTGTTTACATATTCCAAACTTGTTAATCCCCTCCAATTGTACTTTGAAGTAGCTTAGAGGACTTTTATCAATAAATAGAGCAGAGCTGAGTGTGTAAGCGACTCACCAGGCTCACATCCCTCATATACACAAAGGGCAGGGCCTGACACAGCGTGTCTGAATTGCACAGAAATGGAAATAAAGGCTATGGTGAGAGCTGAAATACCATGGAAACAAACAATGATTCCTTTTGCTGTCCAATTTCAGCCGTGGCTCTGGGAAAATTAGACAATATTTCCTTCACGCAGACAAAAATGTTGCAGGTATGTATGAATGTACCCAGAATTTAATAATAAACACCACAAAAGCAGGATAAAAATTAGGTCTGCCATAGTTTTTGAATGGCTAATACTGATATAATTCCAACGTACACAAAACAAATTTCAGAGTATGCCAACTAAAAGGGAATATACAGGAGCTTCAAACTCAGGTGGTTCTTTTAAAGCAATAGTTTGACATTTGGGGCTTATTTGCTGAGAGTTAGATGGGAACATCAGTACCACTCACTTGTCCGTAAGGTAAATATAAGCCTACAGCCAGCAGCCAGTTAGCTTAGCATAGCATAAATACAGGAAACAGGGGGAAAACGCTAGCCTGGCTCTGTCCGAAGCTAACAAAATCCCCTTACCAGCACCTCTAAAGCTCACTAATGAACGTTATATCTCTTTTGATTAATACGTACAAACACCGAAGAGTAAAAATGACACATTTTTATTTTATGGGGGTGTAAAATGCCAGTCTATTTTTTGGCCGGGGGGCAGTGACTTCCTGAAGCCTCTGCTAGTTGCCTGGCAAGCTCATGGTGACCCTCGTTCTTTTACTTCGGGTTTTGTATGAATTAAGCAAACAAAACACAGGTGTTAATTGGTGAGCTTTTGAGGTGATGGTAGGCAGATTTTGTTACCTTCAGACGGAGCCAGGCTAACGGTTTTCCTCTGTTTTCAGCCTTTATGCTATGCTGAGCTAACCGACTTTTAGCATGAAAGTGAATAATCTAATTACTATTACTATCACTATTAAAACTTTTGACCTCAGCGCCAAAGATCATTTTATGTAAATTTGAAACCCACCAGTAATTTTAATCACATTTTGTATTCTCGTCATGACTTGACCAGGTGCTCGGGGTGGCTGTAAAAGGAACAGTTACCAAAATATCTTAAGAAACCCATATCCATACGTAACAGTGATGACTGCATGGGGCACTTTGGCACTTTTCATTACCTACTATACCACAGGAGGATATAGCGACTAGGCTAATGGATATTTTATCTGAGCTTGCAGTTTTGGAAATTCTGTCAAGGGCTGTGTCAAAGTCAGATGAAGTTTATGGTCTTGATGTGTTCAAAACAACCTGCAAAAGTCTGAAAGTTCTTATCATGAAAAGCACACAAAAAACATAACATCTAGTAAGACTGTAAGAAAAGGACTCCCCCAGAACTCCATTTACATTCATTGTGATCTGGGCCTAATGGAAATAAAAACACAGAAATTAAAGAAAAAACCCCAAACAGAAATGGATAGCAGATAATACCTGTGATTATGTCTCTGTAACAACATTGTACAGACCATAATGATATTATAAGGGTGCCCTGAAATGCTCATCAATCTGCTCTGTTTTGCTTATCATATTTATCTTCTTTACATGTATCAGTTTCTTATCACACCTATTGTACACAGCTTTATGCTCACACATGTACATGACCCACTCAGACCAACCCAGGCTTCCACTGAAGAGGCTACATATGCTGAACAACCACAACACCAAACTGAACCTTTACCCAGAACGGCATTCATGAGGATTTCATTCATACTCTTGACTGGGTTCCCTTTGTGTCCCTTAATCTTCTGGTTGCACTATAAATATGAATGTAACGAGTAAAAAATTATCAATTTGCTGTTAAATGTGGACTAGTTTCAGAGTGTTGAAAAGCCTGTGGGAGTAGGTCATGTATGTGCAGAGAAATATAAAATAAATTTTATATGTTGAGACCTTAAACTGTATGTTGTGCTTCCTGTACTCCAACATAAAACATTTATCATAAACCTTTGAATAGAGCTTCTTTAACATTTACAAGTTATACAGTTACCAAATTGGTTTACTTCTTATATGCTTCCATCAGCTTTGATACTTAAGCAATGCAAAGGGAGACAACAAGAATAGAAAGGAAGTTAAGTCGTCTTCAACAGAAAAAATAAGAAACAAGACACAAGTCCTCAAAACATTTGTCATAACCAACAATGAACGGAATTTTTCATTTTCTCTTTTTTACAATACATTTTTTAAAAACCCCGCTGGTTAAGGTTATGGTCTCAGGTAGATCTTCCACAGTCAATCTTCACAGTTTGTGTAAAAGCAGAGAAACATTCTCGCTAGAGTAATAAAATATCATGACTATTATTATGGTCATTATTATCTTTTATTCTCATATTGTTCCATATAAATGGTGGAGGATAGGGGCGAGGCGTATCACCCTAATGAAGAGCCTGCAGTCCCAAAGTTCCTAGTCTCCTCCCTGTACAACACAATGTTTTATTCAGCAGTTCTTTTCTTTTGTTAAAAAATGCTCGCCCGCAGGGAAGGAGAATCATGGGAAGAGAGAGTGGGGTATTCATTCGACGAAGTGTCTTTATCCTCCTGTATGATCTTAAACTGTCTCTCTGCGAAAAAAGATCCAGGGCCTCACTTTCACTTTGTTGCTGCTGTTTTTATCCAAATTGTTTCCAAACCTGGTCTGCCAGCACTGCCTGGTCTGCTGCCCTCACATTGAACTACGCATAGGCTTAGGCTTAGGAGCATGCACACACACAAACACACACACACACACACACACACATACACGCACACAAACACACTGGCAACTGTCCCATCAGGAGTTAAATCCAGGTGTAGCACAACCACATACTTCCCCTGAACATCCTTGCCCTCCCATCAGCACTTGTGGGGCAAAAGAAACATGTAGAAAATAGCCCATCAGAGGAAACATGAACAGAGATGTGTCCGATGTTGATTAACACCCAGGCTCACGATTCGGTTTGTAATCTGAAGGCACTTTGTTTCATGGCAGAAAGTAAAGTGGCTTCTGTTCCACAGGCGGACCACTGACTGAATATTCGAGTCAGGCCTCAATAATTGGACCTTTCCGGCCTGTTCCTCCTCTCCCTCCACTCTTCCTCCCTTCAACACACCTTCTCTCTGCTCTCTTGCCACATCTCCCTCTAATTTCAGCTCCTAAACTTGAACTTCCTTCTGCCCTCCAGTCCAGCTGTCTACACCTTCTGCATTTGTTGTTCTGCCACCATACCGTCGGCTGGCCACTTGGACTCGTGAGCACAGTGTTAATAGGCAGCTACAGGGGAATAAGCAGACGGAACAAAATGTTGCCAGAGTCCTTGTTTTTCTACAGTACAGCACCAAGCAGATAAAGAAATGCCAAGGTGTGACGTGAGGCTGGGCTAGAGTGAAAAACAAGTGTCGGTGATTGGCATCTGGTGCAAGAAGATGAAGATAAAGATACACAGAGAAAGGTCTGATTCCATGTATTTGTAAGCAGGGAAATGTTATTTCCTCTTCAAAAAGTCAGCAGAGTCTATATACTGCCGCCTTCCAAAGATATTTTCATAACTTCATAAAATTGTTCTTGTGCTTTACAAACTCTCCTCCCTCGACGCTTGTGAACTCTTTTGCCAAAGTCCAGGCTTATTCATCGTCCACCTGTCTTTGTGCTCGTAAAGATGTCCCGAGTCCTGCACCGAGGAGTGTTTTCTGTAAAAGAGGTCTCTTTAAAAAAATTAGCGCATCTTCTATTACTTTTTGTGTAACTTTTTTATCACAATTTTTCTCTCTTTCATCAATTTCGATCCCTCCATCGTCTGTCACGGGTCCCCTGCTGCTTTCAGAATGCATGAATCTTTGGTGATTGGATGCCGAGGGTATAGTTCACAGACGGTGGGTCTGAATATTCGCCTCTGAGATGACAGAGAGAAGGGTCACCTCTGACCTTCCAAGAGGGTCATCACCAAAGTGACGCATAGCAGCCATATATGGGAGGATGTGGATGGAGCCTTTGAGCTGAGATCTACATAGGAAGAAGTAAAAAAAACAAACAAAGAAAATAATGGTAGGTATTGATTTTATATACTCCAAAGAACGAAACACAAACATCCCTGCAGACACAAAAAACAACACATGGACATGTAATGAGCCAAGTGTGCTTGAAGGAATAGTTCGACATTTTGGGAAATACGCTTATTGGTGTCAGACCACATAGAGGTTCTTTTTTTACATTTTAGATTTTATTATTTGAGAGCTATTTGAGAGAAAAAAATAAGTTATGTAAAATATTTTGGCTGAATTTTGAGAATTGCATAGTTTTTTGCCACAGGGAATGTGGCATTATTATGTCAGCTGACAGCCGCACAGCTGGTGATTAAGACAGAAATTGTGAAGCATGAAAGAAATGCCCCCTAAAAAGCGTCTTAGGCGGGAAGCCATTTTTAGGGTTCAACATCTGGAATCTTCAAATTCAATGTCTAATATGTGGGAAAAATTGCAAAATGGGTGGTCCCAGGTAGTCCCCTAAAGCATATACAGTACACATGGACATTTCCACACTTCTGGCTAAAAATAAGGTATTTGATTGATATTATACCAAATTTCAGGGGCTCTTACATAAACAGAATCCGATATATAGCAAGTATGACAAGCCAAGGTTGCAATTTGTTGCCTTTTAAGATGCCAAAATGGAGTTGTGGACTCACTCCTAGGACCATGAAGTTACAAGTTCCTGTGAATAAGTGAGTGTCATTTCAATAGCCATAACAATAGCCATAACAGCCCAAATAATTGACATGTAAATCTCTGAATATACATACAATATTTATATATAATTTAAGATGGGAGATTTCTGAGCTACAAAAACTGTTTTAGTGAAGTTTTAAAATAATAACCCCAATGCTTTGAATATATATGTCAAACTGCAGTAAATTGCATCATTATTTTCTTTTTTTTCTGGGGAAGGACCCATGCCCCCCACTCTAATTGTGCATCCCCTCCAGAATGTTGGCTTGCATGACACCCCTGGCTCTAGGAGTTATATGTCTGAAGATATTGAACCCTAAAAATGGCTAAGATGTTTTTTAGGGGATGAAAATGACAACATTCCCATTGGTACAAAAATATAACATTCTCGAAATTCAGCTAAAATATTTTAAAGAACTTATTTTTTGGTCTCAAATAGCGCATACATAAGGTTTGAACAAAATCTAAAATGTAAACAAAAACATGTATTTGACATGGAATTACCCTATTCACTTTCTTACAGAGAGTTAGATGAGAAGATGATACCACTCTCATGTCTGTACAGTAAACACAGAGCTACAGCCAGCAGCCGGTCAGCTTAGCTTAGCATAAAGACTGAAAACAGAGGAAACAGCTATCCTGACTATGTCCAAAGAAACAAAAAAACGAAGTGTTTAAATGTTAAGTTTTGATTTTACAAGAGGTTATGCTGGACTATTTCTTTGCTGAGCACAGCGACATCCTGTAGAATCAGTTGGTCACCTTACGGTGATGACAAGCCTCCTCAAAGTCACTGCTCCCAGCCAAGAAATGGACATAACATAAACCACAACTTCTATGCTGGTAGGCAGACTTTGTTACCTTTGCACTGTTCCAGGCCAGCTGTTTCCCCCTGCTTTCAGTCTACAAGCTAAACTAAGCTAACCATCTTCTGGCTCCCGTTTCATATTTTAAAGACAGACACGTGCGTGGCATTGATCTTCTCACCTAACTCTCTGCAAGAAAGCGAATAAATGTATTCATAGAAATCTCAAACAATTTCTTTAAGGCACAACTAACCTGTACTGTATGACCAGATCCTAAAACAGCTACTATGAACCATTTTTCTTGAGTTACATCATCAGTCAGAAGTCACCTCCGATCAGCCCTCATGAGATATGTCTACATTTTTTCCTCTTGCATCACATCATGTCATGTAAGATGAAGCATGTAAGATTGAATTCCATAAATCTTAACACTATTCTGTCCTCAGTCTTGACGAATACGCCTATAAGTCCAAATGAATTAATGTTGTCGCTTTGAATCATAATGGACCCAAATGAATAATAATCTTGCTGTAATAAAAAGAATCAGACCAGGATCCCTGACTGACTCTCTTCTTAGATGCCTGGTTATTTTTCCCCAATGACATGAAAAATGAAAATAGATTACCCTGATTCATCTATGGTATGTTAAAGGGAAATAATGTTCCTCCAAACATAAATAGCAGGAATGATATCAAAGAAACAGCGTTTGTCTGCCTACCAATGTCACCTTGTCAATGGCAGGCCATTTTCCGTGTCCTGTTTTCTGTTTTTACCTTCTGTGTGTTCCTGCAGAGCAATTACAGTGCTCCACTCAGCCATCGTGGCTATCATTCATGTGATTACAACAGCGTTACTATGGCAACCATGTTTTCCCCATGAGATGGTAGTTCAATGCTGGCAACTGTCTAAGATTAGATCCCCTCTTGTAAATCTCAACCCTGTCCAAGGAGGTGGAGAGAGAACCTGGAGCTCAGACAAGAGGGACACAAGAGGGGATGGAGGAGGCAGAAACGTGGTGCTACTCACTGGGCGGTGGGTCTCGACACTCCCCTTCCTCCAGCGTGACATCATCGATGGCGATGTCTCCCTCGATGCCTGGTCCCCGGATACCTTCGAGTACCACCTACAGAGAGAAAACAAGTTTGTCTCATATGTTCATCCTCGATAGACCACAAAAACAAGAACATTTGCACTGCTGTAAAATGAAATATTAAAGTAAGTACACAGCGTAATTTAGCTAAATTGCCCCTAAAAAAATAACAGCAGGTGGCAAGTGTTTGTATCAGTTTTTAATGTCACAAAATTTGAAAGTAAGAATGCTTGTAGTGTTAGAGCAGTTGAAAGTGAGAGTGGGAACAAAAAAGACACAGAAGTGCAGCTGAAACTATAATTACTTTCCGCAACTGCAGCCATAAAAATGATGGAAAATATTGCAGTTCTATATTCGCTACTCACAAAGATTAGGCTTCCTGATGGCAAAGCGTGAGTTATATTGCTTTCTCAATAGCAAACAATGTCTATGGATCCCATCCACTTCTCTGCTTAATATGAAGGCTTGTGAAGTGCTACATCAATATGCAGCCCCGAAGGAAACTAATACTTCGCCGTACAAACACAGTCAGAGAAGAAAATAGAGGGCAACAAGGGGGATGCTGCTGCGTATTGGATTGATTACGTTTTTTGGTCTCACCTGGAAGGATGATGTTGGATGGATGCTTACTTTGGCCTGCTTCCAGCGGTCACCTTGGTTACCACTTAGTGACCACGCGGGACCCTCAGAGGTCGTTTGGCCCTTCTGCTTTAGGAAGGCGTTTAGTGTTCCTACATGAGGGAGAGAGACGATTACACGAACAGGTCAGTGCAACACACACACTGAAATACAAACAGAATAAATTCAGTTTTTTGCTTGTATGCTCGCCCACATCCTTGCTTGTGTGCTCCCCTCCGTCATTATTTAACCAATATCAGGGTTTTGAGAGAATACATACACCTCAGAAGTATCTTGGAAATACAAAATCTCTTTGTTCTGACGTCTTATGTGTCGAAACAAAAAACTGTACTAACTAGTCATTTAAATCAAGACCTTTGCCTTTTTAAGAACTTAATGGCATGAAATAGACCGAAAAGATTGTGCCAAAACTTGTCTTCAGAAAAACCTTGCTAAAATATGGATGCATACCATTTACTAGAAAAAATGGAGGACAAATCCTTAAAAGAAAGTTGGGAAGAATGCATTTTTCAGAAGTTCATAACAATATGGGACTTCATGAAGACTTCATATTTCATATCTATTAAAGAGCCTACATTTTGAGTATTTAAAAGTACTGTAAAACCAAAAGTTTTTTTGCACTAACTCTACTCCTATATTTGAAATATTACACAACCACACAATGGGACTGCATCATGAATTCCAGCTTAAAATGGCAAGTGAAATTGGATATAGACTTTTAAGCTTAATATTCATCTGTCTCCTGCATTTCAAATTGATGTATTCCTCTGCATTCGAAGCAGAGCCAAGCAGTAGCAAAGGTTAAACTCAGGTCATACGAATTGATACATTTATTAAGTTGAGGTTCTGCACGCAATGATAAATTATTCTCTTGCTCATATTAATCCAAATTAATTATCCCTAATGGGCAATGTGTGATGAGAATTTTTGGTGAGTGTAAATACTTTCCCTGTGGAGAAAGTTCCTCCTAATTTATCATTAGTTTCAAACTATTTCTGCTCAGCTTCCTTTTTCATCTCCCATGGATTTCAAGTAAAGCTGCACAGGAGAAACTACCGGATGTCATTGTTGAAACCAAATCTACATTTGCAAATGCAATACGACAGATCCATTTAAACTGAATTAATATAAAACCCTTACAGTCACACAGAAATACTGGCTCTTATTGACACAGTATTGACTCTATACCAGGTCTGAATTGAAGACTCCCCTCAGTGAGACCTCTTGCCTGGCCCTGGGCTTTGATATAAAACTGTCAGATGATGACACAGAGTGCAACCACTTTACCCTCCTCTCCAAACACACTGATTGTGTTAGCTTTTTTATTTGCAAGGAAGAGAGAAAGAGAGAGAGCAGTATCCTCCAGCAGTGGGCCAGCAGGCGCAGCATCCAAAGACCCAAATCAGGTTAGCATTGACACCATGGCGAAGTCCAGCTGGACCACTGCTCTGAAGTCAAGTGCATCTTTGCATTCACACAACTGCTGAGCAAAAACAGCAGTGGCTACGACTGCAACCTTACTTTTGATGCATCTTTGCCTCAGCAAGGTGCCTCATTACTGTACAGCCCCCTTCAAAAACACGTCTCTGTGAGCAAACAAGTGGAAGCTATACTGTATGTCCCTGTTCATATTCTCTCATCAGCACAGTATACACTTTCCCCAGCGACAGCACAATCTCCAGTGAGAGATGAGCTCTTGTAGAGAACATGACCTGCGGTTTCATCTCTCGTTGAAGTGTTTAGGATGTAGGAGGATTCTTGCTGAGCTGGCTGGCTTACATTTCCTTTGAACTCATCGCGATGTAGGTGGTTATGTCAATGTCATCACATCCTGAGCAAAGGCATATGCTGTATATTCTTTGGAGTAGCTTTTTTCTTTAAAGGAATACCTGTGGCAGACACTTGTGAAATTTAAAAAGATCTGAGAAGAGAAAGATGTGGGTCTGGTGAAAAGTGAGAAATAGCTCCCGGAAAATGTTCAATTATGTTGTGAGGACAAGCGAGAGGGGGTTTGAGGTGCACTACCACCCTCCTTGCTAATGAAAGGATGACTCCATTGCTTCTCAGAAGGTCAGGCTTAAAACAGACTTGCTTGGTGTGCTTTGCTGGAGACTTAATCCTATAAACAAATGCGACACGGGCTCCAAAGGCAAACTTTGATGTTCGCTTCAGTAATTAAGTGTGACCTTGTCTCAGGTATCTCCCCGCTAGCTAACGACGGAGGAGTTTCTTTGAGCCTGTGCCACTGTTCTCATCAGTGTGTGGGCTAAACTCCTTATCGACTGATTCTGGCCTTCAGCGCTGCCGTGCCACAACTTGACTGTGACTCACCTCCACAGCACAGTCCCAAAGAGCATCACACTCCCAGCATTTCAAGACGGAGCTGTGCCACGTAGCATGGCTTTGAGAGTCACAGCTCTAAATACGAAAAAGCCTTCAACTATTGAAAATGACAAAGTTCTCTGCGATAAGAGGAAATATACAGTATACGCGAACATACATCATTTGGACCATTTGTCATAAGCATACACTTCTCTTGGTAGAAAATATCACAAACCTAAATTCCTGTGCTCAGGGGCGAATTTTCTCTCACGGCCCGTAGAGGCAGAATACCAAATGGAGCGTAGCTATGGAGGATCTGAGTCGGGTTTCAAGTCCTTGACATTTAGCCCATTCATCATAACACGCCACAGTCTGGGCATGGGCTTCAGCACAGATGGGGAGGGCAGGAAAGAGAGGGTCTGGCTGGCGATCAATTTGAGCAAATTGGAAATGTCACGGCCTACTCAACCTCGGCAGGGAGCCGGAGGAGCTCTCATCTCCCCGCTGAGCCGCCCTCCGACACCTCTATCCTTATATTCTCTCCACCTCCCTCGCCTCCACCTCTCCAGATGTTTGGTCCGGCCCCCCCACCTGGACACTTCCACTCGGCCTTTCACTGAGGACAGCTGAAAAGCAGCCAGGCCAAATTTCAGACCTTATGGAGTCCTGATGGCAACTTAGTGTTAAGCTCAAAGGGTGCGTTAAAATATAAAACCTTTTTTTTGTACCACTTGTGGTATCTAGCCGTGCATGTAGTTTTAGTATTTGCAGAGTTTTTGAGATATTTGCTTTCAATGGCGTATGAATAAGTCATTTTGCATGTTATCACAATGACCTTTTTGCTTTTCACATCATTTCACAACATTTAGTCTATACTGACATATTGTGCTGAGACGGCATGTCATTTTACATGCGAATGTCAGAGGAAAAAATACATCAGGTGACATAGTATAAAGAGCGTCAAAGTCCATGTAGTGAAGAGGTTCGTGGTGGATGGACGGGTCAAACAAACACAGGACTTTCACCCAGTAGACCACTTTTCATGTCCCATGTGAAACCAAAAGTCAACGCTGACTTAATTTAACTTATGTACGTAAGTTAACTTACAATGTTTTGTACATGGAGAAAAAAACGCTACAATTGTTCAACCAGTCTGACAATTGAAAGAGCAGAAAGAGACAGAGGTATTTCTTTGCAACATTGTTAAATTGTTAAATACAAATATAAGAAATCAGCAGTCATTGGTAATAGAGAGTGGAAGCTTAGCATTAAAATCTGTGAAAATTTAAATAGGAACAGGTTCTTATTTCAGTGTCAAGTGCACAATAATGCCTCTAACAAGGTGGAATTAACAAATGTGTTTCTTTAGCAAAGCTATTCTTAAAACTTCAAAATAGAAATAGTAGGTTAGTCTAGGGTTAGCACTATGCGAATTGGATCACAGAATAGGAGCTGAACATACTATGGACAGACAAATCAAAGTTTAGACTGCAGAGGCCCCAAAGAAAAATGGGTTCCCAAAATATTTTGAGTCCAATTGCGAGCACAGTTGTGGTTAAAAAATGATCGGGGGTCACTTACGCTTTTCTGGACTGGGAAACAAAAAAAAAAATCGAAAAGTATTTTGGGGAAAAAATGGTTACAACAGTATTCTCCAGTCATGCAACACTGTGGGGATGTCGACTAAACAGAAGTTTTAATTACTGAATTATTCTAAAACTCTTTCAAACGTAATAGCCATTATTGAAGGAA
This sequence comes from Coreoperca whiteheadi, assembly GCA_011952105.1. Lineage (NCBI taxonomy): Eukaryota > Metazoa > Chordata > Actinopteri > Centrarchiformes > Sinipercidae > Coreoperca > Coreoperca whiteheadi. The sequence goes on from CM022481.1 coordinate 10,416,631, forward strand.
AGACGAAAAATATCAAAATAACAGGTGACTCCAAAATTTTGAGTGGTAGTGTACGTACGTAACTTAACTGACGTGACTAACTTTCTTACCTACTGGCCGGTTAATAGGAGTGAGGAGTCAGCAGTCAATGGCGGTATGAAACAGAGCAGCCAATAAAATAGGTTCCTCAAAAATTGTGAATCACAATATGAGAATACAGTCATAAATATGCGAGAACAAGAACACACACATGACCAAGCTTATGCCTGGCGAAGATAATAAAAAAAGTTAGAATGAAAAGATTCGAATAAAGAAAATATAGCTTAGAAAAAAATTTATAAGCCAGTGCACTGAAAAAGAGAGAGAAAGCAGAAGAGAGAATGCTGAGTGGGTAGGAGTTGGAATAGCAGGTCCAGCTGAAGCTCAGAGCGGAGCAGGTGGAGGGCGGAGATGGCACTGATACCACCGATGTCTCACTAGAATACTGAGGTAAACGCAGCCAAATGCTCGCTGTCAACATCTTATCAAAGAGAGAAGAGTGCAGTTGCCAGCCTGTAGTGATTTCACACTTTAGTGAACGGCAATTCAAGTTTAATGAGCACAAAGCTGCAACTCCCTGTCCCCTCTGAGTTTATTCACTACCACTGCTCTCTTTTTCTAGCTTCACGTTGTTTGCTACCTATTTTATTAATGCTATTATTTGTTATTTGTTGACTAAAATATATTTTTAGTGAAGTAGTATTTTTACTTAACTGGATATTTCTGTGGTGCAGTCTTTTTGTCAGATGTCACCGTGATTTCCTTTTCAAAGGCCTTGAAAACTGAACATTTGCTCAATCAGCTTCTTACTAAGAGCGATGAGGTCCCACATGAACACAAATAATCTGCCAAAGCTTGAACGGTTTTGTTTATTTCACATGAGCGATTCCTGTATTTTTTGTTTGGTCTGTTTTTCACCCACTAGACTCATTCACTGAAGACGCAACTCACGTACTACAGAGATGGAATCTGGGAAAAGTTGTCCAACAGCTAGCAAATGTATCCGGATGAAGTAAACTGTTAACTTCATTTCACAAATTCAAATTATTTAGTATATGCAACAGTTCAGACCACTGAGCAGGATACATGGGGGGGACACATTGGCGCAGCTGTGGCTTGGTGGCAGAGCGGGTCGTCTACCAATTGGAAGGTCGGTGGTTCGATCTCGGCTTCCCCCATCCATCTGTCGAAGTATCCTTGAGCAAGATACTGAACCCCAAATTGCTCCGGAAGCTGTGCCTGGGAGTTTTTGTGAATTATTAGTTTAATTTGTACTGATGGGCAGTTAGCTCCTGCCATCAGTGTGTGAGTGTGTGTGTCTGGGTAAATGTGATATGTAGTGTGAAAGCGCTTTGAGTAGTCGGATGACTAGAAAGGCACTATACAAGTACAGTCCATTTCCATTTACATAACCAAAACCTTCAAAAACTGTTGTGTTTGCGTGTGAATCACTTCAAAAGTGGAGTCGGCTTCTGTTAAATATATATTTTCAATTACATAATTTATATAGAAATTATTGATTGGGGAGAAATTCCTGTTTTTCAGAAGTCCTCTCCCACCCCCCAGGGATCTGTGCCCAGGGGGGTCGCAGGGGGGGGGGTCCCACACAGTTGGGAGCAGGTGATGTCATTTACTTCCGTGCAACAATCAGGATTAAGCAATATTTGAATCAGAATCTGGTGATAGTTGGTCGGTTGTTTGGTCACTATCAATCAAATCTGATCCACCCACACCAACAAAGGCCTGATGAGGCAGATTACCCGAATTTATGAGTGTTAAATGTGTAATTAGTAATTATTCAATTAATTAATCAGTAATAGATTTTTTCCAAACTTTAACTTTGATTGCTGCTCAATTAGTCATGAATATTTAATGTTTGAGAGAAATATGAGATTTGAATCCAAGTTTTCAATGGCTTTAAAGCCCCTGTGTAGGATTTGAAAATATCGGACTTCTGCTAGTCCAAGTGATAAGATACAAATGTACAAAATGTATGCTGATCATTGTGCGTGTCAACCTCAAATGGCACACAAAATTTGCTTCAATGCAGATGTGCTTATAATATATGCTTTGCATGTGAACGGATCACTGAGAATGGGCTTCAAGTGTGATCTAACAGACGGTGAAAAAGTCATGATCATGGATGCCAGATTACCACTGCCAAAACTGTAGAGCCACTGGGCTTTTTTAAGGTGCAAATGTCAAAGGTGATGGCCTATAACGCAAGACGCCTATGTTTGCTAAGAGATTTGCTCATGGTAGATAAAAATGGGAGACATCTGGTGGCTTGGGCCTTAACACGTAATAACCAGACCAAAACATGATTTGGCATTCAAGTGGCTCAAATTGGGTCTATCTATATCTGGAGATCAAAGCCTCAATACATACCTCAGTTCCTAAACCTTTGGGTCGCCTGAAATGCTGACAGGGTTGTAGAAGACACATATTAACATTATTTTTAAAAAGAAAGATATTAAATAGGTTTGAATTATTTCAGAATTCCTACATGATCCATTTTAAAAATTAGAATTACTTTTTTATATTGTTGTAAATATTTTATTCAGTGCTTTGAGTGCACAACATCAGCTCGCTGTCTAACAAACTGCTCTCATGCCTTAACAGCATCCAGCCCCCATGGTGGCCTGGGGAAGGAAGCCTAAGATTCAGATATAAGCCACAGAGTGCTCCTTCAGTTGCTCTGCCACCTTCAAATGGACCATACAAGGTTGTTATCTACATTCAGTGAGGAATGTAAGAGCTAATGCCCAGTATTTGTGTACACACCTTTCTTTTGCTTGAAACATCTGACAGCTGCACTTACAAAATTTTAGCATGAAAGCACAAAACTCCCCGCCGCATCTGCCATGGGGAAAAACTCTCTGGAAATGACTGAAATTCTGTTTTGCTTACAGGCAAAAGTTCTCCCTTTTAACCCTCAGTGTGAATACTGTCTCCATGTCGGTCCTGTCTCACACGTTGGTGGGGGACAACCATTTCAGGAATCTCATCACTCAACTTATGTTTCAAAGCCAGTGTGATGTCCCACAGATGCTTCTTGGACTTTTTTCTAGTAAATAAAATTTGTTGTGGTGTTTCCTCTTTGACTGTTATTTAGTTTCACACATAACAATGAATCTCCTTCATTTAGCAGTGAATTACCCAAGCAATTGGAGTTTCACTTGAAGATGCTTTTCTGCAACCAAAAGCACAGAATAGTGACAGATACCTTAAAAAATGAGTGCAATTATTCTATTCTTTATCTGTTTCCATGAACAATCAATATAAATTAAGATGATCTTTTCAGCAGTGGATATATGGCAGATTATATCAACCAGGGTACAATGAGGCATATGAGGAATGTATCTTACCTATGTGTTTTCCATACATGTGGTAGAAGAAGCCAAAGCAGTACGCAGGTGGGTTGGTGATACCGTAAGGGTTTTTAGGTGCTACGTTGAAAAACGGACTCACAAGCCGTGCTTGGTCCCCTTCTTTCCGTGGTCTTGATGTCTCAATGTACATGTAGAAACCTTGAAACACAGGGACACATAAAAACACAAGCATGCACATACACATAAAGGAAGCTAGCAAGTACGATTTACAGCTAGATTCAATTAATATACAAAACCTAAAATATAACAAAAACTGTTCTGGAAGTTGTAGCTTCATTACCTAAATTAAAGGTGCAATTTACTTTTTCAGGAAGAGCAACATTTAAAGCACAATTTTCTGGTATATTAAAACTTTGGTCTTATTTTGGTAATCATTTATATCAGTTTTACTAACATTGTACAAGGAAAACGAGCTGTCAGATGACTTTACAGGTTGTAAACAGCTAGAGTATCTAAAGCACTTTATTTGGAGGTAAAACTGAAGGTGACCGCACCCTGAATTGGTAATAATCCCTCATTGCACATCAAAACGGTGTGCACACAGTTTAAAGATAGGTTAAACTGACAGTTTGGGTAATAGTTTTTCCATTTGCCTTTGCTCTCACTTCCCAATAAGTCTGGCTAACATACTGGTTTGTTTAAAAGGCCCAATTGTCTGACTGCTCATGTTTCTTCCACCATTACCACATTACCAGGTCTCCGCAATGAACCTGGTGAGTACAATGTTAATATTACCTATAGGGCAAATGGTTAAAACTACAAAAATAAGACCCAAGCTGCAATAAACAAAAAATAACTTTTAAGCTACCAATTACCAAACAAATACGTCTACTGTAAATACTTATGTATGCAGTGCAGTATATAAAGTATATTATCTGTATATGCCTTGTGGATCTCCTCAGGACACAAGACAAAGTCATTGTGCTTCACTGGGAAACTGCACAAACAGTGGATGTACCTTTTGAAAAATATGAGAGCTTTTCTCAGGCAGTGTTTTCTGACTGCCTATTGATACACCAACTAATTATTTGTCACTGTAAACACTGAGAAAAAGCGAGATCTCCTTGGACAAGCTCAGTTTCTTTTTCAGCAAGTCTGTGATAGCATGATGGAAATGAAACCTTCCATATCAGAGATAAGGAGCTTTCTACGAAGGACAGTTCTCTTTTTACTAATAGCAATAACCAGGGGCAAATTGAGTAACCCCAATAACAGTGGGGTTACATTTATGCTCCCTCAGTCGTGGACAGCAGCGTTGACGGCAGTGAGTCAAACAGCCCTCTGATTGTGCCTGAGCCACATAATCTGAAGCCAATCTCTGCCCTGTCACAGGCACAGGGAAGGTAGCTAGTGAGCGGCTCCACGCCCCTCCAGCCAAAATCAAATGGAATATCTCCCTCAGTGGAATCACATATCAGATAATTATACACAAAGAGGAATGGGGCTGGTAATGAAATGCTGGACATTTTGAAACCATTAGGTGATTAAAGCCAATGCATTATTTACTGCTTCAGCTGCTGCTGGTGCCACAGCACCATAATAGGCACTCATATTCCACCACAGATACCTTCTATCAGAGGCTTCATATAAAATTCTCTGAAGGATTCCTACAAATCCAATTTTGGTCATTCTTTATTTATTAAGTTCTCGAATATGTAAAACCTGCATTTGAATACTAAATACTATGCAGATTTCTCTGGTTTAGGTACCCATGGAAACAGCAACAGAGACTCAGCTACAAGTATATCTTGAAAATAAATGATCAAGGCTGCTCATTGTTAGATTGTGCTGCATCAAGAAATTGGTGACACAATGAGTACAGCTGAAATAATTTATTACGCAGTTGGGAACACTGGAGTCTTTTCAACTTATTTCGAAATTTCAAAGAATTGGAACATTTAATATGTACAATTGTATACAAGGTACAATGCGTTCATGTTGCAATGCTGCTCATTTTATATCTACCCACGTAATTAGCAATAACATGATAATCATACTGTTTGCCTGTGCACTGTGGAAATTCATGTGTTCATGCATGGATTACGTAAGAAATAACAGAGCAGTGTCCATTTAAATGTGTGCATTCAACCAATTGTTTTCCAATCCAATGAGAAGGTGCAGTGCTTTCAGAGCTTCACTGACAGCTGGCAAAAATAATCGCTTACTCTTACACCAACTTTGTTTTTGTTTTCCTGTTGGTGCATCATTTTTTAATATGATTGTTCAGCTACTGTATATAGACAAATCCCCAGCTGAGAAATGTAAATGAGTAACTTGGTCACTGGTTAGTGAATGTTAATGTCAGACAGAGGTCGACCAAAGCAGAACTTTTCATTTCTAGCCAGCGACCATCGATTTTGTTGGCCAAAATGACGACTGTCGCCAGCAGACTTTAACCGTGCTACATGGCTAACTAATTAATGCTAACTCGATGAGTTGGTAGAAACACTGTCTCCAGAAGACAAGAACCCTATAAAAGTGTGTTAAATACGCACTTGATGGCTACATACTGTACATGATTTTGAGCTAAAAGACTGAGGCTAAAGCTACTTGTCCCAGGCAAACATTAAGCATCATCACTAGTTGATGATCCATGTAGAGCATGGAATCTCAATGACCGGGTCATGACCAGAAATCGTACTCAAGATTAGAGCAGATAAACACACTGTTTAATCCATTTCTAACACTTGTAAGTTCTAATTGGTCTGTTCTATGACACCACCCTCCAAACTCTTTGGATACCAAATATTAATTTTATTACAGCTAGGTATCATTGGACAGTCACTGTTTGGGGAGGGGTTTAATGAATGTTCCAAGACTGTTACCTGATCAATGTTACCTTTAGAACTACTTACCCTGCTTGGAACCACTGCGGTCACCACTGGGCCCTGTGTTGGGTGTATACTTGGTATCGCGGGTAGCAGCACTGTGCCGCGTCCAATCAAAATCATCATTCTTGTCCTGGGTAAACATGCAGATGGGCTCCTCCTCAAAGCTGCAGTGGAACTCTCCTGGTGAGTGACAGAGCAGAACCAGGCTCTTACATTCACATCATTATAAAACAGCGAAACGTTATACACTGCCTAGAAGATACAGTATGTGTGCAGTGTGACACCTACTGAGTTCCTGAGGTGTGTGTGTGCTTGTGTGTGTGTCTCAAGGGGATCATCATGTGATCCTGGTGAACAGAATTGATTAAGATGTGACCTCTCACTGACTGTAGTGCAGACATCAGCGAGTGTTTGGTTTTTCCCTGACAACGACATGCAGTTTAGTTTGATTCAGAAAGGAAGTCTCTGCAGAGAGAGTGCTGCACCCTAAAAACACCCAGTGGCAGTGTGTGTGAATGTGTGTATCAGAAATGGTTAGTGTTATTCTCCACTAACAGCCCACTATTGAAGCATGGTTGCTAGCATTCAACACACACACACACACACACACACACACACACACACACACACACAGCCTTAGTAAATAATATTAAAATACAAATCTCATTTGAAAGTGGAAACATTAAATCATGATATTTTTTTAAAGGCATTGTTTGACATTGTAGAAGTAGTATTATGTGCATAAAAAGTGAATCTGTTGAACTGCTAATCATTTTCAATAACTTTTTTTATGATTGAAAGTAAAAATGAGTCGATTGTCCTTGGATGTTTTGTAGTGTCTCACTAGTAGGACTCTGTGTAATCAGTTTTTAAAGTTGACACCGCCTCCCTCTTTTCTATCACTCTCCATCTTCTCTGGAGTGGGTGTGCAGGTAGAGATATTGGGTGCTCCTCTCACTCCCCCCCTTCTCCTCCGTTGCTCTCCACTCCTCTTTGACTGAAATTTTTTAACTAGTGGAGTGTGCAGAGAGGAAATGAAGGGATGGGTTTTTTTCACCGTTCAACTAAAAAATAGAAGTACTTGTTACTCCAGCACGAGGTTATGATGGGTCACATGTAGGCAAATGTCTAACGGCGAATATACTAATGACTAGTTGGAAATCACGCAGGTGGGTAACTAACTCACTCAGTTTAATGAAGGGGTAGCTGCAGGATCACAACCTCCATTTAATCCATGTAACAAACAAAGCAAAATACTTAACCAGAGGACATGGTGCTGCTGAGCAGCAGTGTCCTCAAAGAGATAGTAAAAAGGAACATTTAGATTCAGGATGCAGGCATGTGTTCTGATAAATATTCATTGATTTATTAAAACGGAGCTGTGAGCAGTTTGGAGTGGTGACCTTGAGAGTAGCAGAATCTGCAGCTTTTACTCAGGTAATGGAGGTAACAGACTGAGGTAGAGTGTGGGTGGATGGACTGCGGGAAGCAAGAGGGCAGTAATGCTGTGAGCCAGAGCGAGGGGGAGAAAGAGATGGAAAGAAGTGGTGGAGTGGGAGAGCGGAGGAAGGGGTCAGGTTGCAGGCACTCTTGACTCTTCTCCTCATAGGCATGCAGATTTAAATGGAGGTCTAGCTCCTGGCGCTAGACACTAACGCCCCCATCCACTGTGAGCTAAACTAAATGTTTTTGCCTTCTGTACCTGGGATAGATAGGAGGATTTGGAGGAGAGGCAGAGGAAGGAGGGAAGAAGAGCAGGCATGCAGGTAAGATAGTTCCCTTCAGGGATTAGGATAATGATGTTGGTGATTAGGATGTTTGTTATTATGTTGGCAATGTTTGTGTGAACACCCACCAAAATATGTACCTATATAAATACATAAACCACAATACACAACAGCACACTGCAGCACAGCAAACAATGATTAAGTGTGGATTCTCAAGGTGTGAATAATGTGAATTTGTAAAGTTTCAATGGAATGCGTCATAAATGGGACTAAACATTAAAGAATATAAACACATACGGCGCAAATGCATGCATAAGTAAGGCTCACACAGCCCAGAGCGTGCAAATATACTCATGCACACACACAAAACCACATCTAATGCAAATACACTCCGTCTAAAATGTACAATGTCCTGCAGAGATTTAAAGCTCTCAACATGTCAAACAGCCTGATGCAGGTTTACTCAGAAATCCTAAAAGGAAAGTGTTTTTTATCATACTTCATTTAGTACTACTTAAGAACACTTAGAAGGATCTTCCAGTGCAGTATGACATGTTGAGAGTCAGATCTCTACGGGATGTGCAGTTACTTTAAGGCTCCCCCACTGTTCTCAAAGACTGTGTTACGACAGAAGGAGCTCACTCGCTGACAAGACATGCTAAGTGAGGTGCACGTTACTTACTCAGGTGAGGGTTGATGGGAGCTGTGAAAGAGAAACGCCAGGGACAGTCATTAGTACAGAATATCTGAGCCATCTGTCAATACGTGAAACACTTACTAAAAGGAAATGTGCACAGAGGCACACACAGCTGTACTAAAGTGGTTACGCAAAAAAAAACAAACTGGGCTGATATAATGTTTTGTGTGCTCTACTACAGGTTACATACAATACAACACAAGCAGGCACACAGTAGCTGTTGCTATTAACCTTTCGTCCTGCTGTCATCCGCTGTTTAGGCACAGAGCTAATAAAAGTCTACATGTATAAAACTTAAGAGCTTGCACACTTTGCTCAGTGTTCTATTCTCATAAAACAAAATGAAAAAGGCCCATGGGAAGGCTGGAAATATTGTCCTGTGATATTAAAACACTGGAAGCATATTAGAGTGTGTATGCTCTATCTTCGTCAATCTCTATTGGTTTCACAGTGCCCAAACTAAAAGTAAACACATAGCTAAACAGGGAGCATTCCACTGGCACACACAATGCAATTATTATTGAGTACAAAGAGAGCTGTCTGGGATTTTAAGTGGCCAAGGTGACAGCAGTCATTCACTTCCTGTTATCAAGTGTAAAAGACAGAGGGATTAAGAAGACCAGCTTGACCACATTAATAAGCTTGTAGCGCAGCTGCTTATCATTATTGCCATTTACCAGCATTGCTGATGTTCTTGTTCAAGGTGACTTCCATTTAGAGCACTAAGCATATTTTATACCTCCATTTAGAAGCCAATAAATCATAAAAATGAGTAATAATCACAAGTGGGTCTGCTAATCACTTTCCTGTAACATCCTTGATTCTTTCTGTGTTTTCAACACCATCATTATGGAAACTTTGAGACCAAACACTGATGACTCGAGTCCACTGAAATACATGCAAGGGGTCTTTTGCATTCTGTCCACCTAACCGTGGTTCAATGCTTCCCTCATTGATAATTTAAGAGGCTACTGCTGCAGCAAACACCGAAAGGTCAAGGGTATCACACTGAGTTGAAGCGAGCCAGTTAGTCTGCACTTCACTTTTTGCAGAGTAAATACCATTTAACCTGTCAAGAAGATTCATGGGCATTTTCATGATTGATTGCTGACCGGCTGAATAGATGCGATACATCGGCTTTACCACAAAACTACGTTGCTGCGTGATTTATGAAACCTTGCTGTTCATGTGGGGAATTGATTTTAATCCAACCAATTAAAGTGAGTAATAACAAATCATTCCTACAAAGGGAAACGTGTACTGAAGAGTGGGGGGTAGCACTGTGGGGCTGCTGGAATTGGTCTTTTTAAAAGTAGAAACTCAAGTAGTGATTTCTGTTTATTGCTGCGCGTTTCATGGAAACGTATGTCCACTTGCTCACTTGCAGTGTGGAGAAAAGAGAAATCACAAAGACACACACACACACAGAGGGTAAAAAGAGAGAGAACAAACCATTGCATTTCTAATTGAATCACATAAAACATTCAGTGAACTGCAACGCTGCAGCTGAAGCCTCGTCATGAGGGGGGACATGTGTGGGAATCACAGGCTGTACACTCTCATCATATTAAAGCTTTAATAATCTTTTATGTTGGCGATTGTTTAAATACTTGCATCCCAACACAAGATGCTTCCTACTGAATCTACACAGGACTGCACAGAGTGGCACTGCTGCAATGAAAGACTCTGCAGAGAGGGAGGAAATCATTCAGGCTGTTGCAGAGAAAATGTTTTAAATGACAACTTACAGCCTCAGGCCTGCGAAACGGATGCTGAGTTTTCTGACAAAACTATTCTTTCAGCCCCCCTCCTGCTTGCTTTTTCTATCTCAACCTCCCATTTCCTGCAGCTCTCCTCACCCCCTCCCCAATTCTTCCTGCCCGCCCCCTTTCTTTCTTCCAAGTGGTTATGAAAATATGTTTCGTTGTCAGTTTTTTTTTATTTTTTATTTTTTTTTTACCTGCAGCCTCCCCAGGCTGACTCACTGTGCCTTAGTCCAGATGAATGTGTCTGCTCAAGCAATGTCTCTACCCCCACTGAGGAAATCAAGCTGAGCACAGAGCAGGCCCAGAGGCTGCCTTACTACTGCTGTGCATGCACACACTCTCTAAAACACACTAACAGATAATTCAACTTCAAATTTACATGACTGTATTGGATATGGGTAAACAAACAAGGAATAAATTGAGACTGAGATGTATAGTTGACTCAACCATTTAAAATAAAGCATTCTTTTCATAAATTTTACAGCCTTGTCTTTGAATACTTTTGGAGCTCCTGAAAAGATGAGTGGACGTCAAACACTCCTCAAAATGCATTATGTTGTTAAAGCAGGTGTGAAGAGCCCTCAAGCAAGCTGCAAAGGTTTTAGGCTTTAAAAAATATCTCTTAGTTATGTCTTAATGGTCTAACTCTACTTTGCCCTCCAGCTAAAAAAAAACTCAAATAATGATCTAGGATGAAATGTGATTGTGATAGTTCTCAAGATAAACAGTTCCAGGGATCATGAAATCAAATGAAGTGATTTTTCATTACAGCTCTTTGAAACCTGTTATGAAAGGTCATGTCCTTAACCCACCTATTAGGCGCATGTCAAATTCCAGGTTTCTATTTTTCTAACTGAGGACAAAACAAACTACTGCTTGATGCATGAGTGCCTTCCATCCAAATTGCCTAATTTTGATTGAAACACAAAGTGAGCTCATTGACCGCCAAAGGACAGCAGTCTGTAGAGCTGTTCCGGATACAAACACTGACTTCATCTTGGCGGGCTTCCCTGCCCACTGGCCTGCGACTATTATAAAATACAACAGACAATTCCATGGCCGCAGCCAAGTGTCCTCATAGACAACAGCAGCTTAGCTTCTTTTTTTTGTGTGGACCTCATATAATCCACACTCTCCCAAGATTCCCATCCATCATGTTTAGGTGGTCTGGGTGGGTAACATGACTGTACCCTTTCAGTGAAAGGCCTGTGACGGCTTCACAGCTCCAACCATCAGTTGGAATAATAACAGCTAGGGCAAATGTAATTCAGCAATCTTCCCCTTATGTCTCAAAAATGACAAGAGCGAGATCACACTGTGATCCCTCAAACTGTTGCTCCCTAACAGAGGATGTAACTGTTCTGCACTGGTCCTGCAGTAACACATACAGACCCATGGAAACACCCAAACACAGCCAACCCATTTACAATAATTTCCCATGTGTTATCCTTCTCTTGCATCAGCGTGCGTATGACACATTGATGCAAGTAATTGATTCCTTAATGGACTTCCACATGGATGAGCTTTGCTGGGGTTTAAATAGCAAATAGAGGACTGAGAAAAAAAAAGTGTGGGAAAAAACAGCAAAGTGCCCTGGGTAATATATGCAAAAAGACGACAGTGCTAATGCAAACATATAACTAATAGAAACCATGAGATGATATTATGATAATTTATGATAATATCAGTATAATCTTTTATTTAATCAAAGTGTCATATCCTCCTATTAGCAGTATTGCAAGATGTTAATGTCTCGACCAAGTACAGCTGCAAACAAGCATAGCTGAAAGTGAATGTAACATTGCTGCCTACTCTGCTGCCAAAAAATGGAGCAACTTTGATGATGTGGAAGTAGTTTGGCTGGTGAAGGTCAGATCTACAACCAACTGTGGTAATATGTAAGATGATGTTTAAAAAGGGGCAACACAACAAACTTATTTCACTTTCTCAAGCAGAAGCAGCCAGCTGAGTGTAATGAGAGCCAGAAACCGTGTGCTGAGAGTGCACCAGCTGGTGTAAGATCTAGCCAAACAAACTACGTTGGTGCAGCCTAGCATAATGTTTGCAGGTTGTAGTCCATCATGACCATAAAAAGCAGACTCTGGATAGAAACTACAGCAAAGGTCAAATTGGCAAAAGTTGGGCTACAGATATGCTGTTTCAAACAATTTGTTGAAAAGTTAAAGTAACATTTTGGGAAATAACATTTATTTGCTTTCTTAGCGATACCACTGTAATGTCTACCGATTAAATATGAAGCTGTTTCTTGGCTCTGAGCAGTTGCCAGGCAAACAGAAGCTCCAGATTACTGCTCCCAGGCTAGCAGTTTCCTCCTTTGTGCTAAGCTAAGCTAACTGGCAGCTAGCTGTAGCCTTATTTTTATTGGACATGAGCTCTCATCTTCTCATCTAACTTTCTGCAACAAAGTGAATAAGTGTATCTCCAAACATTTTGAAGCAAAACCTATGTAGCAAGCTTTGAGGCCCAAGTGTTTAAAAAAAAAAAAAAATTCAAAAAAGAATATAAAACTTTCAAAAACCGTGTTTCACTGAGTTCTCAGGTAAACAGACAGTTGAGGCCATGACCGAACGAAAGCTCAGAGAGGGATTACACTGAACCACCACTGGCTGAAGGATAACACCCCAACACCTATACAGCTATAGCAGGAGATAGAAATCAGAAGACCGTATTTAATGTAAGATTTAGTGGGTTTTGACTTTAGGACAGGCAGCTTTTGTATGTGTCACTAAGCGTGACATAAAAATGGAAATTTAAGATATAGCTGCAGTGTTTTACCATACCACTGTGAAGGTTGACATGAGGCTTAAACATTAAATCCTTCGTCTTTGAGGAAACCAGAGAGAGAGAGAGAGAAGTGTTATGAGGAACATCAAACAGATGCTGAGTTTGTCACTGCAGCAAAATTTAAAAGACTGTCTTTGGAGCTTGGTGACACAACCATCCTTCATCCTACAGCTGGGGACACTATAACCACTTTTGTGTTTTCTTGCCAACTCGCAGAAAAGCTGCTACCATCGGCTTTATGTGCATCAGAATGATCGCTTGGCCTATTGGGCAATGATGTACAAACTCTTACTCTTACTATACTTAGATTTACTCTTAGAGTTTAGAGGCCTTATGTTAAAACTTCACAGCAGTCACTGCAATGTTTATCCTAACCTAACAGCCTATATTTCTTTGGTTTGTCGTTGGTTTTCTGTATACAAAAATTCATTTTCAAGCTCATGGGGAGCAAGAGACTACATGTTGTAGTGAAAGGCAGGAAGCATTCATACAAACATACAAGCACATATAGATGGCCATAAAAACAGAGAGACAAATACACTCACATTCACACCCGAGGGTTATTTGGAGACTCCTGACCTGTATGTCTTTTTGATTGCTGGAGGAAACCAAAGCAAGCACAGGGGAAACTAATGCAAACTCCACACTGTAAGGACCAGGGCTGAAGGTGAGTTCATACCCACAACCTTCTTGCTGTGAAGCAACAGTGCTAACCACTGATGACCCAGTTTAAATGCACAGCAGTTTGTCACTTTTTGGAGTATTCTGTTTAAGTTTTTCTTAAAATCTTAAAATTGCCAGCTGGGTTCCTCCAAAATAAACTGGGATGCTGTGCACACCATGTCCAGGTTTCTGATCACTGCCTGCTATCTGCACAGGTGTGTCTTTGGCTCGAGTGACAAAGTCTTGAAGAAACAATCAGTTTGTCCAATTTTTTTCACTTATCCATTGTAAACACACAACAGCCTCAAAACCTGCATTAGTTCACACAGCGCACTTAAGTTAGGCCTGCATTAGCTGACTGGCATCAGTTGCTTTAGTCATCCTTCCCAATCACTAGCTGACCCCCACCAGCTGATTAGTAAGATCCAATCGTATTCATTCCTCAGTACTCTGTACTCATTCCAACATTGTTGCTCCCTCAACCACCTCAACTCCCTGTGCCAAGCTTTTGGTATAGTGGATTTAACAAAGATTTAATGTTCATGCATGTGTGTTTATTGAGGGTGGACTAGTTCTCCCAGCAGAATCTTCCTTGCTTCTCAGATTGTTTAAGAGCACCCCCAAACAGAAGAGAATTTCCCACCAAGCCTAACTGTATAACCATTTGCTATAAAAAAACGGAACACAACGTAAAACAGAAGTTTGCCTATTAGAAATAAAAGTGCTAAATATAGGTGGCTCAGTAAAAAAAATCTAAACAAGTGTCTCATCGTCCAAGTTCAAGAATAACTGGGTTTCTCTTTCTTCCTAGAAAACATTACATGATATTTATATAACCAGAGACAGAATAAGGCCCACACTTATACATACTGAATAATCATAACAGCGTGTAACGTAATCATAAAATCAAATCATTGCGCTAGAACTTGTATACAGATACACAACAGGTCCCTGTCCCCAGTTACAGTGAAAGGGAAGCGATAACAGAGAAGATCATGGACTTTATTTCACATGTCAGTCAGTACATCTTACGGGACACGTTCTCTGAGCAGAGCGGATTCTGCTCAGACCTTTATTAGGCTGCTACAGTGACGCTATTCTGTGCGTGGGAGAACAGAGCAGCCCTAGAGTGATAATTAGTCCAGTCTCTTGTTGGGCAGTCGAATCGCACATCAGCATTGGCTCTCTTCTTTCCTTTTCTTTTACTTTGTTCACCCTCCCCCCCGCCCCCAGTCCCAACTTGGCTGTCTCAATCTCTCCTTCTGTGCCTCTCTCTGTCTTAATTAGCCTCCATTCTCTTTACTTCACTTTGATTGGATTCAATTTGATTCAATTCAGCTGAATTCAATTCATGGTTTAGCGGCGACCACACAATATCACAAACTACTACAAAAATAACAGCAAAGATAGTTTATCTGTCTCTCTCTTCTTCTCTTTCCAAATTCTCTTTTCACCAGCCATGATGAGCTGCAGTGAAACTGAATAATTCACAACTGCAGCAGTACCATTCAGAAAGACCTCAGCAGTCAGTGATAGACAGAAAACAGTCAGCCAGTTTGTTTCTGAAAATGTACATCTCAAGTACCTGTGCATCTGTTCACTGGCAGTGCTGGGCCTGCTGTGGATACTAACGTAGCTTTTGTGTTTCAGTCAGTATGTCGTCCCACAGGCTGAAGAATGTACATCCATTTGAAAGCTGCTATTTAATTCCGTAGAGAAATGACAGTGTGTTTTGATGTATTCTCGTTGGCCTGACCAGGCTGGAGTGCCATACAGTAAACGTCATCTTCATGATGTCCTTCTGGCTGCTATTCTATTACTACAGTGCTGATTAATAACCTACATCTACCAAATTAAACAACATGACAGCAGTAAACATGTTATTGTCCTCTCTGGTTCTGGGTTAAGGCACACTGAGTTTGTATTATGTTAGAGGGGTCATGTAGAACTTGGCAGGGCCAAGTAACTTTCAAAATATTTGCAACATAAAATCAAAAAAAGCTATTTGTTTTATGAAAAACATCCCAGGAGACAAATCACATCTTTTGGCCAAAAGATGAGAAAGAATCACACACAAAAAATACATTGTTTGGGGGGAAACTGAGTAAAGCAAAACATGACTCATCTTTGACCAGCTCGGTTTGGTCTTGTGACCCCAAACTACATGTTTGAGTCATCTGATGCTTTGATGTCATGATGATCTCTCATGCACACAAACAACAAGTCAGCCTTTGCCCCAGTCTAGGATAGACCTGACTCAAGCAATAAAGGTCATGAGGAAGAGATGATTAGTCAGTTGATCAGCATTCACTCAAACTGGCAAAGAAGCAAAGCAAGCTGATTTCAAGCTGTCTAATGATGACTGAATGTGTTAGATGCAAATCACATTATTTTAATGAGTTCATTTTTGTACCAGTCCTTCCTCATACATATCATACATAACACATCATCATCGTGATCATCGGACTCATGAACGTTTGATATCCATCACTGTTGATGAACATGTCTCACGATGCAGCCGCACAAACTCGAGCTGGAGTTAATTTAAGAGTATTTCTGAGTCAGCTGAAGGATAACATTACCAGCTGTAGCTGTAATTCTTCCACCTGTACAACCACATGTGTAAGCAGAAGAGTAAAATGAATCCGGCTCTCCTGTGTCTCCTCTTCAGTGTTTTTCTCTCTAACGTGAAAACATTCTATTACTGCAGGATGAGTAGACTGATCACTGTCCTCCAAAAAGACATCCCTAGAATTAGTATACAGCACTCACCGCTGTAAGTGACAATCCGGATGGTGGAGTCGCCCTCTCCAAACCGTGTGATGGGGGTGAGGCGCACCTCGTAGGATTCAGGCTTTATGAGCTCAGTCAAGTTGTGTGTCATGAGCTCTCCTTTGTTGATAGTTCCGTCCACAGGGATCTCCTGCTCCCACCAGCGCGTCAACCCCATCTGAATGGGAGGAGATACCATAAGAGGTTCACAAGAGATTATTGAAAATCACTAAACACTCAGAGGTTCTGTAACAACATACACAAACACATAGACATTTTAAAAATAATTGGAATGTCAACCACAGTCTGCTTCTTAAAAAGCTGTAAGCAATGGGTTCAGAATTAAAATGGTCTGATTCTTATTTTACCAATACGTCTCAGAAAGTCCCACGGGGGAAGTGTTTTGGGCTTCCTACTGTTTTTATAGTTATATGTGAATGGCCTATTGGTTTCGCATTGAATGTGAACACATTCAACACGAGTGAGGAATTCAGTAGGCTCTAGAAAAAAAACTTATTTGGTTTAAATCCCAGCTAAGCAAGCTAAGTTCCACCAGTATTGTCCCAGATTTTTTTTCTGCCAAATGCTCTGTTAGGGATAACAGAACTAGGTTTTTGGCAAGAAAAGCTCATTTAATTGATAAAAGAAGCCTAAGACTTTTGGGAAATTCTCTTGTTTTGAGTTGCTGTCATTAGTCTCCATGTTCATGGTTTGATAAACACCTCAACTTAAATACAGATCTCTCAGCACAAGTTAGTCAGGATTATTTTGGGTTTGGACCCAAGGGCACATGTTGGCAAACAGCACTTCCAACAGCTCGGGTGGTCACCCTTGAAGGATAAAGCCGTACAACAACAAGTCAATGTGGTACATAACATTTATGAAAACAGAGCCCCTGAGCATCTCAAAGACCGCCTTTGAAGAGTTGGGGGAACTCATGCTCACCAGACTAGAGCTTGTTGTTTAATACCAACGTGAGTATCTGCTCCTTTAGGTTCTGTGTTGGCAGGAACTGGAATAATTACCTTCGCACAAAGCCAACTGTATGCTACCTGCCCAGCACTAAATGGCAGGCAGACACAGTTGATGACTAGCTGCTGAACATAGTGGATCAGTTAGCAGCTGAAGAGCCAGATATTTAATTCAGGAGTTGGTGGAGACCAAAAACAAAGCTAAAAGGAGAGTGAATATTGGACTTGCATTCACCAGGGGGCCATCGGCCTAAGATTACTAGGTAATATTCTATATATTACCTAGTAACCAGAATTCATGTATCTTTGCTATCTTTACATCAAGGACCTTACTGGGAATAAGTACTGGTCTTAATCATCAACTGCAGCACATTAATAGAACTTTATTAATGGAAAAAACAAGTATACAGTTACCAAGTTAAATCTGTTTTCATAAAATATCCATTGCATCCTTGACATTTTTGTAGTTGTGAGTAATTTAATGTCATCCGTCCCAAATAAACTAAACTAAAGTACATACAACACAAGGCACTACAGATTTTGTGTCTATTATCACCACAAAAAGGAGAGCATGTACACAAATGACATTCTTCTGAAGAGTTTGCTCATGGGAACTTATTGTGTACATGACCACAGCAAATATGTATTGCCTTCCATCAGTGTAAGATGTTCCATCTCATCTACCAATTAACCTTGTCTATAGGCATTTGTATGATCTGCCAACATTAAATGCTACAAACAAAAATTTTTTTTTCTCTGTAAGCTGTTGACAGCTTGCTGCTCATTATCCACATTTACTTTCAAAGCAGCTCCCAGCCTCTGAATTCAAAGACTGCTATTAGCAAGCAGCAGATATATTCTTATATTTGTTGAGAGAAAAACCCTGATTAATTTTCCCATTAAAAGATATGCCTCAGTCTGGATTACTATACTTGCAATACAGGAGTTTTGCGAGTACAGTAAGTACAACACCTTTGTGCTCTGTACACGATTGCCTAATTCTTCAAGTTTTCTTTAATCATGTTCTACAATGTTTAGCTATCCCTTTATACAGGGAACTTGAACTGACAGGAATTTTGCACAATGCAGAGGACACGAGCGAACCTGCCTTTAGGTGACTAAGCTCATGGATAACACAAAAATTAGCTCACACTTTTTATGTCTTTTGATACAATAAAGCCCCTCCGAAATTGAGAGAAACAAAACGAAGCCTTGTTGGTGCATTTGCTGTGGGCAATGGGAAGAGAAGTAGGGTACATTTTATCCTTGAGAATCAGTTTAAGGGGAAGAGCTGCACAAAGACAAGTTACAGCTTCTGCATCACAATTAGTGACTTTACATGCCCTTCTCAGTCAAAGGAAAAGAGGAAGTGTGTTACTAGCAGAGAGAGACAGAGACAGAGTGAATGAAGGTGTGATAGCAGTGAAGCAGAGTCAGTGTGTGTGTGTGAGAACGATACCAATTACGTAATTACTTGGAGCTTGGATGATCCACAATTATGGGGTGGAAGTTTTCATCACCATTAGTGTGCAGGTAAATAGAGTGTTTTGTCTGCCACTGGTAATTGCAGATGGAGCACTTGTCCCTACCTATCCTTTGAAAATTTTAGCTATCCTCTAAAGTATAAAAGACATGGCAGTTAATTGCCATAAATACACAGTGTTGGCCTGTACGTATGTGCGTTTGTGTGTGTTTGAGAAGAGGACGTATCATTTTAAGCACATTTGATATTTTCAATAAGAACCTTTCTATGCAAAGGTGGTGGGGTTTGCAGACGCCAAAGAGAAGGGCCTGCAGTGACAGGCCGTTGCACGATTCAGAAGGTATTTATGCCCATGACAACCGTCATCATATATTATATGTTAACAGTTTATGCATTAAAACAACTAATACTGATCTATTAATCTGTGCCCACAAGCTTTTTGCACATGGTCACCATTGTCTATTACATTTAACGCACCAGTACTAATCAATGTGTTTTAAGGAGTGGTATCGTTAAGGACCGGAAAATAAAAAAACAAAGCTGTCTAGCAAATGTACACCATTGCTTTTGGCCAAGGAGAGGTAGGTGGGCACATTGGCATAAAGTGGCCACAGCATTCTATAAATGTAATATTTAGAGAATCTTTTTTATCCAGATGTTGGAAAAAAAAAATATTAGTCCACTTCATTTTATCTTTTGTGGACCAAACATTCTTCGACATGGGGGGAGTCATACCTGCAACATTCCTGATCTCCTCTGAAAATCAGCCACAAAATACACAACATTTTCTTGCTTTTGTATTGCTGTATTTTTGTTGTACATGCTCATGCTTTCTACATTTGAAACCATTCA
This sequence comes from Coreoperca whiteheadi, assembly GCA_011952105.1. NCBI lineage: Eukaryota > Metazoa > Chordata > Actinopteri > Centrarchiformes > Sinipercidae > Coreoperca > Coreoperca whiteheadi. The sequence continues at coordinate 10,436,608 of CM022481.1, forward strand.
TAAAATCTAGTTAAGTCCAATTTATGGAGCGTAGCTTTAGTTCAGGCAGAAAGGTAAAGTTGCGCTTGCGTTAGCTGATTGTGAAACATGAATGATGTAGCTGATACCAATCATTGGCTGCTTGGCTACCAGCTGAATGGTAACATCCAATCATATTCATACAGGTGTACAGTGTCACTGTCAGTCTGCTTATACGCTCCCCCCACCACCCAAACGTCCTCCCTATGTGCCATATGTTTGGCATTCTTGATTTTAATGAGATTTATGTTCATGTATGTTCATGTATGTTTTCAGTGAGGGGGAATCTCCCATCAGACTCGTTGTTGCAGCAGATTCGCCCTCAAAGAGTAGACTCTTGTCCACCAAACCTAAATGGATAATTTTCTATAAATGCTTAATTCTTTGAAGTGTCTGTGGCTAAAATTGGAAATGTGTTATCTCTTTATATTATATAAAACCACAGATGTTTGAATAGTTCATATGTTCATAATGTTCAGAACCTCTAGCCAAAACCTGAATATGAGACCTATATGAAATGTTGATCAAATGTCAGTGGTCCAATTAAGCTGAAACAAGCGCTCTGTGGTTGTACATTTGCACTTTAATCTTTTTGAGCATTATAACTTTATAAAATTAATGAAACGTTCTAATTACTTTAGTGTAATAGAAAGTACTATATAGGTCTTATAAAACAAGATGCCAGATTGTAATGGGAGCACCCTGTCAATTTACTTTGAGAATGAGAATGTCTTGGGGTCTTACCTCATTAATGTTCCCAAATTCCCACGCCACAATGCTTTCTTTGGTTATGTTTAGGTGGCTGTTTAATGCCGGAAGCATAAATAAAAGTAGTAAAAAAGATGTGTAGCTGTATATCACTTTTGGATAACTGTGTCAGATTTAAAAGCGCTGAATTGGGAAAAGAATGTCTAATAGGGGACTGGTGTGTGTCTTTGTGTGTGTGCGTGTGTCCCAAAGCTCCAGGCAGATGGAGGCCTTAAATGCTAGTCTTGGCAAATGCTGCTTCAAGCTCCAAACAACAACAAGTAGAAGCAAATAGTTCAGTTTTTTCCATATCAAAAAGGAATTGTGTTTAAATGTGCAAATCAAATCAAACTTGAGATGTTGATTGAGAAAAACATTTAACTTTTCATACAATTTGAATCATACACACACTTATTGGCTTATGGATTTTGCACCTTTGGTTTTGATTCCCATTAATGTTCACTGAATCCCTGCGTATGGGTTCAATTAAGGTTTCTGTTTACATCCCATTACTTTTCATTCTCCATTTTCCCCACAGAGGCAGAGTGCCATATTGATTTAATTTCATTTGATTGCAGCAGCAGTTCATGGAGGTTTTTATGGCAACTTTAAAAAACAGCAGGATTGATCAAAGCGATAGCAGGAGCAAAAAGAAACACAGGAATAATCAAAGTGATGGTGTAATGTTAGACGAGCGCTGATCTACTGTAGATTGCTTGCATGCAATTAGTATGGTTCATATTGATCTGCTTGCACACTGACTTGACAGATCAATTGAAAAAGACGAAAGAGGGGGAGGAGGAGCAGAACGGGGAAGAGATGCAAGAAGCAGTTCCAAGATGGCAAGACGTAGGTTGAAAAAGTTATCTTACAGGGGTTGGAGATGGGCAATAAAGCTTCCGGATAGCAGAGAAGGTTTTGAAGTAGCCGGCTACAATATCAAAACAAGGGCAGATGTCACGCCTTTCCATTGCATCCTTGACAGGTGCTGTGATTTGTGTTTTGTGATTCTCGCCCGGGCATGCCTTTCAGCAAGAGCTTCATCCCCATTTCCCGTTCAGCCAGACTGTCTCTCACGAGGGCACTGGACGATAACACAGAGCAATCCATTACAGAGGCATAAGGTCTACCAGCTCTAAGTATTAATTCAAAAGTAGCGATAATTCTCAGGGAATGGCAGGGGAGCTGCTGCTGGATCTATAACTGGATCGAAGTGGTGTAGTCCACGTGCCGAAGCTTTCTTTACTGCACCACTCCTTCACCGTCAGTCCAGGGATATCTCTGCATTTATTTATTTACAAAGGGAGCCTCTCCTCCTACTCATTTCTATCCGCTTTGCTTTCATTTCCTCTTGCTCACTGCCTTGACTTTTTTTTGCCTCTTTCCAGTTCCTTCTCTTCTTTACCAAAAGACATACTGACATCGCATTATCAGTCAAAATCAATAGCTGAGACTCTATCAATCACAGAGGGAATATTGTATAGTAAATCCAGTGAAAAAGTCTGAATTTTCCCTACAGCAAAGAATCGTTTTAATCTGAGACAATGGAAGATTGGTTTTTATGCCTCGTAGGAAGGAAATAATGGTCACAAAATGTACCCTCTTGAGACATCAAGGCAAGAAGGTGGAAAGAAATTAATTTGCCCAAACACTGATTGTCTGCTAAAATGGACTGGGGTAGGGATGTTCTCATTTTAATAAACAAATGCAGAAAAGGTTGAAATGTTAATGTGATTTCTGAGTTACCGTTGGTCCGTTCTAGCACAGCAGGCAGACATTATAATCTGTTCAAAAACTGGACCAGCTGAAAACAGGAAAAGCAAATGTATATTCCTGGCAAGTGCAAACATGGGCTCTGCAAGCACAACATCATTTATTACCAGACCAACTCAGATAGTTGACAGGAAAATCATTGCTACACAAACATAACTGGTTTAGAATGTGTTTTCAAGCTTCAATTCCTTGAGGGTTTAGTGTGAAACAAATGTGAAATTATATTATTCATTGCAAACACAACTATCAGGGTATGCTCGCTAATTCTGAGCAGAACTGAGATTAATTTAGCATTGCAGCAGCATGTGCTACAGTCTTTTGGTATATACTCTTTTAAATAAAAAAAGAGCAAACAGGCTCCTGAATGTCAGCGCAGCGCTACTAATTGGTGTTAATCTGAAAATCTGTGGTGTTAATGAAGCTAGTTCCGTATTTCAACTTTATGTATTGGTAGAAGGATGCTGAGGTTGGAGCTGCCAGGCAGGAGGTCTAGAGGAAGACCAAAGAGGAGATTTATGGATGTAGTGAGAGAGGACATGAAGTTAATTGGTGTGAGTGAAGAGGATGCAGAGGACAGGGTTAGATGGAGGCGCATGATTCGCTGTGGCGACCCCTGAAAGGGAACAGCCGAAAGGAAAAGAAGAAGTAAGCTGAAGGTGGTGCCACACCTGCTGCTATAAATAAAATAACTATAAACACCAAATGTGCTTCAAACAGAGAGGGGGGGCATTGATTGCCAAAGAGAGAAAATGTAACCATGCCATCCATCAACACTGCCAGCCTGTCATCTGTGGAGTTTACTTGAGAAGCAGGGAAAACAGGAGCTACACTTGCTCTCTCTCTCTCTGCGGGGTTCCCGTCCACTCCTCTGACTGAGCTTCTGATGGGGAGCAAAAACAGAAGCAATTCGCGGAAACCACAGAACTCATTCAAACGACTGCCCCTGACAGGTTCTTAGTCATTCTGCCCGGCCACAGAGGCTCATTCACAAGCCAAAAAACTGCAGAATAAGACAGACAATGAATCGAGGCGTAAGATTTGGCGCCGTCAAACGGAATTCAACGAACACATGCTGTGCAAACACTTCTATCACATGCTTAAATTGGCGATAAAAAAGGTCTCTGCTGCCCCGTGGCACAAGACGACTCTAATTCATCTAAGAAAAGGTCGAAAAGAGGCTGACCAATACCAATGATTCAACGATTGTTGTAGCAGGAACCAACATTTCTGGCTTTAAAAACTCATGTCTAGTTGTAACAAAAGCTCCCTTTGAATAGAGTTCTGTGGGACTGAATAACACTTTTCAGTACAACAAGCATTTGAGTGATGCACCCAATGGTTAAACAGAGAGAAAGAGAACTAATCAGCATGCAGGAGGGTGAGTGCTCCGATTGATAACTCTTAACCATCCCACCTGTCGGATGCCTAGTCTGTAGGCGACAATGCGGTCCACAGCATTAGGGTTCATCTGGGTCCACTGGAGCTTGAAGCCGTAGACTCTGGGCCTGTTCTGCCACAGAGGGCTGTAGGTATCATAGTAGAACTCTGGAGGGTAGGCCTTGCCTGGAGAGAAAGCAGATTTATAACTGATGATGATTCTTTAATGCTCATTAAAAATGAAAAAACACAGTCTATTAACCATATAGTGGAATTTAAGGGTGCCTGCAACTCACATCTACAAAATTCCCAGGATTGTGTTAAAGGGCTATTCCAGCAATTTAGTATTGCACTTCCACAATCTAAAGTCAAGCTCCAAAAACACTGACTTCTACCCCAAATGACATTATTAGGGGTTATTTTTTCAAACTTCCCAAAGTTCCCTTCAGACTCATGGAAGCATAGGCGGCACCAGAGGCAGGCTTACGTAGCTGAATATTTTCAGCAAAGCCCTGAGTCTACTGTTCATCACACGTGGCACTTTTTTTTGTACTAAACCCAGATCACTGCTGTGTAGAAACCGATGCGTTTTAAATGGAGTGGTCGGAGCGAAGTGCTGACGAATAGAGAAGAAGACCTGCCCGGGCCTGAGTCCAACCTGCAGACCGCCTGACTCCCTCCCTCCCGTGGGTCTCAAACAACGAGTACCGCCAGGTGACAGAGCCCCACAACATGTACCTAATGTTAACCAGTTTGTTCAGTGTGAGCTGATAATAAGCGTTCATTTATTATCTCTAATTTCTAACACAGACTGGCTGATTTGTCTAAAGCTGGATGGAGAATTTTGAGATGGCAGATTTACTTTTTCTATTGTGCACCTTTGTGGCTTTTTTTATTTCTTATTATGCAGATTTTTCTTACTGTATTTATTGTTCCATAAAGGTACACCACTGCAGGCTTGGATGAATTACTCATACATTGTTTAAATTACAGTTAATTTTTATATAGCACTTATTTATATTGCAATATTTATTAATTGAAGCCTGACTCATTCAAAGATTTCAGGGCCAAGCTCTTCTAGCCTGGAACCATCCCCACACAGAAGATATTATACAACAGCTTTTATAGGCTGAGTAGTACTTGCCATGATGAGTATCCTGATCTTTACATGTAAAAATCAGTGGGGTGTCCCTTTATCATCGGTTGAAAACGTGTACAGTAAAGAAGCATATTATGAGCGATAATTTTTTATTATGCATTGTGAGTGAATGATATTCACCTCAGACATTTCACAAGTGCCTAAATCACAGCAATTGTACCTGTAATTGCGCTGTTACTGTACAGCAACATTAACACTTTCACTGTGGAGCTGGATTATCTTGAACACATTCAGATAAACATTGCATGATGGAAAGATGCAAAACAAACTAAGCCTTGCCAGTGACTGGAATTTTTTCAGCACTAAAAATAATAATCAAATAAACAGAAGATTGTGGTGCTGTGACGATTTACAGCCCGATGACAGCAGTGCCAATGTCTCACAGTACAGGTAACACTCCTTTGTGCGTCTTTTTGCTTAATGAGCACATTTACACTGACACGTTGCTAGAATTAATTTTAAGGCGGATTTTGAACAAAGTGCTGATCTTAATAAATGTAACTTGGCTGTATTATTATTTAGTGAAATAGATGAGAATCCTAACTGTAATTTTTGAAAGTCGCTGGGGTTACAGTTATTATTATTTTTATTATTATTTGATCTCAGTTTTTTGCTGGCATCTGTATGCTGTAGTGGTGTATTATGCACACCAAGCAGGCATGCTTTTATACTCGAGTGCAAATGTAAACTTGTAAATGTTTCATTTGTTGACATAGTGAGGCTTCTTTAAAGCCAAAAAGAGAGCTGGATTAGCATGGCAAAGATGTACGGTGTCTTTCATCTTCACTATGTTCTGTTTGTTCTATTTTTATGCACTCTATATGATATTCCTTGTTGCTGCTATGACAGAATATTTCCTGCAGGATCATTAAAAGGTTCATCTTATGTTACGTGAAAGAGAACAGTGAATCAAAGCGTGTACCAGATTATAGTAGGTCTCATGAATGTAACTACATCCTTAAGTGTCCATTCCATGTAATGGCAGATCCTACCCGAGTGCTTGATGTCTGTATAGTCAAATTACCTCATCAGTAAACAATAAATAACAAATCCATACAGCTGGATGTGGACTACCACAGAGATCCTAGCAAACCTTTTCTTTCAATAACATGGTTTGCTTTTGCTGGAATCTTTGAGGGTTTATTTTCCTCCAGTGATCGTGGCAAGAACTGAATGCATCTTTCAAGTTTTCAGCTTTCCAGTCACAGTCTGCAAGCTGATTTCTGACAGCTGAAGTAGGACCTAGCAGAACATTGTATTTTAATCAAGATCTAGAAACAAGCTTACAGGATGACCTTCCAGGCAAAGAATAGTAATTCACCCTGTGTCCCTCTGCTATTTTGGCTTGTTTATTGAAGGATGACAACACCCAAGGCAGATGATTTTTAATAGCCTTGGAAAAGACAGTAGAGCATCCATTGTTAGCTCAAACAAAAGCAGCACTGGGATTTGATGTACCCATGTGGAGATGCAGCACGGAGTTGGTGTATGTCAGGAAACTGGATAAACCTGTCAATTTAGTTTATGTCATTGATGAATTATGATGCCATTATTTTCCTAAACAGTTTTAGCCTGTGGGCTCCTTGGTGTGAACAGATCTTTGAGCCATTTTGTTTCCTTGATTCTACACATGACACTCAGGGAAGGAAATAAACTGTGACATGGGAGTTTGTAAAGGTCATAAGTTTAAAGGGTTATATGTCTGGTTTCAATTCCTTGCTTACAGTAATACGTAATAATAGGCTAGTGCCTCTTGATCTTAATATTTTGAAAAGTTATGTTTTCTTAACACATTATTCCCTTATTTTGAAGGGAAATCGATTCAAACGAAGGGAATCACCACAATTAGTGGATTTTCTCATGGGGGCGAGAGTTCAACTGCTATCTTTTTGAAACCTAATTCTTGTCTTATTTGTGGTCTGATAAACAGTAAATTCATCAAATTCAGTGCACCATATCACAAGTTTCACGAAAATCAGTGAATACAGTTATAAAGTCGTGTTTCTGTACAGTAATCCTGGCCTCCTTCTCGTCTTTCTGCCACAAACGGACTACGCACACGAGCAAAGCAGCAGATGCTCAAGCAGGTGACGTCCTAACTGAAGGCCCGCCTTGTTGAGACCACTGACGGATTACATTTTCATTATCAAGTTGACCCCAAAAGACCGTGATGACATGATATTGAAAAGACTGGGGCTGCTTTTTTGCTTAATGGATTTGAATATAGTCCATTGTCAGGTCTTTGAAAATAAAATGTCAAATACAGTTTTCATTTTCAAATTGTTAGAACATTTAATTTACATTTTGACTTAAATATTCTTTATATTTCATTTTCAAATTTGGAGTAACATTTGAATATTGTCCACTCTACGGCGGCCTACCACTTTAAAAATTATTTTTATAATTATGTCAAACAGCTTTTCCATTTTAATTTTAATATAGTCATAGAAAGCCCATACAGGTATGTGTAAATGAAAATGAAAATTATTGCATGAGATTATTGCATTTTCATTTTTACTCAACATATACATATGTGGAAAATTAGAATGCTATTGTGGAATTCCATTTTCAAGTTTACATTATCATTTGGATTATGTTCCCGATACGCTTCGATACTGCTGTTTAAGAAAGTTAGTTAGACTCTAAAAAAAATTAAGTATAGTGATCCGTGTCTTCAAAAGAAACCAACAAGGCTGAGAGCCACAAACAGGAGAGAAGTCATGAAAAGAATTGCAATATTGACAAACACATTGTTGTTTTTGGTCTTTCCATGGGGTTTGTTGACAATAAGACAAATATAGAATAAAGCCAGCTTTATAATTTAAGAAGGATTCAAATGACATTAGAAGAACAGAATCAGTGCTAGTGCTCACTCAGCTGTATAATCATGCAACATTACCTGTAACTGATGTGAATTGCCAAAAGTATGCATTGTCTTGAGATGAAATCTATACCTCAAGGAAAACAAAATGGGGCAAACACTGCAGAAAAGTTAAGTAGACAGGATAAAACATAATCCATAACACAGTGGCAAATGTCATAATTTATTTGATTGCATTGTACCACAGTTAACCTGATAGCACTTCAGATATAATCATTCAAATTTAAACAAATCAAAATCAGCGAGGTGCCTTTGCAGGAAAAAATCCCCACAAGATTAGCAGTTTCTGACTGGTTTGATCAATTATCAGATTCGTCCATGATAATAAGTCAAAATCAACACTGAGGGAATTTTAGAAAATAAATAAGGTTAATGATGCTTTGCGCAGCCTACTGCAGATTGCTTGGCCTTTACATGAATACAACTACGGTATTTAAAATACAATATTCTAATCTGGGGGAAAGGAACACTCATTCATCAGCCAGATAAAATCGGTCAGAGAGAAAGAAAAAACAAGCGAAAGCAAGAGAAATACTGTTAAATAAACAATGTAATATATTTTTAAATTTCTTTTTTTGTTGAGGTAAGAAATTAACCTTTCTGTTTTATAACTGAAGATGCTATAACACGAACTGCCTCTGTGGGTCGTTGAGATGCAAATGCAACTAGAAAAACATATTTTTCAACAAAAAAAATTCCAATACAAATACTGTCTGCACTTCACTTGGCAATGTTTTTCTGTATGGAGCCAGCTGTGTTTACAGCATGCTGTACAGTAAATGTTACATAAGCCAGCCTGGCAAATACTGTCAGTTTTGTTCATGGAGTTTATACTGTACAGTAAGGCTGATAAAGAAATGAAGATGCTGTAATTTGCAGTAGAGAAAAGGCAGAAAAGGTTGATTAATCTGACTCATATCATTCATAAGTTGTGTTTATAGATTCCCACACAGACTCTGCTTTGGGAACACATGACTGAAAGGATTGTATTCATACATTCATTCAAATGCGCATTGAACCTTTAGAAGTTATAAAAACACACTTGTATTAATCTATTACATTAATTGTATCTCTTATATTAAGAAAAGTCTTTTAAAAGTAAAATTCTTAGATTACATTTAAAACAAAAGCAGTGGTATTGTCACAAACTCACAAGTGAATTGTTGTCTTTTATCCAAATATACAATGCAATGTAATGTAATGAAGGAAAATAGCCCTCACTCCTAATAATACGTTATGTGTGGTGAAGCACATTACCTAACCCACTTATACACTGCTTGAAACAGATAACCCTGGGTGGGAGACATCAAACATAAAGTACAGAAGGCTTAATTGATTTTTTAAAATCCTGTTTATAACAGTAGAACCAACGCAATGACTCATAACAGCTCAGTAAAAGCCTTCAGGCAAGAAGCTGACCTTGTTTGCAGACTTCCTTTTCATTTATTAAGGGTCTATGAACATGTTTTCTTCTTCAGAAAAACACTGTCCCACCATATGGTAAGCGTTTCTATATGATGCTGGGCTGATGTGTGATGTAGGCTTTTGTGGCAGAAATGGCACTTACATATGGATGCACAGCTGGTGCAGACAAACACAACACCACTACACAAACAGCTAACTGACTATAGGGAAAAGACATTGGAGATATTGGAAGACTCGTGGTAATTGCCTGGTGGTGTCCTTCTGAAATCTCTCTGGGGGGTTTTTTTCTGTAAGGAAAATGGCATTGTACTTTTAATGAGTCATTTCCACCCTAATCAGCTAAGTCTTCCTCAACTTCCTCCCTCCTCACCTAATCCACTTGAACAAAATAAAAAGAATAAAAAAACAAAGATTTCTTATTGTTGACCATATGAACTGAATTTTCTTTGTCTTGACCCACTGTGACTTTTGATTTTATTCTTCTTGCTCAGTGTAAGTGGGAGGTTTCTCTAGAGTGAAACATCTTGTGATATTGTATTGATATAAAAGAAGCAAAACCACAAAAAATAGGTCAGGAAATAAAAAACAAAGTAAAAAAGGACAGAAAATTGCACAATAGATTGCGTCTGTCCTTCAAATCTGACACACTTTCAGAGTCACAGATAACATTCATATGCTGCCTTTTTACTCTGATCATGTAATGTCAGTCGTTACTACCTACAGCATCCATCAATGTCAGTATGTCTCTTTGAGATGTAGAAAGTACTCAACATCATCCACCATCTACTGCAGGGGTAAAGCTCAACCCAGCTGAACTGGGCACAGATTATAAAGGCAGATAGCTGAGTTACTAAAAGCCATGTCTGGAACTCAAAACTAAGGCACAAATGTTCAGGAGAGACCAACAACACTGATACGGTTTATAAACCCCTGAGACAGAGGAATGTGCAGGTTTGAAGGTAAAATCATTTTAGTTTTTTTCTTTTAGCTGGAAGATATGGAAAAATGATAAAGACAAAAATAACACACGCACAAAAACATCAGATTGTAGTACTGTAGCTTAAAAAAGGCCCAAGAGGCCTATTTAAAACACACCTCAAAGAGCCAAACAAACATACAAAAAATATATCAAGATGACAAAAACATAACTCAAAACAGATGATGGATTAAATAATAATATATTAAAATAGACTGAGTTCAGACAAGGCAAAAAAATTAGATAGTGAGGGAGTGTGTCACACTAAAATAAATACATTTACATTCTAAAACATGTGCAGATATCTCATTGCAGCCAACTTTGGGCAACACAATGTGATTTCTGCATCATTAGGAACAATGGATGCAATAAAAAGGGAAACTGGGACCATACAAGCACATCATTATGTAGAATCTGAATTCATTGTGCAAACTCGCAAAATGCAGACAATGAATATCTGAACACTGTCCAAGATAATTTATTTGTTCTTCTCTTCTAATTCATGTCAGACTGCCAAAAAGAGGAATTAAATGTGGTAAAAATGAGAGACATTGTTTGCCCTTTATTTGTGACTTTCGGAATTCCAGCAAAACTGCAGTATAGGGTTAGGGTTAGGGAGACTGGTCAATGAAGAGAAAGAGGGAGGGAGAATTGTGGACTGGCTCTGCTTAAAGGGGCACTCCACTGATTTTACATGATGTTCAGTTTACTCGTCATGGTTAGTCCTACTCAGCCTGTGAGAACAGTTGTATGTCTTATGTGGCTCTGGAGGGGGCTTTACAAAGTACAAAAATAACCCTCATGATGTCACTGGGGTTATCGCGGCTTGGGTTTGAAAAATGAAATAGAAAGCCTGCGATGCGGACTTTTAGGAGATAGAGGGGGTCTGAAGGACACTATTGAATTGCATTATGGGATATGTAGGATCCAGGGTTTTAGGAGTGTAGCTCATATTCGGGGCAGAATATCTTAGCGTCTGCTGCTTAAATTTTGACGATTCCTTTTTCCTATGTCTGTCTATTGTGACTGCCCCAACTTTATAAAATGCAATACTAAGTTGATGGAATACACCTTTAAACTTCATGTCTGTGTATTCAATGACCGGTGTTTCACCCTATCACTGCTTCATCAGTACACACTTGCAGCCTAAGGACACGATGTACAGTAAATGCAGACTTGTGCATAAATCACTGACTGCATCGGACTGGAATGAATTGAAAGAAGAAAAGCAGCATGAGAATTCAAAGACAATGTATTTTTTCTTTTTCTCCCAACTAACTCTTCAGAGGAGCATGATTTCAGCATTTGTTAAAAACTCAGGGTTCCCATGACAGAGAGCATGAGCCAAAGCTCAGTGGTACACATTACATCCCTCTGAGGGGTCTCTCCCCTGGCACAATTTAATGGCCAACTTTACAGCCAACTCACTGTTTCCACAGATGTCCCAATGGCTTGGCACATGGGCATCCATGCACATGAACACACACTCTCCCCTGGCACAATACACTTTATGAACGTTTATATAAGCCAAAGAATGGCCTGATGCCCGACTTCGGTGAGTTTGCATGTGTCTGTCGGCATGGCAAAATGTATGTTCTGCATAGTCTATTCATTGTATCTGTGAGTTTAATGGAGCCAATATTTTGCCAAAACTCTTGATTGATATGTTTATTACACGTCAACACGGGGGTGGGGGGGGGGGGCTCTGTAAAGGGGCGGCTGTGGCTTAGTGGTAGAGCGGATCATCCGCTAATTGAAAGGTCTTGAAAGGTCAGTGGTTCGATCCCAGCTTCCAATATATCAAAATGTCTTTTGGAAAAATACTGAACCCGAGGGCTGTGCCTTCGGTATGTGAATGAGTTAGTTTCTTTGGACTGATGAGAAGTTGGCACCTGTTATCAGGTGAAGTGCTTCGAGTGATCGAAAGACTATAAAAGGTGCTATACACGTATGGTCCATTTACCATAAAGTGAGCAAACCATGATACTACCTAACTGCATGAGCCATAACAAATATTTCATGAGCTTCATGATGTGGGCTCACAAGTCATAGAGAGCTGATATCAACTTTCTCTCCAGTAGAATATTTATTTCAGCCACTTTATAAAATAGTGTTGATTTCATATTGTGGCAAATGAGATTCAGAATAAAATACTTTTTTTTTTAAAGAATAAGATGGCACGCCAGGTTTCATGGATGATGGGAGGAACCAAAGTGGATTTTCTGCACCATGCTCCTGCGCTCAGGGGTTTACTAAAAGAGCCTACATACCTTTGGCAACCACTGAGTCCAGATGGTGGGAATCTCGAGCATCGGGCGGGAGGAATGAAGCGAGAGGGATGGAGGATGAAAGGGAAGGAAGGGGAGTGGAGGTAGAAAGAGTGAGCAGGCAAAACCCCAGCCCTGTTGAGAAAACAAATGGCTGGAGGGGACTATCTGCTTCTGTGTCTCTGCTCTACCTGTTTTATCAGGAAGGACTGAATTATGACACACACTGGGTGGTGGTGGTGGGGGGGGGGTCTCTCTTTCAGTGGAGAGAGGGAGCACAGATATTTAAAATGAGAAAGATGAAGAATGATGGATGAAAACATCGACAAAGAGAGAAAGAAAGAGTAAGCGAGGAGAGAGGAAATTGAGTGCAGAAAGGTACGATTAGAAGAAAGCAACAGACGGAGAGAAGTAGACAGTATCAAAGAGGGGAGCAACCTAAGTGGCAGAGGATCAAAGTGACAAATACTCCTCCTGTGACCCTGCAGTTCCTATATCTAATGGGAGGTCTGGGAGATTGAAACCTTGGCCAGAGTTCCTGCGGTCACTCAGCGCGGCCACACTAATTTGATCCTGTCATAACAACCAACTAGGAGATGGACACTTTCAGCTCTTGATGAAAAAACTAAACAGAGGCAATCACAAAAAAATAGCAGGAAGGGGGTAAGTGTGCATTATCTGAAAGCTTTTCTAATCTGGTTTCGGCCCTTGCCATAGCACTAAAACAGCGTTGGTAAAAATCACTAATGATTTTCTCATGACAGCTGACTCCAAACTATTAACTATTCTCACCTCCTTGATCTGAGTGCGGCCTTTGACACCATCTCTCATAACATCCTTCTTGACAGATTAGCTTCTAGTGAAATCACTGATACACCCTTGGACTGGTTTAAGCCTCTCTGCCTGCACATACAACTCACAAATCTTTCAAATCAAACTTTCAAATCACAGCTATCTCCTGTCACTACTGGTGTTCCTCAGGGCTCATGGGGCCCTTTTTGTATATCATCTACCTACTTCCTCTTGGCCATATCTTCCGTAAATTTAACATCCATTTCCACTGCTTTGTGGATGACACCCAGCTCTACCTGTCCACCAAACCTACCTCCACCCTCCCACTTTCCTCCCTCACTGATTTCCTAACTGAAATCAAACCTTGGTTCTCCTGCAACTTTCTCAAACTCAACAAAACTGAGGATCCCCCCCATTGGCACCAAATCCACTCTGACAAAACTTGACAGTTTTTCTATTACCATTGATAACTCCATGTTTCTCTCTCCCCTCAGATCAAGAGCCTGGGTGTCATCCAGCACACTATGTTTTCAGGCTCATATTAATCATGTAATTCATTCTGCATACTTTCATTTTTGCAACATTATGATTTTTGTTACCTTGTGTTGTTATATTGCTTCCATTGTCTTCCTCATATGTAAGTCGCTTTGGATAAAAGCATCTGCTAAATGACTAAATGTAAATGTAATGTAAATGTAATCGCCTTGGCCTGTCTCTCACACCCAATATTTAAGACATTCTTGCTCACAACATGGTTATATCCCGCATTGATTACTGTAATTCCCTTCTCCCTGCTCGTCCTCTCAAGTTCTTATATAAACTTCAACATGTTCAGAACTCTGCCACTTGTATCATCACCAGAACCCCTTCTATTAATCATATTACTCCTGTCCTTGAGTAGCTTCATTGGTTTCCAGTTAAATACCCCATTGATTTGAAGATTCTGCTCCTCACCTTCAAGGCCATTCACAACCTCGTTCCTCTGTACCTCACCGAGCTCCATCACATCAACACTATTACCGGTATACTCATGTCTTCTTCTATACACCTCACTGCACCACCCATCCGTTTGACCACCATGGGGTTTGGAGCCTTCAGCCGCTCGCATCTGGAACTCCCTTCCACCAGATATCTGTAACATTGACTCCCTCTTCAAATCTTATCTAAAAACACATCTTTTTAAAATGGCATATTCAATTTGATCACTGTTCACTCCAATCGCTTGTTTTACCTGACAACATACCGCTGCTGATTTTATGCATTGTAACTTTGTTGTGTTAATTGTATTGATTTATTGTTACATTTCTATTTACTTGTTACACTGCTATTTAATTCTGTCTTGTAAGGTGACATTGAGTGTTTTGAAAGGCACCTATAAATAAAATGTATTATTATTATTATACATATATACACAGATGTTTTTGTAATACTATTGTAGTGTCATACACTGCAGTACACCTTCTGTTGCTTTATTTCCATGTCTTCTACAGACAGGCAGCTTTAGCCTCAGTCTTTTAGTATGACACCTTTTTACAGGATTCTTGTTTTAAAAGTAGTCAGCCAGAGAAAGCGTTTTCAATAAACTCATGGAGCTCGTGTTAGCTTAATCGTAGCTAGCTAGCTACAGCTGACTATATTTGCCAGCAACAGCTTAGCAAACAGTCCATTGCCAACTGTTATATTGCCAGTATAAAAAAGTGAAAAAGATAAATCTTTAATGACAAGCGCTCGTTACCTGTAACCTGGAACGTGCATTTGCCTGCTCCAGCCTCGTTGATGACATTACAGGTGTACTCCCCCCAGCCGTCTCGATTCAGACTACGGATAGTGTACTCCGTCTCGTCTCTTTGGCCGTCGAATGCTCCAGCGTGGAGCAGCCGGTTTGATAGAAGCCACTCAAATCGCAGCACACGGGAAGGGTGGGCTCTCAGCACCCTGCAGGTCATCACCACAGGCCTCCCAAGGCCCTGACGCATCTCCATATAAACCGGCTCCACTGTCGGAGGGTCTGTGGGGGACATTAAACGGCTCAGATGAGTTCAGATGACCATTTGATAGGGACAGAAAAGTGTGTCAAGGATGTTGTGCAGTGGAAATATGAAAGAATATGAAAAAAGCTTTGGATAGAGAGGGCAAAGAGAAAAAGAGAGTGAGTGGGAGGAAGGTGCGTTGATGTCTATACAAGACATAGACTATTCAGGCAAGGGCCCTCTCAGTCAAACTAGGTTGTCTCTGACCTCCAGAGATATTTACTGAGAAAAAAAGTATCTGGAAGGCAAAAGACAGTCTGAAAAGACAGTCAGAATACCAAGTCTAGAAGGGCTAGGTATGAGATGAATAAAGAAATATATTTAAAAACTTAAACAAGGACATGTTATTAAAGTGTGAAAAGAAATGCAAAATGGCTCAGAGGAATGTACTCTAAGTTCACCAAGACCTAAGAAGGACAAAGTTGGAAAGAAAAACGCAGCTTTTTGAATGACAACAAAACATTAAAATCTTGCACACACACTGAAAGGAAGAGAAACATTTTAGAGGACAGTCTAATACTGTGACATGAATGAAAGCGGTGAGCAGCAGGGAGAAAAGGGTGATATTTAAGAGTACTGTAAGTAAACTTTAAACAATCAGCACTGCAAATTCAATACACCTCAGCAATAAATGAAAAATGACGGGTGAAAACAATTGTGGGGAGTGCGACAATGGGTGCAGGAAGATCAATTTTGCAGAAAAAACTAGAACAATGTTCTGAAAGAAATCAGTCACGCTTCACGGTAAATTGATAACAGGATGATGAAGTGCACCTCAAGCTTTCAAAATGGAAAATTAATAACTTATTTGAGTATTAGACAGGCTTCACCTCTTCCCATAGAGACGACCTGTTGGTGAATTATTAAGACAGTCGTCTCAGAGCGAAGTGAGGGGCTGAATATGGCCTCGATGCAACACGGACCCTTCCTGTGCAACGTATGATATGTGTGATTTTGTGTTTTATTTTATTTATTATGTTAAATGTGTGTTGGATTATGTACATGGTGACAAATCATGGCTGGAGGTTTTTGTGAGGGCAGGATGTGTGTAAGTGCTTGTGCGTGCACGCACTGAAATGGTTATGAATAATTTCCCCATCTTAAGCATCTTTGCTCTTGACATGCTCATACAGATGCTTGACAAAAGTCACGGCGGGGCTTGAAAAACAACAGTGAATGCTGAGGAGAAGAGACACAATGACACAGAGCCCCTTAATTACCTGAAATTTGCATAATTCCTGACAGAGTAAAGGAGAGACGGGTAGCTATAGCCAGGGCTGGGGATGTTACTTTTTAAAATGTAATATGTTACAGATCACTGATTACCTGATTTAAACTGTAATCTGCAACATAATCTTCTACATTATTCACACGTGGTAATATAATCTAATTACTGAGCCTTCCAAGCTTGATAGGATATGCAATTAAATGAACCGTTTATTTAAATTTACAGCATATTATTTGATAACACTATTAATGTCATTATCTACAACCTTGATCAGCCATTTTTTTAAAAGATGTTAAAGATCCTAAAAATCTGTTTGCTGTGTTTTTAGAAAAGTTCATTTTTGTTTTTC
The DNA here is from genome assembly GCA_011952105.1 of Coreoperca whiteheadi. Lineage (NCBI taxonomy): Eukaryota > Metazoa > Chordata > Actinopteri > Centrarchiformes > Sinipercidae > Coreoperca > Coreoperca whiteheadi. Next base: position 10,453,630 of record CM022481.1, read on the forward strand.
TGTCGCACATAATTGAGTTAACCTCGGCCCAGCCTGTAGAGTGAGGCAGGTCCTCCAGGCCAGAGATGTGCACTGGGAAACGTGGCCTGTAAAAATCATACTGTGTGCAAAATAAAACACCACCATATAAAACACAACAAAGTGGGATTTAACTTTTTTTGCCCTCAATGCTAATTATCACACAATATGCACAAAAACCTGGAATTCACACAGCAGCTACTATGATTAGATAGGATAGGATAACGACAGGCTGAAATGGGAAAAATAATCAACACAAGGGACTTGACAGAAAAAAAACAGACCGATAAGAAAAACTACGTAGGTGCCTACTTCACCTGATACTGTTCACTAGATGGAGAGTAAAGTGGCTTTCATCTCTGCTAAATGAAACAGCAATCAGTTCCTCCTTCAAATGAGCCTTGCCTGGGCCTTTACCCAAACCCAATGGCTTATCTCTGACTCCAAAAAAGGGTCTGAATCTCTACTTATCACATTAAAATTGAAGGTTTGTGTGCGGTGGTGAATCACAGCCCAGCTCCACAGCCTCCCTGAGTGGCACTAGACCAAATTGCAGTAAGTGCATTTCCATTGACACAGAAAGACAAATGAAGACAGGGTTTGGGTCTGCAGCAAATGAAAAGAAAGAAAAATATCTCTTATATAACGAAAAACATCCTTTAAACAAGGGCACATGCCTCATCTCCCCCCGTGCATGTCCTGTGAAACAGCTGCCCAGCAAACATGAGCAGAAAGGAGCAAAAAGGTCCAGTGTGATATTCCCTGAGCAGCCATGGTTAGTGTAGCAGTGGGGGCGGTGAGGGCTTAGAGTTGCTGTAAGTCACAGGCTGAGGGAAAACCCTGAGCCTTGGCTGAGATGTAATCCATCACCAGTCACCGGTGGATACCTTGACAGTAATGTGGTGAAAAATGACATTTAGGAGCACAGAGGCCTTTTTCCCGGCGGTCCGTATAGACCGCCATCTACAGGGAGAAGGACAGAACAAAGACACAGGTATACATGGGGGAAATATGCATGTGTGTCTTTGAGTGTTTGTGGGAACCCGAGGTGAATGTGTGTGCATTCATGCACCTGCATTTCTGAAAATACCGCTTGACTGGTTTACAATAAACTTCAGCTTCAGTCAAAATGGGTTTCATTTTTCTTCCATGTGCTTCGGGTGAGTGCATCAAGAGAAGGACATGCAGCTCCTGTGGGTAAGCCCGCAAGATTGTACTGTACAGTGTGTGCATGTGCACATGACGTGTGTATATGTGACTGCATTCCTTCTATATGGTTGGATGTCCATTTGGTCTTTCATTTATCCTTTTTCTCCTAGAGAAACAGAATGTTTTCCCTCATGGCTCACTAGATGGCAGTTGGTGGCCAAAGTACCAATACAACAATATAAAAATACTTAAATAGTACTTAATACAACTACAGAAGTATCAGCAAAATGTACTTAAAAGAAAAAGTAAAAGTACTCAGAATAATGGCCCCTTGTATATTATTAAAATAAATTCTCATATAAAAGCCGGTACTCAGGTATTCAAATAATGGCCACAGGAACAAATAAAAGGTCACCCACTAATAATGCAGGCCAGGTACAAAAAAAGACATTAAGGGGTTGAAATTAACTGTAGTCTACTACAACAGCTCACATGGTAAATTCAGAATAAGGTAAATTTCCACAATGCTAATTTCATCAGTAGAACAACAGAGTCATGTTGTAATCACCACTCTGCTGCTCTGAGTTTCTCTCTGTGAGGTTAAGCTACCATCAACAAAAGTCAATGGCTTAAAGCATAACTATAAGCAAAAGCAGTTTACTGTAGTGGCTGGTTAAAGCGGAGCTGGTTTTAACTACCTTATATACTAATGGGTAGTCCAGTGGGGTTTATACCGCCTCCAATGGGTCACATGATAAATGGGGGGGGGGGTCATGAGAGATTGATGGGAGAGGAAAGAAAGAAAAATTTCTGATTTACAAATTTCTATTCAGTTTTTGGACTTTGGATTAAATGTTTGCTTTTATGTGATATATCTGATCATTTAACCTCTGTGGGCCTCATACAGTTATTTATATGAACCATCTGAGAAGTTGGTCGGCCAGGACGGCTGGTGTGACATCTGTGCTCCTTGTTGATAGATCCATTTATTTATTGTCTCTTGACACATGTTGGATTAACATGCGACCTACCAGTGCTCCATTCAGAAATAAGTCACATACCAGCACGTGGGAGTATAAAAGAAACAAAGGCCTTGTTTTTAGATGGAAGCAATAGCATTCTTGTGGGAGTGTAACCTTTTATAGCATTAACATGCTTCAATATAAAGTTTTGATAGAGGAAATAACATTCATTAGGAAGTCAAACAGATATATACAGAATATGAAATGATAACCCTGATTCAACTGATTTATAATGAGTCCCTGTGTTGAATAATGTAGGGAACTGCTGCTCCGCATCAACGAGCCCTCCTTCCCTCACGCTACAGCCGTTGCAATCAAACATTGAACTTAAGCACCATCTGTATTACCATATTGTTATTAAAACTTAGGAATAATTTATGAACTTAAATATACAATTAATGATAATCAATGTAGAGTTTTCAGTGCGAGGAGTGACCTGGTGATCTGCTAATAGCTTTAGCTCAGTCACTGACCAAGTTATGAATTATTCTGTCTAAGCCACATGCAGGCTTCTGTTTACAACCTACATATTCGCTGACCTTTACTGGTGTGGCTTTGATGCGGCTGATCAATTCAATATTGTTCCATAAAAAAAGGTTATTAAAATTTCATCCCCAAATGCGGTGTGCGAGCCCTGCTGTAATGCGAAAGATTAATTTACTGGTGTTAGGCTGGCGTTAGGCTAATGTGAATCGCTCTAATATGATTCACATTAGAGTGGGCCTCAGGGGCCAGCATTGCAGGCCTTCTTGATGCAGAAAAGAAAATTAATTAAAAAAAATAATCGTGTAATTCTGCTCATTACTTTTGCCCAGACAGTAGCTCTGTATCCTGGTGTGTCTTTCTGATGTATATCAGATTGCGAGTTGCTAGCTCAGGGGGACAAAGACACAGTTTCATCAGGCAGGTGTCATGAACGATGTGAGGAGGAACAGAAGGGAAGCTTGGATAAAAGATTCCTGTGCATCTGGGCTCAAGTAGAGCTTGATAACTCTCACTCTGACAGACAGTGGTATCTAGGACAGGAGACCCCTCTATACCTCCTTCTTCCCTCTATTTCTCTCTGTTTATTCGCTCCCTCTCTGAAGCCCCTGGATCATGCCAAGTCCGTTTGACTAAGAACATTAGGGTGTCACAGCTTGGGATTTGGCGTTAGCAATTCTATTAGAGCGCCGACTCTAAAGGCAGACGTCTTCCATTCCCTCTACCTCTCCTCCTGGCGTTGCCTCTGCCAGCCAACAGATGCAGGTTTTTACATATCAAAGCTGTTGACTTGCCAGAGTCGTTCCTTCACGCCTCTAATGCTCTTTGCTTCAGAGGACTGTACCTCAGTCCCTTGATCAAGTTACTAAACGCGGCTTTGCGCATGGCTCACCACCAAAGGCGGGTGGCTCACGCTGGGACCTGGAAATGCAGGCGAGAAAAGCATCTCAGAGGGATTGGCTTGTGCTTACACACCATGAGACAGGCCAAGAGAACGAAGGGAGGGGGCATACCGACAGTCGTACCGAGCAAACAACAAACGCAGGGCCAGATTGTGTTAATAAACTAAATTCTCAAGCTGACAAAGGCGAGCAAAGGTCTATGTATTTGGCAAATGTAACAGTCAACAGTGTACGTCGATGTGTACACATTTCCCCAATAAACTCAAATTGCGTCCAAGCAATCTAACATCTCACGAACGGATTGTTTGTGCTTTTTAAACTTGGGCTGTGATGCCAACTATTAATAAATAACAAGAGTCTGACAAGGAGCACAACTGGCTCCTCCTGAATTGAGAACATGGCAGAATGATTGATTTATCACTACCAAAGCCCTAATAACTCTCTTCATTATGTGTTCTGCTTTGAAGGTGGCGAACAGATGAAAGTGCTGTACGACATCAAGAACTAGTGCAAGAGAGGTGCTTTATTAAAATTATACAACATAATGATAAATAATTGCAATCTTTTGTATTAAAAGGAAGATAATTATCAGAAGTGAATGTGAGGTACTTCACTGCCTGTCTTGTAAGGGTGTGTGTCATCTATGATGCAACCGAAGGCCAAGGCAAGTCTATCTGAGAAAAGGAATAGTTGTAATGGAATGCGTCTTTCACCTCTCAGTCTCCCCCTCAGGCATGTCTTCTCCATCTGAGTGTCACTAACAACGGTCACTCCCTGTAAGTGACCCCTGTTCACTGTCACTGAGACAGGCGGGGGGGGGGGCAGCAGTGTGTGATAGGAGATGACCTTAACTGGTGGGATGTCAGAGGAGAAAAACCTTGCCCGAAAGCGCCCGTCATATGACCTCCACTCTACGACGGGGTCATTCAAAGGTTGCGGAAATTATACCTTTGCTTCTTGAAAATCCTGTTAAAGATTTGTTTTTCAGCTTTTCCTTTATCATTTTGGATTTAACTGGGCTAAAAAGTATGTAATGAATATAAAACCCTGGGCTTTGGATTTTTAGTGTTTTTTGCACATTTAGTGGATTGTAAAGGCCACCCGAATATAAAGTCTGAATGTCCTGTTCCTTCTCTCCTCCTTTGAGATCATCTAATATACCAGACAACGGGGCTGTTTCTGATTCTAACTACTTTGCACTGAACCAGTTTTACATTTCTTTTACCCATTCTTGTTATTCTTATTTGTAACATCTTATCTGTTGTCTCATCTTTATGACTACTATTGATCAAAATTCTGCCGAGGACTTAGAGACGTCCCTCCCTCCTCCTCTACACGTGTTCTTTCAACCCAGATGTCCACTTTGATGTGGCTGAGTTGCATTCCAGTAGCACCATGGCTCCGTCACGGTTCAAATTCCCATTGGAAGTGTTTCGCAAACTAACTGTCTTCAAACGGCCACATTTCCAATATTCTAATATTAATCGCTATTTTTGTTTGCCTACATTTTTGTGTTTAATAAGCATTGAAAACACATTAGCAGTTCACTTATGATCAACGAGGTAACAAACTTTGTGGCTGCATTTTACTGGTTTAAATTTCTGCACTACAGCACAGCCTCTTAGCTTAATTTTGTATCTACATTTCATGAATAGTGAATATTAGCAGAAGGAAAATCATAGAATTCCTTATCCTTCATCACAGACTTTGGAGGAGAAGTTACATAAAAACGTCTCAGCAACAAGGAATGCTCCTACTCCGTTATTTTGTCTTTTGACTTCCTTTCTACAGCTTAAGTGGGAACGTGTTGCATTGAGTAGATTGACATCTGCTGCTTGTGATTGGCTTGCAAATATCTGACCAGTTTTATAATATTATCGTTGAGTGTGAAGGTCTGCCAGAGCGTGAAGAAAATGAGAGGCAAACATCGACCTCTATTTACAAAGCAGCGCTAATCATATCAGTTCTCTGCCCACACAGCGCCGGGATCAGCTGGTCATGTTAGTGTTATAATAGTCATGGTGACTAGTCGGAATGTGATGATATTTGTGTTTTATTAAGTGTATATAACAATATGATATCATAACAGAAGTTGTCTGAGTGGCTGTTTAAAGCGTGTGTAAATATAATATTTCACACAGTGAAGACTAATTTGGTCAGTTACACTAATACACAGTCTATTCTTCTATGACATGTGCTTATAATTGTATAACAAGCAATTTTTTTCCAAATTACATTATAAATAAAATATATATATTACATAGTGAAAAGATGTGTTTTAATTCATGTTGATAAATCAGATTAAAAATCAGCTGGTTTAGTGTTTGTTTATGAAGAATGCAAATAACTTTAATGACTTAATAACCTGCATCATCATACTGATAAGCATCAGAGCTCTTGAAAAATACATACAACTGTACAAACAGCTACTGCAACACACAGTAAGCAAGTTGAGCTAGTTGTAAACTAGTTAACGCAGAAGGTGATGTTGTGCCAAAGATCGTCTTATGAATCCGATAACAAGGCCAATCAACAAATAAAACTCATGATTAAAAATTGATGTGATGTCAACTGTCAGTAAATGGAAGCTTTTAATGTACGCTCAGTTGAATTTCACACTTCACGGACGCGACCTGCTCTGGCTAAAATACATATGTTGCCTAAAGGTAGCAAAGCAGAGAAAAGAGCAACATTGACACTGTGGTCACGTGCCTGGTGGACATCAACAGTTAGAATGGCAACAGATTATCTCCAGCAACCCTGATGTTGCTGGAACACGACGCAACCGCATCCGGTGGACATTAGGGGTTAATTTTCTTATTGTATGCATTACATTGACAATGACATCTTCATTGTGAATAATCAATAAATAAATGAATAAACAACGAACAATCAACTCTGTATATTTGTTTTTCGTGCCTAACATCATAGAGTAATCACATATTGCTTTTTTTTTATTTCTTGAATAGTTTTATGTACTCTTTGCAATCCAAACTTTTTATTTATTTGAAAAAGACTTCTATTTGTCATTAAGGCTTGAGGACATTTTATGCTCTTAATCTTCTATGAGAACAACTCTCGACTAAATACAAAAAAGCACATTTATTTTTGGCAGACCCTGTTAAAATGTGTCATTTCTTTTTGATTTGCAGATGAAGCTGTAGCATGTGATGTTCCTGTAAATGCTGGGAAAAAAATGACGCAAAAAAAAGTCATAATTGCTGCAAAATTGTAGCTGTTAACAAAAACGCCTGTAGACAGTTAGTACTTACTTGCTTTTTCCTACTGTAATTGTGCTGCCCTCAGAAAAAAATGGTACACAGAGTACAGTATGTGCCCCTGCTGCTTTCCAAATGGTCGGCAAGATCACTGTGACCTATTGCTGCCTGCAGCAGTAAACTATTCTGTCCTAAAAGGGAGCAGAAGGAAAAGCAGCATTATCCATTCTTCAATTTGACTACTGTACATGTGGATATATATTTTTATGTAACTGTTGTTTCAGGACATGGGAAATGTTCAACAGGATGATGCAGTGTGAACATACACCAGTATTTTAACCTAGATTTTTTTTTTTTAAAAGCCATGCACACCAATCTTTTTTAAATTTTGCATTCAACAATTGGTCTCTATCACACCACACCCTCTGTGCATGAGGCAGCAGATCCACCGAGTGTTGCTAATTAATGAAGGGCATCTTGGATCCTAAATCCTTTGTTTACTTTAAAGTGTCAGAATTGGTGCATAGCAAAGCCACTAACCTTTGATATGGGCTGTCATCACTGCATAATCAGAATCAATTCAGCCAAAAATTTGACACAGTCTTCTTCAAAGCACATCAAAACTTCATTAATTCTCTGAACACAGCACAGTGGGTAACAGCTAAGCTGAAACGTGAATGCCATAGCAAAGAGGACAATAAAACTCTTCAAAAAAAATGGGTGCAGAATTATGCGCTAATCCTTGTCGGCAAGAACAGAACGGGGGCTGCTCATGCTCCTCTTCAATCAAAAAATTGGTAGTGGGTGTGTCAAGATCCACTAGAATCAAAACCTTGGTTGAGCTGAGGCCATAATTCTGTTTTATTGTTCGCACTTTTAAAGTTGTTGGATATTTTTCTGCAGGTCTTATGTTTGGCAAGTCCACTGGAGAGGACATTTAAAACATGGCAGTGGGCATATTAATTGCCATTTGTTTCAGAGTAGTTTAAGACATACGGCTGCACAGGTTTTTCCTAGAAGAGGCAAAATTGAGATGGAGAAATGTATGGATTAACTAAAGTAGGCCATGAGAAAAACAATGGGACTGTGGCAATGGGACTCAGTTTTTCCATTTCCTATAATCACTTGCCAGAGAATGGTAGAACCCTACATGGATGGCTTTTCATTTCCTTCCTATCCATCTTCCGTTCTTTTTTTCGGCGGAGAGAAACATCCCCAGCCCTTGAATGAGTGACAACTCTTTGAATCCCTGACGTTCATTCAAAATATTCCATTCAAATCTCCATAAATGAATACAAAATGAATAATACTAGTGGGAATAAATTATCCGCTCGCTAATTAGACGTTAAGCCATCGTTGAATGTCACATCTTAAGGAAGGGAAGGGGTTTCTCAATGAGCGGCAGTGGCGGGGGGGTCTAAGGCCCAGGGAAATGGCACATAGTCTTTGGGTCTTGTCTGATATGAGCAAGCACACACACACACAAACAAACACACATGCAGACAGACTAATAAGTGTGGACATCAGTATCTAGAGCTTTGTGCCTCTGTTAATATTAGTTCTGCTCAGTTCACACTCAGCAGATAAAGTCCTCCCCTTAGTGTATGAGGTGGAGTCGGTTTCCTCTCAGACCTGACTGAGGGTACCAGGGGACTGGACTAATTTTACAGCCTTCAGAAGGAAATTGGATGGGCGTGGAAGGAAAGACATAGGAGAATGTTTAATTTTGGTCACTCTGGACTAGAACACAAAGATTAATTACACTGCACACATTGACAACTGACGCACCATACATACATACTATATAACTGCTACAGGTAAACCAAACCACTGCAACACACATATATACACAAATATAGAAAAAAATACCCGCAGTCTGTTTACTTACATTGTACGATCAGCTCCACCACGGCCTCTCGGGGCTTTACGTTGAACCCATTGTACTGGCTGGTCTGGCAGCGGTACGAGCCCGTCATCTCCCTGGACACATTAACAATACGCAGCACGCCATCGTAGCTCTCCATCTGCATGCTGCCGTCTGGCATGGGCGCCTCCTTATCGGCTCGCGACCACAGAATGATGGGTTTGGGCTTCCCTGAAACAAGGCACTCCAGCTCCACTGTGTCACCCTCGCGGGCCACCAGCGGGGACTTGCCCCGGGGGACTGTCAGGTTGGGGGGAACTAAGAAAGAGAAAAACAGAGGAGGGACTGATATGGGGCTCTAGAAAGTCAGCAGGCGGGGTAAGAGAAAATGGTCGACTGGGGGGAGTGGCGGGGAAGGTATGGGGGAAGCGAATGAGCATCCAAGATGCAATGGCAATGAATCTGAGTCTCAGCCACATACACAGCTTGTATGGAAGGACCATGCGGATATTAGCAGCGACAATGGCTAACGGTTGGGACGGGACGATCTGAGCATGTACTCTAAGTAAAACCCTAATGGAGGGCAGCGGTGAAGAAGTTAAATGCAATCAAGCCATGGCAAACAATGAACAATGCAATGATGAGCTGACAAGCAAATGCACTTTATGACCATAACTGTCTAAGAAAATGATCAATCACAGCCCTTTTTTCCCCAACGTTTCCAGGTCCTAAGGAGCCATAGGAACTATACTCAGGATCTAAACTAAGAACTGTAAGTCCTTGTTTCTTTTGGTCTGCATCCGAAAAACTCTGGAGATTAGACAAATTAGTCAGAATAGAAAACTGCATTTGAAACACAGTCTTCACACACAAGGATATAACGCTGAGTCAGTGCACTGATTTCTGAATACATTTAATGAATTTATACAATAGAGAGTGACAGAGGGGGAAAAAAAAACAATCGACAAACGTAACGGAAAATCTGATAGTTTGTGCTGAAAGTTAGATGAGAGTATTGATACCACTCTTATATCTGTCCTTTAAATATGAAGCTGTAGCCAGCAGCCGGTTAACTTAGCTTAGCATAAGCAGGAAAAAACAGCTCAGTCCAAGGTGGTAAAAACATCCGCCTACAAGCACCACTAACGTATGCATGGATGGACTATTTCTTGACCAGACTGAGTGATTTCTGGAGACTTCTGGCAATCTCCTGGTGACGACAAGACTCCAGGAAGGCACTGACTCTCCAATATCTTGAAAACCAAAGAGCTATAACTTGCTGATTATTTGTTTTACCTTCTGACAGCGAACAGTCTTAATTTTGGCTTGGCTGACTGTCTCTTGGCATATTTAACTTTCATTCACTTGATCGCTGGTCCCAATCTCTCTTGTTTGCTCGTGCTCTCAGCTCTTTCGTACACACTCTCTTTATCTAGCACTTTTTAGACAACTCTATAGAAGTTGAAGCAGCCATGAGTTTTAGGTTCAACCAGTCAGCGACATTTAGCACTGTAAACTCTATCAAAAAGTAGTACCCGAAGAGCAGGCATTGTTTTTTCACCAGGAACAAGGAACTGAATTTAGTCCATGGTTCCTCCGGTTGAAATAGTAAGTAGTAAGGTTCCTGAAATAGTTCCTGTGTCCCAGTGGAAACAGGCTATAAATAACTAAATAAGAAGGTAATAGAATCCACCTAAAAATCTTCCTATAAACAAATTGTATCCACTCTTAAGCAGCTATATTGCATTACCCTTCTAAGATACCACCATCATTGGCAGCATTGCTATTACAGTCCTCAGCATTACAGTATTATAATCATTGTCACCTTTTCGTCATAATGTTCATCATCACTTCCTCATCAAACACTATTTTTCAGGATGATTTTCACCACCATCATTTCATTCATTCATAATTCTTATCACCATCACTTGCATCATTACCCTCACTCTCCACAGCTTTTTACTTCTCTGCCCTCCTCCTCATGCAGCTACTCAATCTCAGCACAGCGTCATATAATTCAAAGCATTTACAACAGAACCCTCCCAAAGGTGATATAGCATTATTGCTGGCCGTGTAACAAAATATGACCCAATAAATATTTTGCCTTTGTTTTATAGACATTTTAGAGCCAGGCTGAAAGTGAACAATGAATAATAAAAGAAGTGCAAAGCCCCAAATTGCTGGACATATTTGCAGGCTTCCTTGAGTGTGCCTGCGCGCGCGTGTGTGTGTGTGTACTATGTTTGGAAAGCAGGGAAACTAGCAGGTTGGATCAGGCAGTCTGGTTCCTCATCAAGCATGCTGGCCAAGTAAATTTGTTTAATTAGTAAACCTGGCAAATTGCACCAGCTCCTAGAGTGTGGTGTGTGTGTGTGTGCATTTCTGTGTTTGTGTAGTCCAAACCATCAGCATTCTCCAAGACTGATTTGTAGCACTGCTTCCAAAAATGGTTTACAGCCAGTGAATCGAGGAGAGAAAATCTTCTCAGCAGTGATGAAACCGTGTCATGCTTCCCTGATGATTTTCAAATCACTGTCATACTGCCCAAACAATGCTGCAGCTGCAATGAAGTCAAGCCACATTGAAGTTTCATAGTGATGAAATCACTTGCAATCTCCAGAAAACGAAACACAGTCCAGCCATATTTCTTTTGACCCGATTTCTGCCTGGGCGAGAGGTAACAATCTCACTGCCATCTACATTCTGCAACTGTCGGTTATTCCTTTGGTCCTTAAGGTAGGTCAAAAGGAACTAACTTACTCAAAATGCTGGAACTACAGTATGTATAACTTGATGTGAATTAATCGAACTGGTAAAAACATGGAAAAGCTCAACATGCTGCACTGATGCTAAGGTTATGTTAAACCCCACTTAAAAATGAATGAATCTCTCATACACCAACTGTAAATTTAGCTAATTGTTATGCATTGAGAAAGTCAAGGAAGAAGTAAGAGTGGATCTAAAAATTGGATAACGTTGTGAATGGGGCACTCTCATTGAACTGTATTTATGGAAACATCTTTCCAAATTTAAAAAGAGTCTAATACCTGTAATAACAGTGTATTTTTGGCCACCTGGGGCAGTGGAAACAAGCTGTAAACACAACACCGCATAAGTTGATATGGCAAACGAGTTAGCAACAGTGGCCTATTTACACATTCAGCAGCTTTAAAGCAATTCCACTGTATATGGGAAATATTGCACTGTTTAATCATTATATAACAACAGATTAAATATAAATTGCCTTTTCAACCATTGTAACCCAGCAAATCAGCTAGCTAAACATTTATCTATGACTTTTTGGGTAAGTAATGCATAAACACGTTAATGTCATTAGCACGGCATAATGAAGACTGGTCATTCACAGATAAGTCTTGGCAATGCTGTTTGGCACTAAACGAGCAGCACACATGATCTCCGTAGAGACAATGACAGCGGACGTTCATTTCAGTTTCATACATTTGCTGATTGGTATTCACACAATGTCTCGACTGAGCCAGCCAGGTGTCAAGAGCTGACATATTTCCATCCACAGCATATTTTCTCCACTTTTCCAAACGTTTCCTTGGGTCCAACCAGTGAAAGGGTGAATTGACAGCAGCGGTATACGAGGGGAGCAGCAAGCATCCATTAGCAAGTGGAGTAGAGGTGTATTCACTGAATTGCCATCATTACACCTGGCCTCTCCACAGCCCAGATTAGGCAGCCAATTACAGTTGCTGCCTATTGGGTTTGGCAGCACAAATACTGGCTATCAGCTGCCATTGTCTCTCACCGCACCATCACGGAAACTCAAACAGTCATACATGCACACAGACACTCGCTTCTCTCTCTCTGTTGCTTATGCTGTATCTCATTCTTCCTCCTGCTCTCTCCTTCCAAGTGAACACCCTGCCTCTGTGTGTGAGACTGACCACTGAGATGCTCAGTGTGGCAGAGAGCCTGCTACTGGTCTTCACTGTGCTCTCATTGTGCCAAAGCCATCCAAATGTCAGTGATGCCTGCAGGGCATGCCCGCTGTGTGCGTATGCTTGTATAGTGTGCGCTTACGTGGTTTTATGTCTCTGGATGTGCATGTGTGTATAGCTGAGTGTTTCTCTTCTCGCCCACGGGTGACACCATACTGTGATCCTGCCTCAGTTCCTCAATGCGATGCTTCTAGTTGTTGTTGTTGACTGAAAATACTGCATCTACGGTATGTGTGTGTGTGTGTGCTTGTGTACTTTGTGGACCTAAACTAGGGACTGGACCGCCTTGTTTGGCCTGAGTAGCGCTGCACATCTCTAGTGCCTAAGCTGGAATGATCCTCCAAGTGTAGAGGCTGATTGCGGGACCCTCTCAGTGCAATGTGAGCTGACTGCAAAGCGTGGAAATATCTGGCACTTAGCATTTTCTTACAGCAACGGGAGCCAGAGTGGTGCACACGGACATCTTTGAGAATAAACAACATTCCCGCTGCCCCCTTTTCGGGTAAGTGCTGTGACATCACTCCCCATCACCATGGCAACGTAGCGCTCTCTACTACTGCAACTCCTGCAGAGTGTGTGTCTGAATGTGTGAGAGTGTGTGTTTAGACAGCTTGAGGCCAATGAGTTGGTCACAGTGTGACAGGACTCTCTGCTCCTCTGAGTCCTGGACCTCTGGGGACAGAGAGAGGAGCCCCACAGGTCCACTGTGGATATATAGTTTTGTGTGTTTGTGTGTGTGAGAGAGGTGCAGCTATATCTCAAATTGCTTAAGTGTAATAAATATCCACAGATGTGTTAAAATTGGCTTAGTGCATTGATAGACTGTAGCGACATACTACTGTGTGTGTGTTTTTAAGCTCTATGCTGTTCCCTTGAGATTTTATAACTTATCTTGCGATCAATCACACAAATCTCTCATGAATTTATGTGGCTGAGATTGTAGAGCAGCAGGCTTTGAAAACCAAAGCTCTCATGGGCTGAAATTTGATTTGTGGCCACACTGCTCTCTGTAATGTTGCCCTTCTGTTTTTTAACATTTACCCAACCAGGCAGACTAAAAGGAATGGCCACTGCCCAGTTGAGAAACACACACTTACACACCTCCAGTACCACCGCTTTTTCTGCTGCTAAGCAGTGAGCAACTCCCCTAGAAGGACCCGAGTTTATGTACATCGCTCAAGGGGCCTCGACAGTACTTAATAAGGGAGGGAAGAGTGTTTGTTATTCATGTTTCCCTCCCAGATTTCCCCAGCTGGACAGGGAGGTGATTTCCCAGATGGCCACCTCCATAAAGCATGACTTCAGGTGGTGCAGTTGAGACTATATGCAGGTACGCTGGGCATAATGTGCCGAGTTATCTAGTCTTATTAACATATTTTATGGACGTACAACAAAGTGAAAACTGGTCTGCAACTACCACAACGCTTCTGCCTTCCAGACCTCCATAAATGTACATCTTTGTGTTTACAGACTACAGTGTTGTTTTAATCTGACAGTTTCAGCATCTACATCTGACATATGCTGGGAAGTGGTTGTATGCCTAAAATTCTAAAGGTGGCATGAACGTGACACCGACTGTTGTCATATGGCAGATTTCTAAGGACAGCATCCCAACTTTGGGACAGCTGTTAGGTCCCTTCATCCCACCGGGCCTGTTTCTGGACCTTGTTTATCCAATGCTGGGATCTAGTGCTCACAGATGTCATTATTTTAGCCCAGATCCCAGTTCCTAACTGCATTTTACAGTGATCAGATATATTTGATTTCAGGTTTTTAGGTTTGATCACACATACAGTACACGCTCAAAGACTTTTCACATTGTTTTTGTCATTATTCGTTTCAATGAATGGACTGGACCTTTGAATGTAGAAGGATTTTCTAGGTCATGTCGCATTTCCTCTTTGTTTCAGTTTTATTATTACAGACACATATGCCACCTAACCATTCGCTACCCTGACCAGCCAATGTCCAATCATAGCTTGGTGACCATAACTAGACACTTTGGATTTTTCCTCGTGTTGACGCGATGTAGATGGGGCTGTAGTAAGAGCTATAATCTACTCTGCACTTAAAAAAGTTTTGAGGGTGGTGTCTTTTTTAACCTTTCTAAAAATAAAGACATACTGTAAGAAAGAAAGTGAAGGAATGGATTTAACACTGTGTTTGTCTAGTCAAATGTAAACTGTAATCAAGTTAGCACGTTAGCATGTCCAGCTAACTAGCTTTCTACCTACAATAGTAACCCTGCTTTACTTTCAAGCTCCCGTTAAGCGTGCCAGGTGGATACATTGGTGGATACATTTTTTGGAGCATCACAACCCCTGTGAAATGATTCGTTTCACTATCAAAATGTGATCCATTTGATCTGATAGCATTTGGAAAGTCTAGAAGAGCCACAGGATTAAAACATTTTATCCCCATTCAAGTTAGCGGAGGGCTAGTAGAGTAGAAGTAAACGGGCTCCGAGTGTCTAGTGCGCTTGCTCTATGGGCCACACAAAGCGGAAACATATGTGGAAGATCCAAGACTCCATCAGTCATTTCCATTTCAGCTGGCAAGATTTCCAGCTGAAATGACAAAAGCCTGCATTTGTGTACATCTGTGTGAAATCAAGGACCAATCGTTTGAGTGTTAAATCTGCCTCTGTTATTGTAAACTGCTTATGTGCCGTGCGAGAATGGAACAGTACCTAAAGGGGAAGGGGCTTAGCCAATTTACCAACTACATGAACTCTTTCCACTTATTTTATTAATTACAAATTGATTTATATTGGATGTAACTTTCCAAAAAGCAAAAAGCAGACACACTGCAAAAGTAAGATACACTGCATACAGGATTTATTTTTTATTTTTTATAATGTGTTGTCAGTTGTTGGACCAACTGGATCCTTACTGCACAAGTAAAATACAAAAGAAAAAGCAATGAAACAGAATGGACATGTGCCCAGCATCAACAAAGAACCGCATTCTCTGAAAACGCCACATGTCCAAACATGAAGAGGGGAAAAAAGCAGCAAACAACTTGTTTCTTCCCACAGTGACCAAACAGCAGTTGAACCTTTGCACCATGTAGGTGAGTCTGGATGCGGACCAGGTTTCTCTTTATCGGGGTCAGTGAATCTGCTGCTGAAACCAGCACATCAGCGCGGTCAACAGCCAGTGGTCATGCTGTCCCTATTAGAGTCACATGTGGCACGGTCACTCGGACGATGGCAGCTCATGATGAATCAGAGTCAAACAGACAACGGGACGGTTGAAAGGAGGACAGACAGGAGATGAGCGGGCCTTTCACAAGCTTCAGATTTCGGAAAAATAGAGCTTGTACATTGTGTTTATTAATCCAGCTCATTTTCTAATCAACTGAGCACTTAATTGATTTGCTTAATTCATTAACTGCAGTGATTCTTGAGATTGACGGAAACACTGGGTGATGCCAGAGTTTCAGGTGTGAGCAGGATGCTAATTGGGGGACTCATCATGGAAGGATTTATCTCCTTCACAAGAAGAGAGAGGTGACTTTCAATCCTAATAGTTTGTGATCATCACTCAGACTGAGGATGAGCTACTGCTGTGTGCTGATGCTCAGATGCATCAGCAGAGTCTATTCTTGCTGCAACTGTTTGACAGTAATGTCTTTTTTTTTAACTAAGATGGTAGATGGTAGTGTTTATAGTAATTATAATACAGCAAGAGCAATGAGCGGGTATCAGCTTTGTGAATCAGTGTTGAAAACTGGCTTTAAATGTCAAGAATCCATCTGTAATAACTCTACATGGTATTAAAATTTTATCTCTAAGATGACCCCAGTGGTAGTTTCAATCTGAAGCCAAATAACATTTTAGAGTCACAGCCGTAGAATGTCAAAAATTACATCAAAAAAAATTACAACAATAATCCAGCAAGACACACCCACTAAACACACAGGCTAATGAGAGGATTAATCAGCTCGTTCCTGTTAGAAGTTTATGGGATGTTTTATGTTTTACACTAATGCTCGTAACCCTTTTCAGCTGTTCCTGTGTCTTGTGGTTCTTAATCCTGACAGTATCCAAAGGGGAGGTCTGTGTCCTCGTTTTCAGACCACGCTCATAAATAAGCATTAGCCTTGCAATCTCGGGGAGCCCCCGACGAGAAAAGAAGTTGCTTATTTAATGAGTGTGTCATGATAGTAAATATTAGTGCTGTTTTGCAAAAGGGAGAAATCATCAAGGCTGTTGAAATCTGTGTTCATCAAAAGTTGAAAGAATGGAAGATAATAAATATTCTCTTTTATAAAGACATGTCGGGCTGGGGCTAAGCCCGGGTTTGGAATATGGAACCGGAGCCAATACTGCAACAGCCAGCGAGCTCCAAAGTGTTCAGACGAGAGACACTTTAGGCTTTCCAACCACTTCCCCAGCACGAAACCCTGGCAGACCTGCAGCGTAATCTCCTCTAAACGCTTTTATTAAGACTTCTAATTGCAGCTCGGGCTTTCTCCCTTCAGGAGAACAGGCAGAGGAACAAAAACAGGGCTTATTCACCCCAAAACAGGCTGCAGGCGTATGGCAAGGCAGAGGCACAAGGCGCTTTAGTACACAGCAGCAATACTGTGCCGCTCATTTAAGACATTTCTGATTCATGGCATAAATTTGACTGCAAGAAATGCCACTTATAACATTCTCTTCGAAAACAGCCCAGTCACATCCAGGTAAAGCAGTGGGAATTGTAACTGGCAGAAGCAAAATTCAGTATATTATTTCCTATGACAGGAACAGCTCTATGACAATGCAACACTTTCATAATATTTCATACCCCGGCATCTGACTGGAACAATAAAAGCTTAAGAAGCAATCTCATCTAAGCCTTAAGGAAACCTTTCATTTCGTATGATCACAATAGAGTCAGTCATTTCCTCGGTTATTTCCTCAGTCAGACAGCATTTTTTTTTTACACATTAAAAGGGTCTGTGTTAATGCATTGGCATCGCCCAGGCACTCCAAAAGAAGAGACTACACTACTTAAAAGATAATGAGGAAACAATCTTGGCAGGTGCGATTGATCCCACTGTTTTATAGCACAGGGATTATCAAAGGATTATCTAACAATAATTATGCACCCAAGGTCGACACACTGCTTTCATGTTCACACTGTGAGTGGCAGCGAGGTGTGTGTGCAATAGCAAAAACAAGATGGTGAGAGGAGGTAAGGGTGTGTGAGTGTGTTAGTGTGCCTGTCGATGTGTGTGCGTGCATGCGTGCGTGAAAGGGGAAACTAAGCTCGCTACGAAGTTGCAAAATATCACACAACCCAAAAGTCACCTATCAGTACTGAACACACACCTCTAAATTCCGAGCAAAAACAGATATCGCCTGCATCACCAAGCCATGGGAGTCCCCCACATGGAACATCTGGAAATCTGGGAAGAGTGCATGGCATGCAGGAGACTCCCAAGAATGGCCCATCTTAGGCATGGAGTCTATTGGGTCACACCCCTCGGCAGAGTCGATGGGCGATGAAGTAATGCGTGGTGACACCGGCGCATTGCCACACAGTTGCTGCTCATTGATTGACCTCACACTGAAGATTACAGATAAAGACCACCATTCCTGTCCCATTACATGTGTTATCGCTTTGTCTCTCTAACCACTGCATCTCACCATTAAAGCAGAGCCTGCAGGAAGTGAGAAAGCACAAAACGTATTGTTAACTGTACTAAATGTGCTATGCAGCAATCTTCTAAAAGTCAGGCTCTCTTTTGTTGCCTATGAAGCTGTTCCAGACTTCTTTCTTATACAATCTGACAGGAAGAGGGTTGAGTGATGTTAAAATCTGAAACAATAGATAGAAAAGTAGATGTTTTGGCAGCAGATTTTTTGCTTTGATTATTCTTTTAAAGATTTTATACCTTTTATTATCCAAACACCTATGTCTTGCCTTCTTCTGAAACAACTGATGCAATAGAGTATCTAAAAGACACAACGGCTGCTGTAACTCTGCTTTGTTTCCATGAGACTACTCAACATGCCATGATTGAAACTACAATGATGCAGCTCAGTAGACAAGGTGGACTGGTATGTTGTGTTATTAACATGCTGTACACAAGTATACAAACGTTAGTCAGAGAAGTGGTGGAAGCAGCCAATTAGATGGGAGGACGATGGATTAGTCTCTGATTAGTCGGACTGATGGAGTCAGCTTTGGTTCACAAGAATCCAATTGAACAGTCAATGCAATACAGTGGTGTTGGTGCTGTAATACAATTGTTTGAAGTAGCTAGAAATTACAGTAGAAGCCAGTGGTTCTTGAACATTTTTCAGTCAAGGACAGATTACTGAAATTTAGTCAGGCAGTGTACAACAGTCTAAAGAAGACTTACAAGCATTCTTAACCTGTGGAGACGATCCAGGAAGAGGGCTAAAAATGGTCGGTTCACCCAAATCACACACATACTGAAAGACTGACATAAGAAATTTGACAAAAACAAGTCCTTCCCCCCGAAATTGTCTATTGGTTAGTCTGGATAATCCACAGACCTCACAGTCAATTGACATTTCATTGGGAACTATTATCTGACATAGGTGTTTTTTTTTTAAATGGTAAAAACACAAAAAAAAGCATTAAAATGACAAAATTCTAATGCTGTAAACTTCACAGAAAAAACTCAGTTCACTACCATTGTGTTGGGGTGCAGAATTCTCAGCAGCAGATGTCTGAAAACCTTGGGCCGATTAAACCGAAGGTATCTACATTGATCCCCGACATTTGGGTGAACTGACCATTTAAAGAGAAATTAACTTTTCTTGTAACCTGGTCTTATTTCACATTATTGCGATCATTCCTATCTGTTACATACCAACTTAACTGCTGAAATCTTGGGAATAGCCTACTGTACTAGAAACAGCTTTAAGAGCAACCACATAAGCCTTCAGACAGGTTTCCAACTTTAATTATACTATATACACCTCTTAGATAGAGACAGATACCAAGCTGAAATTCAAGTTATTTTCAGTTGTAAATGCTCATTAGAAAGAGGTTAGTCATTTTCTTCTCAACTTTCACCTACTGTACTAAACATAGTTTTAAAAGCATGGAGTTATAATATAAAATATAATAATATAACTAACATTTACAGTGTGTTATCCTTAGTTTTTACTTCCAAAGGAAATGGTTTAGATGACCTGACTGGGCACGATTAGAGTAAAATGATAAAAACTGATAGGAATGGTAGCAAAAGCTACATAAATAAGACTTAAATTGTTTAAGAATTTTCCTTTAAAATGTAGAAGTCCCAAGCACCACAGTCTAAGATGCACTGCCAGTTATTTTTTTCCCTTTGCTTTGTCGAAAGGCATTTTCACTTTCTTCTCATGATCATCTCAAGCATGTAAAGTAGCTATACGATGTCTACGTGTGTGTTTGTGTCAAATGTGTTGGGGGAGGTGTGTAGATGGGCCACTGACACAAAGGGGTGTGAGGCTCACCAGTTGTGGAAGAGATGTTGACGTCAATGCTGATCTCAGGGATGCCTCCTCCCTTCAGCGCCGCCACGCAGGTGTACGTGCCAAAGTCAGTGAACTTGAGGTCTATGATGTCCAGGTTGGTGGTCCCGGGGGAGATGTCGGGGTCCGTCTGGGTGATAACCATGCGCTCTGAGCTCCGCAGGGCACGGCCGTTCTTTAGCCAGCTAAAAGTCAGCTCCTCTGGTGGGGTTGCCTCCACCTAGGACATTCAGCACACTGTTATTTGTGTTGCATTGATGAGTAACTTACTATAACTTCTTATTATAGGCATACATGTGTGTCATTTTCTGCCAACGCTTTTCCTTAACTATACCTGACAAGATATCTTGACTTCACGTCCAATCTGGATGTTGTCATCATTGTGGTAGGGGTCAGGAGTGATCCAGAATCGCCCCTTTTTCAAAGCTGTGAAGAGAGAATCAATTTTGTTAGAACTAGATTCACATTTACTTACATTTGTACACTGCACTTGTTCCTTCTGCACGTCTGCGACTCGCAGCTGGAACAAACCCTGAGATATTTACTGAAGGTTATGGCTCTGCTTGTCATATTGATGTGATTTCTGAGATACAATCCCAAAGACAGGATTTTATGGATTTTTTCAGGCATATTTTTTACTTTTCTCAATGTCCACACTTGGGCTGTAAATTGCCGTAATGCATCTCCAGTGAATGTACTTTAAATCTGGCTGTTACTTGTACCTGCTCAGCCTTTGCACACTTCACACATTGTTCAAATGCATAGAAAGACTGGAATGTGTCACAGCTAGCTGATATGAACAGAGCTAGCATAGAAGAAGCAAGAAAACACATCTAGATGTGTCACTTCAGTACTGGGGTCGTGAAATCATAAAAGTGGTATTAAACCAGAAGTGTAAGAGTAGACATGGATATGACAACTGTAACTGTTCTTCTAAAACAACAACTGAAAGTTTAGCTTTTAATGCTGCAGAAGGTTCAAACAGAGAACTTAACAGATGAAGAAGAATAATGTGTTTGTTTTGAAGACTAAAGCTTTGAACCAACATTAATATTGATAGCTAAGGAACTGAAAAATCCTACTGCATTCAAGCAGGTTCACACACAGTCACACAAACACATACTGTGAAATTGGAGAGATACCTAACAAAATATCCACCATTTCTAATCCAATTTGGTTTGCAAACTCCATTTTCAAAGCATAGCTTCTCTGAACGGAAAAAAGAAGATGATTTCATTATAATGCATGCTGTATTGGTTCCAAACCCCTGCGCCTACTGTTCAATTCATCTCCTCAGCAAAAAAAGCTGACGGCACCATGGAAATCTTTTCATCTAGCAATTCCCAAGTGACATTATCATATTCAGTTTGGTAAAGGGAAAACGAAAACAAAACCTGTGTGTCAGATTTAAACACAGGAAATTGAATGTGCAAAACACTGCGAGCCTGCCGAGCTGCACATTGAGGAGAGAGACGAGTGACACACGCCTCCTTGACATGATCTTCCTCCTCGCATTTGAAATCCGTGTCGGCAGGCAGCGAATCCTATTTCTGACGCGTGTCAGATACAAATATTACAATCATGTCAACACCGCAAATTCTCACAAACACCACTGTGCATTTTCATTCATTCTTGTAACCTATATATACAGAAAGCTAACCAAGATCAGGTAATTCCTTTCCTCTGCAGACTTAGAAAAGGTCATCCATGCTTTTATCTCTTCCAGACTTGACTATTGCAATGCACTTCTTCTGCAATTCTGGCATCAGTAGGCGAAACACCCAAAGATTGCAGCTGATACAAAACACTGCTGCCAGGCTTTTAACACGTACTAAGAGAAGCGAACACTTACACCGATCCTTGCTGTCCTTCACTGGTTACCTGTGAGTTTTAGAATGGATTTTAATATTTTACTGCTTGTTTATAAAAGCCTGAATGGTCAGGTGCCTGCCTACATCTGTGATCTGAACTCCTTATGAGCCTGATTGCTGCTTGAGATCCTTTGGCGGGGCCCTACTTATGGTTCCAAAATCTCGACTTGTCACTAAAGGTGACTGGGCTTTTGCGTTCCGGGGCTCTCCCTGCCCGGAGATCTCAGGCAGGCAAACACGGTATCCTGCTTTAAATCTCTTCATAAGACTCACTTTTATCGTATGGCTTTTTCTTAAGCTGATGGTATTTGTTTCAGTTATTTTTATTATTTTATCATGTTTATATCTTAAGTTCTGTATCTTATTTGCTTTTATTATATGTTTTTTTTTATAAAGCACTTTGTAACTTTGTTTTGAAAAGGTGCTATATAAATAAAGTTAATATAATAATATATATACTTATTCTGCAAGGCATTGCTTATCAGTCATGTTGTATATAATTCAAGTACTGGCATGGAAACTGTAGCAATTAGCATAGTAGCAGCATATATCTGTGGTCTTTATGGATATGAAGATAATACAAGGCATTACCTGCAACTCACGTTCATTTTCCATTTGGCCTTAGTTCTGCATCACATTCTACAACATACATGCCAAGATTCACTTTCCTTAAAGCTAACATATATAGTATAAGGAAAATGAGACAAGTCCATTAAGTGAGCATATCTGTGAGGAAACATAGATTTCCTTTTTGTCACACTATGAAAACACCCGGAGACAAAGTTGTAGTTATATCTTGACACATTGAAAAGGCATTTGTGTCTCAGCGACATCCTCAGCAGAGTTAGTAGCTGTTTCTTAAGTACTATCTCTCACACACACACACACACACACACACATCTATGTCAGTCATTGTGCTGTCACAGTTGACAGTGGATAAACATTTGGATTAACTGCTTTCCTCTTTTCCCTCCAGCTCAAGAATATTTTCCTCTTAACTTAAACTGTAACACACCTAGGCACTTAACAATCCCCGACCCAGCTCTACTTTAATGTAAGGCCAGCTTTAATCTTGTTCATGAAGTTGTCTGTCAGACCAATGAACACAGGTCATTCTCCACAGTTGTTTATAGTAATTTGTTTGACAAATAATTGTCAGTGCTCTAGAAAAACTAGAATTACTGCCCCGCGGTTGTATGCCTCCGCCTTTTCAGTCTGAAATTATGCCTAAAAACCTATTTTGAGTTCACAATGACCTTTGAGTCAAGGGTCACTTATTTAGTGTCTCTGAAATATGGTCCCAAAAGTTTCTGAGTTATAGTGTTGAATAATGGCAAAAAAGGTGTTTATCCAGGACATTATGATGTCACAGTGAAGTTGACCCTTGACCTTAAATGTCATCACTTCATCATTATATCGTGGGCGGCTGTGGCTTGGTGGCAGAACAGTTGCCTGCCAATCGGAAGGTCAGCGGTTCAATCCCTCAGCCATGCGCCGAAGTATCCTTGAGCAAGATACTGAACCACAAAAAATGCTCCCGAAGCTGCGCCTTCGGTTGGTGAATGTTCTCATATGTAAGTCTGCTAAATGTAATGTATCCCATTAAACATCTGTTGGAAATGTTGCTATAATTACCGCATCAATTGATGAGTTATGTCAAGGTAATTTTGAAGTCACAATGATCTTGATCTTTGAGTCAAAAGTGTCACCGATTCATTGTCCAACCAACTGTGAAATATGGTAATGAATTCTTGAGTTATGGCCAAAAACGTGTTTTGTGAGGACACAGTGGCCTTTGACCCGAGCTACGGCTATCGCCGGTGCGGAGGCATAGAAATGTTGGTAGTGTGAAGCTGAATAAATTGTTTTCCCACAGCCCTTATAGTTCATCTTTGACAGCAGGTACTGTATATATACTGTGTATCTGTAAATGGTATGTGTGTTATTATAGAGGGCTTCCTTACAATGGTTTAAGGCAACTACTGTATAAATGGATTATTGGTTGGCCCCTGCGATGTATGTAATAACACACCAATGTTATCAGCAGAACACACTAAGTTTGGGCTGCTGAACAAATTGGACCATTTGGACCAAATGAAACTCTCGTGCTGTGTAGATGCACATAACTGACCACAGGATGTGATGAATCAAACTCTAAAGTGTGCCATGGGACCTACAAACCCATCACAATACAATGTGGACCACTGTGCACTTGATGGGATGGCTTTCTAGAAGAAACTGGACCCAGATGTGTTGCATCATCTGCCTTTTTCTTTATCTTTCTTACTATTTGGTATCCACATCATACCCCTTAAATTTAACTGACGACCGACTGGCCAGATTGATGTCTACGTGAAAAAGGGTGAAAGCACTTAAAAAGGGCAAAGCCACTGCGTATGTGCTACATTCACACATAATTATGTGTTTCAAGGTTTTTCTCAGGCAGCATCGAGAGTATCAAGGTAAGTTGTTCCTAAAAAAAAGGTCAACGTTCTAATGAACCTTAGAAAAGTCAAGTTGTGAGTCTTTCATTGCTCACATATTAATAACCGTGCACCTGTTTAACTATTCAAAAGAACATGAATTAACACAATAACCTTTATTTTGCAAACATTGCTGAGTATGTGTCCATCTAAACAGGGCTGCGAGTGATATAATGGATGGTTGGCTGTACACATGAAATCCTGGAGTTGATTTATCTGGATTCCAAATTAAAATGGAACTAAAAGAAAACTGAACAGATTAGGACAAAATCATTAAAAAGAAAAATGTATTCTCCAACTACTTGCATAATTATGATTAACATGTTCTGGACTAATTACTGACATAAGGGAAGAACAGATTATAGTCCACACTGAACTGGGCGCTTGTGCTGCATTTTTTTATTACCTATGATAATACCAGCACACCAAGGAGACTTGCTATATTATCATACTGATCAGAACATGTCACTACCAAGCATCAGAGATAACATACATTTTCGTTTTTTCATTCAACAAAAACCACCAGTGTCTGAATATCTGCAACCACCATCTCAGACTTACTGTATCCCAACTTTAAGAAAAATAGTGAAAGTGCAATAGTACATTCTGATATGAAAATCAATTGCTCCCATCGCTTGCACACAGAATTAGATTTCACAACCACAGATGTTAACTACTAGTTAAACCGAGAGTCAAAATGGTTGATTAAATCTTGATGGTCACTCTTGTATTCCCTACGTTTCCCACAGTTTTGCTCATGGTGACTCAGCCAGCCCTCATTTCCCGACGGAGCTGCAGTGCATGTCAGAATGTCCTGTGCTGCCTATGTGCACTCATGCATTTTTCAGAATTGGTTCCTTTCCTGCCTTCCTCCACGTTCAAACCTCCTTTCCTGCGATTTTTGTCTGACCATAAATATTGAATAGCAAGTAGGCATTCCTGTAAATCGACTACATTTGTGTACAAGAGAGATAAGTGGGCATTACTTCCCCTGGTTGTAGTAAATTCTGCTGGAAAGCTGCAGTGACTAAAATGGTGCCTGTTCCTTTATGCATGGGAGAGAATCTGAAACTGGAGGTATTTTAAAAAAAAAAAAGGTACTGTGGTGAATGTGTGAGGTGAGAAGTGCAGAGCTGGGAGACTTTATCGGGTGATGGCGCACTGTCACTCTTCCTTTCCCTTTTCTGATAACCAATTCATGGCAAAAGTCACATGAATCTTTAACGAGGGCTCCTCTTGGAAACAGAACTTTCCCATTTGCTCTGGAGGTAAACTGTGTCTCCGACTATTGTTACACAATTTCCTCAACATCATTAATATCTCACAAGAGTATGTGTGTATGCAGCAGGAGTTAGTGAGTCAGTTGTTATGGAGATGGATCTGTTGATATGGGAGCTCAGATCCATCTCCATGACAACTAAATAGAGGTGTGCATCTTTCCCTCACAGATGATTTACAATACTGTATGTTGCGATTTAAAGCTGATTCTGTACAATCTGATTAATCCAATCAAACTTTCATATTTTAAGTTACACTAAAATAAATGATGTCCTTGATTTTTTTTAATACTCTAGAAAATTATGTATATTCTGCCACACCAACAGCAGGCAGTGATACACTGGATAACTGGGATTAGGGCCCATTTAGAAGTGCCATTCAATGCTAATTAGGGCTGTACCCAAATCAGAATTTTTAATTACATGTCAACACAGGTTGTACCTACGACTCTGCTTACGTTCTAGTATCTTGATCATCATCTGCGATATGAAATCATCAAGATTGCCACACAGTCATATTTGAAATCCTGGCTCACCACGAAGCGCGCCTCCTGCCTGGCTCATGAAAGGGCTGCCAGTCGAAGTGGCGATCACGCTGGCTGGCATTAGAGGAAGTGGAGCTAGTGTCTGGTTCAAACACAGTTTATCCAACTTCGCTTTTGTTCAGGAGCTGAGAGCATTAGAGCAGCGAATGGAAAAGTTGCTCAGGCCACTTTTACCGTCACACTTCTCTATTTCCATTCCAGTTAGTTTTTTTTACTTTTGAGACAAAAGTAAGTCTGTAGCCTGCTGTGCGGTTATCCTGGGTTGCTCTGTGTATAATAATGACACACAAAAAAAATTCGACTGAAACGACTGGGTTTTAAACTTTTAAGAAGCACAATGTTACATTTAAAATAAATGTTTGAAGCTTCAGCTGATTAAACAAAAACAGCACAACATTAGCATAAAGTTTAATAAAGGTATCTGTGTCACAGTCCACAAAAATTACATTACACGCTTAATAAAGATCATCTTTACTGGTTGTATTGTGTGTTAACCAGTAAGGGCTCGCAGCAGGATTCATTTACGACATACCATGACTTGTTAGCAAGGCCATTCTAGTGGTAGCTCCTTCGTTAGGTGC
The DNA here is from genome assembly GCA_011952105.1 of Coreoperca whiteheadi. Taxonomy (NCBI): domain Eukaryota; kingdom Metazoa; phylum Chordata; class Actinopteri; order Centrarchiformes; family Sinipercidae; genus Coreoperca; species Coreoperca whiteheadi. The sequence goes on from CM022481.1 coordinate 10,480,491, forward strand.
CAACTATAGCAAGGAATCATCTCAGGCACCAGTGTAGAAAATACAGCATTATTAAAAATAAATAAATGCCAGTACCCCAGGCATCAGCGGGGCAAGAAACACAACATAAGCACAAACAAATTCAGCATGAATTATTGCTGATTTTGGAAGCTGGTTTCCTTTTATCATCATCAGAGCTTCCTGTCATTGAACCCTGACTGTGGCAACATGCCAAGGAGTAAAACATCCACTATAGGGACACTTACAGGAGCTGCTTTCTTCATGATCATGAGAAGAAATGGAGGTTCTACTTGTACTTTTGCATTTCATGTCAGCTATATCCTATATTGCCTGACAGATTGCATGCAGTTCAATGGTGATCCAGTGGATATTCAAGGTATTCTTTGGTATCAAAACTGTACATTTACAGTTTTGCTGTGATTCTTTTTTTTTTTTTTTTAACTGCAAGTGCTTTTGCCTGCAGCGAGCCCGTATGATTCTCCATAGCCTTAATAGCCTGTGGGAATAATGGGTGGCCTCTACATAAAAAGCGCAGATAATCACACAAAAGAGAAAAACCCCGGTTGAGGCCTTCTTCTACAGAGAGCTCATGTCACACAGCAGGATTACAATACCACCTCAGGGGAGCTTCTAAGCAGGGCAAAAGTACACACAGCACTGACATACTGACTATAATATGCACGTATGTAGGCGCATAATGACAAAGACAGTGGCAACGCTTTTGTGCCCATATAAATGCAGCAACAGTGCAAGAAACAAAGATGCACGAATGTGTTTTTTCCCCTCTACTCTCTCCAGTGGATTCTCCCTGCCTTTGTCTGCTCGAGAAGACAGACGTGTCTCACTCCATTCTCACTTTGTATCATTATCCTCCTGTCTACCCATCAGTCCATCTCATTTTTCAAACAGTCCTGCCTGTCTGTCTCTCAGCAAGCATCATACTGTGCTCTCCATTCATTCTTGCAGAGAATATCAGCATGTGAAGTTGAACTCATCTCTCAGAGGCAGATGGATGTCTCTTTAACTGCCACTCTCCTCTGCCTCATCTGCTCCGCTCAAGGTTAAACACAAAAAAGGACAACAGGCATTAGCACGGTTCAAAGCACAAGGCATTCACTCACACACACATTCGTAACGCCATCCAAACACCTTTCATTTTCCTATTATCACTCCATGCATCTTCACATTAGCGCCAACACGTTCCCCATGCATCAGCACCTCTACAATATCACAGCCACTCACACGTGTCCATTCTTTGGTGGGGGGGAACCCAATAAAATAAAATAAAAAATAAAAAATAAAAATCCTAAATATTGCTCGCAACCTTCTGGCTGACCTCCGGCTTTAATTTATGCTGAAAAGGATTCACATGCACACACAGGCGCTGAATGCACAAACGAAAAGGCACACGCACTTGCACATTTATACACATACAAATACACACACACACACACACACACACACCGACAGTCCTTAGGGCCGCAGCCCAAGAGACCGGCCTGCCTGTCTGCCTGTGCCAGTTCTGGACACCCAGCCATTAAAATCTGGCATTCATGACTGGAAATATATTCAGCTTTCGACCAGAATTTATTCCAGAGCAAATTTGACAAGGGTCATTCACATGTTGATTCACATGCTTACAGCCAGGTTTTTACAAGGCACGTCATGATTGTTTTCTCCCCAGCAAAACAGTCCAAATATAAACAGCGGGGAGCTCACACTGAAAAATATTGCATTTTCGCTTCTCTATAAATAACAGCAAGCTTCCAATCAGAGTTACAAAGTGTGGATGGTTGCTAGTGTGTTTCTGCTCAAACGTGTGTACGTGCGTGGGTGTGCGGAATTAGCTGTGTCTACGCTAGTATGTCGTAATGATGATGTCTTGGGCGTGAAAGCTTCATACTGGAATTTGTCAGGAACTCCTGGAGGAATTGTCGAGAAAATCCAACGACAACACAGCGGTGTTTGATTTTGAATCTTTGATAGCTACAGCAATACTCATTTCTCTACATCACACAGGGGGAACACATTGCTTAGCGAAAAGACGGGAAACACATGCACCGAGTCTGTGTGCGAGGAGACATGAAAACAAAATGCCAGGCCAGCTGCCCATTTCAACAACACCATCTACAGACAGTCCTGTCTCAATTCACCAACGCCACACTTGAGAGCTGCCTGCTCATATTTGAGCAACTGAAGAAAGGAAGAAACAACCAGCGCAGAGTATCTTTGCATTGTCGCAGCAGATATATCACAGACTGGGGTGATTGTAGAGGACAGAGTGGACTGAAGAGGCCGTGGAAAGCAGGGTATTGACCTGTATTTGAAGACGTGTTGTGGACCCTTAATCCATAAAAAGGATCTTGTCAGCAGGGTGATGTGATGCCAGTAGACTGCTGGGCTGACTGTGGAGGTGGCCAAGCCCTGGAAGGCAGTCTGGCTGGTGGGACAGTATGGCCAGAGAAACTACCATCTGCTGGGGAAAGATGTGTGTATTCACACACACAGCCCCCTTTGGCGATAGCAGTTTGAGAGGGCTTCTCAAGGACTGGAGAGGAGGGTGGACAAGCTGAGAAAGGCAACGATGAGGCCACAGGGTGACCCTGCAAAACACGCAAAATGGACTGAGTGTAGCAGAACCAAATCAACTGTTATTTCATGTACACGTGTATATGCACATGAAAATCAACAAATGCACAGACAGATGACCAGCATTTTCTTACGAAGCTCATATAATTCCGAACATTTCAGCCTTCACCAAATGCACATACAGACACACACACACAAACAAAGAGCAACTAAAGGTCTGCCTGTGCTCTAGCCTTGAGCCTGGCTTACCCTCTTTCAATTTCCCTTTTCTCCTCACTGCAACGTACTGTGTCAAGTCAGTAAAAGGTTGCCAGTGGAACAACTGTACTGTATGTTTAGTCAAACGCAAAGGAAATACACAAGTTTCATACGCGACCATGACAGTCATTGTCATTAAAAATCCAGCCAACTAGAGAAGAAACGACATGTGAGATTTACAGGAGGACAAAACACAATGGGTTGTCTTACTTCCTACATGGTTAGATTATAATTTATTCACGATGGAACGGCGTTAGGAGATACAGTACATTCAAATTTAGGACCAGTATAGTACAGTCATGGAAGTTATTCCAAAGTGTTTCCTGAGTAATTTCAATACAATTCGAAGAAAACAGGTTCAAATCCATTTTGGGCACTAGAACCTCACCCTGTCAACTTTGCCTCCGTTTGTGCTTTCACTTGGAGGGTTTGCCATTTCAAGGGCCATCTCAAACCATTAATGGGGAGTGGAAGAGAACTACAAAAACCCTCTGACAGCAACTCTGCACCGGTGTTGACTCACTAGAGTCCACAACTATAACCACCCGTGCAGCTATGAGCTTATCACAAATATATTGGTATATAAGTAGCCCATACATAGGCTGTCAACATGATTTTATTCAACTGTAAAATTTTTCACTCAGTACATAGCTTGGTCATAATTCTTTATAAAAACAGCTTTAAGGGAACCTTTAAACATTTTTGTTGTGTGTAAAAAAACAAAAAACAATATTGGGAGATATATCCATATTCGACTTTCAAATACCAATACCTGCCTGTTGGGCTAAATCCACTACACATAAACAGAAGCACAGATGTCGAGAGAATACAGGAAATTAAATTCTGTCTGGCAACTTTCCAAACATTAGTTTTATCATGCTCATAAATATTCGCTTTCTTTACACTGTGTTTTATGGTGGGTTTGGACAAAATTAACAGAACATGGGGAGAAATAAAAATCAAAGAAGAAAAACATCAGTTTATCATCACTCACTCTAAATTCAAACATCTAACAGTATCCATGGCGATGGAAACGTCATGCCAAAAGGTGGAAATATAGCACACTCCCACCCCAATCCACCTACCCAGCCGGCCCCGTTAATATGGAAAGACGCTGTAAGCTTGTTTTCATGCAGCGTGACACTCATTAACAGTAGCGATAGGGGGGGATCAGTTTGTGCCACAGATATAATGCGATGGCATCAACAAATAATGGAGAAATTGTTCTAGAAAAGGGTGGATCATGGTTTGGGTTTTGAAAAGCCAGTTGCCGAGAAGAATACAATTAATATGTAGACCATTCATGCTGACATATTGCACAAACTATGTTTTTTAAAAATTAAACACGTCCGTGAACACGAGTATGTCGAGCGACGTGTGTCTCCATTATTTCTCTCCACTTTATATGGCTGCTGCACTTAAAATGCAGTAAGTTATTAAGAAACATAAAATCCATACTTGAAACGATTTGGTCTGCTAATGTACGGTTATACCGCCCACCCTCGTCATCTGGTGCATGTTGATCCCAAAATTACATTTGCGTCGGTGACAGCTCATCAGACTCAGGGGAGCGATGCTGATGCCACTTTGAGATGTGTGATAACGTTCTGTATGCTTTCCTATTTTATCAGTCTTTCCCAGAATTTAACGCTTTGGGGTTTTTATAAGTTTTACAGCATCTATAGCGCTTGGTCCAAATTCATTTTAACAGTGATTTTTTGTTGGACTTTAGAGTGCTTCCCATCAAATGATGATATTTGAGTTTGTCTTCCTTTCTAATTGGCTTTATTTTGATAATCAACATCTCTCAATGGCCAAGCTAAAATGACATGTCATTTAAGTATTGATTTGCACTTTGAGTGTTGATTAGATGTCATTTACACCCCCCCCCCACTCTGTTTTTAAGTGACTGTCTATAACTGTTGACCCCACAACTGCGCTGACAAGCGTGACTGTCTCTTAAGAATGTTTCCGATTCATTGTTTTTACTGATCCTTACGTTTATTTTGTCACATTTTGTAATTTAAGCACCTCCCCTTTTAGTTTTAGACTGCATAGATTTCTTTGGTTTAGTTTGTTTTAACCCCAAATTCACACCAGGATGTGTGATGACTCATTGACTTGATTTACTCAGGACATCATTTATTGTCATTTGTTAATTTATATAGCGCCCTCCTCACATCTAAATGTCTTTTGTTTAAACATCTAAAGTAAATTAATGAGTCACACAGACATCAGCAAAGGCTTTTAGGCTTTAGGCAAGCAGGTAACACAAGGGTTAAAGAGGCAAAATCCATAAAGCAAAACAAAAGTCCAAGAAACACAGGGCCCCTCCAAAACACCAGATAAAGCCAAACACTAGGAGAGGACTGAACCACTTGACTCTTAGATGAAGACAAACGGGTAGGGAATGAAGGGAGAGCACAGACTTAAATACAAACAGGAGAGGGGCGCCAACATGACACAGGTGCAGCAAATTGACACAGGTGAAAACAATCAAAGCAATCAAAGACAGGAAGCAAAACTAACAGACACAGGAGGAAAGGAGAATATTTCAAAATAAAACACAAAATAACCAAACACAAACACAAAACCATGACATAAGGAGAATATACAAGTCTATTGATCAATGTTCATCCCTCCAGAATGGGTGTTCGTCATGAAGCATGTGATGAATGTAGTATGCAGAAACTTAACCAACAGATATACGCTAACACATGTGAGCTAACAGTTATATGATATGGGCAATGTCCAGGAACCAATATGTTGTATTTGGCTTTGGTATCTGGATTGATGGAACCACATGGTAGCAACCTGCTACTGAAATGAATCCTTGTTTTTGTGACATAAAGCCCTGCACTGCATAACAAATCAATGGCTATGTATCCTGTGTGACATTTAGTCAAGCAGAATAATACATATTGTTAACTTTTAATGTCAAATGTTTAACCTTTAACACATGCAGACTTAAATGTGACACATCAATGTGTGTGTATTCAAACATCTTATATACTGTATCTAAGGAAGGTGGTGAATTTTTTTGATGATATTTTACCAAGATCCCATATGAGAATCATTGTCAGCTCCAGACGTATATGACACATTAATGAGAGCGTGATATTTATTGCCGCGATTGCTTGCAGTAAGTTGGCTCTGACTTATTTGCTGCCATGGGACACCTGACACCTTCTCTTTGATGTAAGCCTCTCAATTCTTAAGTCCTCAACTATATGGGCACTTTCACAATACAGAGAAGAGGTTTATCTGTCAGGGGAGCCATCAGAAATGATTTGTTGATGATTTGATTTTCATCCCAGGGAGCATATGGCTGCATAAATAAATGCTTCCAAACAGGCTGAGCACAGAGGCAACCTGATGATGGAGCTGTGGCATAATCTCTGAGATGAGAGGAGAAACCTCTGTGAGAAACTTTTTGAGCCAATCTGCTAAACTCGGATTCAAATGTGTCCCATTTGTATGTTTATGATGTTCTCTGGAAAGTTGAAATTCACATTTGGATCATCCCGTGAATGCTCTTTTGTTTGTAAGGCTTCCACTAATTAATGCACCTTTTTATTCACCTGAAAGAGGATCCTGCAGTTTTACATTCAGGGCGTTGGGATCTTCTGTTATGTCACAGATGAAAGCCTAGTCACACACCACCCTTAATCCTCGAGCTTAGTGATAGCAGTCAGTTTAAGAGTATGAAAGTCGATTTCCTCATGCATCATGTTGTATCTGTGCAGGTCTCATATCAAAACAGGCTTTCTTTGCAGATGGTAAAATTGTCTGTCTTGAGTATTAACTTTCAACTTCTGTTTATTTGCATTGTACTGTACATAACACGTGGCTGCTGACAAGTAAAAGTGCACTTCACCTGCTGTGTATGCACGTTAATAGAGAACTGTCAACAAGACAAGCATGCAAAAAGTAGTACTTTGATATGTTTTTTTTCCTGTAATGAGCTACAGCAAGATCAGATGCTGTTCTGCCTCCTCTGCCACGCAGGTGAAGAGCAGCTTGGAAAAAATAATTTCCCTGATAATGGGTAAACAGGCAGCCATGGCCCTCGCCCTGCTGCTCTTGTTAAATTGGTGTTAACCAATATTGGATTCAGTGTGTTTTAATTCATATTTTCACCTCTAGCATTGCCCTGGACTGTCTTTAAGTAACCTGAGCAGTAATAACAGCGAGATCTGATGCTTTGATTTAGATTCCCTTTTTAAAAAGTCTTCTTACAGTATAATGGCATTTTTCACACAGTACACAGGCATAGTAGACTAGCAGCTAACTAGCTGGGTTGGCTTTTGAGGTTAGATTATTACTCAGCATCAAAGTGAAGAGTCAATGTTAGCGGCAGCGGCAAGGTGGTTCATACCTATATATTTTGAGCCTATAAATGTTCTCAGAAAGACGCACAACTCTGTGAAGAGCAAAAACACGAGGAGCCTTCCTCATTGGTTGTTACAGCCAACACGAGCTAGCTAGTTAGCTCAGTTGCTGAGCTTGCTGATGAGGCAGGCACTGGTGACAACTCTACTCTCATGAACTAACATTCTAAAATAAAATGTGTCATTTTCAAATAAAAGTTTCTATGTTTAAATAAAAAATTACTCTTAAAATCTTATTATTAAGAAAACTAGTTTTATCACATTATTTCACAATTTATTTGTTATTTTATATATTTTACTCTGTTTATTTCATACTGTCTTCTTTATGCCCTGCGACGAGTTGGCCACTGTCCACTGTGTACCCCTCCTAAGGCCCAAAGCCACTGGGATAGGCTCCAGTCACCCGCGACCACTAACAGGAACAAGCGGTAGAAAATGACTGACTGTCTTCTTTATTTTCGAAATACTGAGTGCTTTGGGGCCCTATATATCCAGTCATGCAGTCATGCCTTCTTACCTCGCACCACGATGGTGGTGGACTTCTTGGCCGGGTTTCCCACGTTGTTGCTAGCCACACAGCTGTAGACCCCCGCCTCATCGGAGGTGATAGCTGGAAGTGTGAGTGTGCCCCCCTTCACCATGCTCCTTTGTGGCAGGCTGTCATTACTGCTGACCCACGTGAGAAGTGGGGGCGGCTCTCCACCTGTGGTGATGCACACCAAGGATACCGTCTGGCCAGGATTCACCACGATCGGATCCTCCACCAGCAGCTTGATGGACGGGGAGGCTGTGGAGGAAGAGCGTGTGGAGTCTTAGAGAGATTGGCAGAAGATGGACAACTTTGGCAGTTATGACAGTTACAGCATATGTCAGTTGAGAGACTGCACACATCTTCATCTGTCTGTTTCCATGTCTATCCTACGTTTATTAAGACAACTTTATAGAATTAGCTTTTTTCATATTGCAATCTACTTAGAATAAGATCAAAATCCTTGCAAAAACAGTAATTTTCGGTATACTATGCTTATAAAATGATCATGCAGTCAAAAGTCTTTACCTGTCTTATTGGTGAGTCTGAAGATAACACTGCGGTCAGGGATCCCACATACATTTCTGACAGAGGCGATGCAGCTGTAGTTGGCGTAGTCCTGAGGACGCAGGTTCTTCAGCTTCAAAATCTTCGTTTCCCCCTGCAGCTCAGACCAAAGCAACACTGGTATGCAAATGTGTGCAAAACTATCAACATAATCAAGTAAAAGAAATGCAGAAAACTAGGTACTGGGAAGGAGATGACAAAGGCCAAACAGCTCAAAAGAAAGGTCAAAGAGATGAATATGTATACAATTTTAATGAAGCCAAAAATTAAAAGAAAAGGTAGCAGAGTTCAAGAACATTACTGCTCAATACCAACGTGTGGATTACTTTACAGTCAGTGGCCCTGCAGTATTTGTGACATTCAGCTACAGAAATATGGATGGACTCAGTAGGGGATCCATCCACAGAATGTGTTTGATTCCAGCCTGGCCTGTCAACCATGAGCCCCGCCCAGAAGGCTATGATGAGGATGTGAACCTTTGATCTGGCTGACTTCAATGCATGGGTGTTGGGTTGGAGGGGGAGGCGGCAGACGGAAAAATGAGTCAGTCACACGCTACGGCAGTCCACACAACACAACAGGTATTTCACTCTTTCATATCCAATGAGGCTCATGGATAACTTATTTGTATTGTATTGATTAGCACTGGACCCACACTCCACATCCTTTCTTTTTCTGTCACCTCTTCTGATTTGGAACAGATATCAGGAAATGAGGCCTGTGGTATTCAGAGTGCACGCTTTACTCACAGCAGGGGGATAGATTGAAAGGAAAATATATTTGGAAAATGTAAGGGGCAGAGAAAGAAATGGAAAGGACAAAAACATTAAACCGAATTGGATAGGGGGATTGAAGGCAATATTGATGGAAAGATTGAACACTAAAGTACACAAGAGCTACAGGAACAGGACTCATGGCTGTCGATAAAGGACAAAGAAATTATGGAGGAGTGTATTGTCACTGTCACCTGAAAATAGTATTACTCCACTTATTTGTTTTCATGCTTTGACTTATTTGAGGAATAAGATGCTCATCTGAAACACCGAATCAAAACCAGCCTGAGGACCTTAAAATGCATGGAAGTAAAGATGAAAATGAGGGTGTTTTTCATGCTAGCAGCGAGAATACGTGTTGACTACATGGGGGCGAAAAACATGAGTGAGGAAGTTGAACAGAAAAGCAATTTGAACATGTCTTAATTGACATGAAGGGGATGTGTGCCTCAGCTGGGTGATGAGCAATATGTTGCTAACTGGGCTTTAAATTGTTATCGCCTCAAGATCCTGACAACATGCTCAAACAGAACATCACAGCGCAAGAAAACATCAAACCCCATCATAAACATCAAAACATATCGACTACTATAAAGAGGTGAGAATCTGACGAGCGATAAGAAATGGCTTCATTATAGCCTTGATAATTGTGCTATTCTCTGGCACTTTGGGGGGAAAACTATGGAGAGAGTGGTGGAGGAGAAAGTAACAGACAGCAGAAAGGACAGGGTTTCTACAATAAAAGCACAGCTATGGGCCTCCCTTAATTCTGCACGGGTTCTCCGTACAGAGTTTGAAATGCTGCTTCTGCATTTGTACAGTATCAGTGGGAATATAAAAAAAACATTTGGTAGACTGAAAAAGGTGCGAGGAAATGAAGCTGGAATGAGGTGTAATGGAGGGAGGAAGCTATAGAGGCAAACCTAATTCACAAGTCTGCCTGGCCAAAATAGAGGCCTGGCTCCCTTCTAATGGACTCAACTTGACCCCTTAAGCTCGATATCGGCCAGTTATGAATTTGTAACTCAATTGCCTGAGTATGTTTCAGGCAAGTTCAGACGTATTGTTGAAAAATAATGTTAGAAGCCATTTGTACGAGCAAATTCAGTCAGGATTTATTTGGGGTTGGACTCACACAAAGCTAATCTCGGAGTTTCGCTTGCTCTAAAATATTCAGACCCAATTAAGGCTTTAATAGAGGGCAGGATGAAGGAGCGAGGGAAGGAGAAAAGAGGTATGAAGAGCAGGATGGGGAAAGGAAGAGCGTCTGATGAGGCCCAGTTGTGCCGCGTCTTCAGCCTCCTTCACCCACTCCATTAGTTTCCAGCCATCTTTCCCCATTTGGACGAACATCAATTTCACTGCCTTTTTTTCTCTCTCTCTCTGTTTCTTAAGCCTCTTTTTCTCTGCCTCATAGAACACACAAATCGCATTCAGCTCAATCAATTAAAAAACTACAATTCCCTTACTGGTGACAGAATAATCTCAATCAGCTCTTTGTTGACTGCACGAGATCCCTTTTTTTTTTTTTAACGAAAAAAGCTTCTCAATTTTCAAATTGTAAAGAAAACCCACTCCCTCATTTGAGAGAACTGGAACTTAATCTTTCTGTGTCTGGAATTTCTCAATATGCATGTAACTTTATGAAACTGGGTTAGTGAAACTGATATTGCTATGCATAGGGCTAACGAGTAAAACAGTTACAGTCCCATAGCACAACAAGCGGTCATGTGTTAAGAGTTTGGGGTAGGGTTGTGAAACAGAAAAACACAGTCCCAATGCTACTAACCCTCATTCCCAAAACATAAAGGCAAATGAAAAACACACTGCAATACGTCACATTTGAAACAAGATGTTGTGTTGATTCATTAATTAGCTACTGTGGCTTACTCATCTCTGTTGTGAAAATGCAGGAAGAGAGTGTGTGTGTTGTGAAAAGAAGTTGATGAAGATGGCCATCTACATACTTGTATGGTCTGTTTAAGGCCCTACAGTGTATGGAGAACATGATCCTCAATATACTGTAGTACTAATTATAAAACTATTGTTAACAACATTGGTTTACTTTATGTTCAGGGCTCATCATTTTTATCTTTTTGAAATGGCAGTTATCACTGTCATCAGGATCACCAGACAATTCATTAGTGTGCTGTAAACACAATCTTTTGCCGCAGCAAAAATGCTTTGCTCGCTCCATCTATTGTGACTAAAACATTAACGAGCAAAAATAGTTTTTACACACATAAATTAGCAATCAAAGATACAAACAAACATTGTAATACAAGCACCCTCTCATGGTGCGAGATCATTGCATCATAAGAATTTGATAATGTTAATACATTCTGAACCTGCTGTGCAGAAACTGCTCCGCTGCTTGTTTGCTGGATTTTTCCCCCCCTTTATTTTGGTTACACACAGAAGGCGCAACTGGTCGTGGGAGCACCTCTTAATGTGAGCGAGCACTGTCTGAAAGAGCTTCATCACATTTAGCACCTGATGAACACATTTGCTATGCCTTCACATGCGTATTATGGTTGTTTCACATCCTCTACTCTGTATCAGCCTATTTATGCTTTCTTTGTAGTGAGCAGAGGGAGGACAATCGGTGCTTGTCTTCATGAAAGCCAGCATAAAGTCCTCAAGTTCCATATTCAACAGCTTTACGCCTTTACCAGTGTGGTATTTACTGGATAAAACAATGCATCTTTCTTTGCATCTACTATTCTCTCTCATTTGATACTTTCATCCACATCATGTTGCCTCCGTCTTACCTGTGTGAAAAACGGCTCATAGATCTCCACTCCCTTGTCTGAACCCTGCGTCAGCACCTCTCTCCCACGATGCCAGCTGTAGCGGACAGGCGGGTTGGAATTGGCCACACAGCGCAGAAACACAGTCCTCTCATAGTAGAACTGTTCCTTAGCTTCTCCTATACTCTGGTGCACCGTCACCACCGGGTCATCAAGGTCTGCGAGGGGAGCACAAACAGAGAGGAGGAAGCTGTCAATAAACACTTTTCCATGAGTGTTCAATTGACGAGTGAGTCAAAGACTTCTAGGATTGATCCATCATGCTTTTCACGCGTTAATAAATATATATTTGCCTAGCTGTGGTAGCAATAATAAACAAATCGGGTATAAAATCTTTATGTCATTGGTAAACACAAATACAATCTTAAACGATCCGTGTGTCTTGATTGTGGTTAAAGATCTGACCAAAAGGGTCAGAATTTTCATTGCATTAAGAAAGCCTGTTATCAGCATGTACGCAGGGGTCAGTGTGTGAAAAGAGGTGAGAAGCCCTCTACTTGAACTACTTAAGTGAATAGGTTGCAGCCCAAGGGCACATTGACTTCCCAGTCAATGAGCGAGCTTCTATGTGTTCCAAGTCCCACTGGAAGTCCCACATAGCTTCAAACATGAGCGGGGATGACAAATACTGTGTACAAAATGATGTCTGATGTCCGTCACTTCAAAGAATAATTTTTGGCTGGTCTCCACTCTGATTTAGGCACTCTGTGATTTTACACATCTGTTACTCTACCCATTTCCCAACAGATCTGAGGGACGTTTTACCCCAACGCTTAGACAGTTGGTTATTTGAGAAAGCGCTTGTGGTTGATTAAATGGATAAAAAGTTAATCATCTTACCCGGCTATCGCATTAAGCCTTGGCAAATGGTGTTCATCATAGCTGTGGTGTCTTTTAGCATGCTAATACTCGCCTTTTAGATTATGTCCATTTGCACGCTCAAAGAACGTGGGGAGCTAGCTGTTTCCCTTTCATCTCCGTCTGAGATGCAATCAGTTTTTAACGCGAGCAAAAAGGCAATTTAAGGGAGAGGATGAGAGAAGCTAATGCAAGTTATCCCTCATGCTAAAATTCTAACTGATAAAGGCTGACCTTTTGCATACAACGGGGAAAGTGATTGAATGTGTTAATGAGTGAGTTAGTGTATCAGTGAGTGAGCAACAGGGTGGATGATTGAGTTATATAGAGAGCCGGTGTGTGAATATGTGAGTGCGAGAGTGCAAGCAGCTTACAGTAAATGAATGCTCAAATCTTTAACGATTATAAGCCTCCAGAGAAAAACTATACTCGCCTCAGGTATTATAAATGGATGAATTCATTGCTTTTAATTCAGTAGCTGTGGCCCACCCCTGGATTTGCTGAGGATCAGGTCCTAATCAAGGTGCCTGTGAGGCACACTGCACAGGATCCAGCCACGACGCACCAGCCAGAGAATGCTGATTCCTCAGTTTCATTAAAGACATGTTCTGCCCTACAGCCCCTTAATCAAAATCTAGCAGCGGTCAATACTTCATCCAGGATCCATTACAGTGTCTCAGGTAAGAGCAATTACCTTTGGTGGTGGTAGTGGTGGGGGGGGGGGACAACAGGGGAGGGGGTCACAACGCTCCGGAGAAGACAGAGCGATTGCAGGGCCATTTTAGAGGAGCAGATTGCTCTAAGTAAATACACTGATTCATTATAGAGAGGAGGAGAGTATGAATCCTACATTTTATCTCTGACTCTACCCAGCGTCTCTCTCATCTGTTTCCCGCTTCAATTTACCAACTGTGGCAGAAATGGAGTGATTCATTGACAACCCTATCTACCTTGGAATACACATGTCTTTGAATGCCGGACCCCCCCCCCCCCTTGTGGTGACAAGAGTGTGAGCAAGTGTTTCTGTATGTTTGTGTATTAGGTAAGGAGCGGTTTGAGCTATTAATAGGGCCGAAATGATATACAGAGAGGAAGTGGGTGCTAGGAGCGCAAAGAGATAAATATGGAAATATGGAAATGTACGCACTGGATTAAAATTTGATGAATTTCAAACAAAATTCCACCTCCACCATCAGTTTTTCTCCCGTAAGGATGTTGTGCGCGCTTGTGTGTGTGTGTGTGTGTGTGTGTGTGTGTGTGTGTGCGTGTCACTCTTGTGCAATTAGCTTCTGAATTCACGCTTGACTGATTGTGAAGCTTAAATCCTCGAGCCCAGAGGAAAACTGCGGTGTACAGGCCGCCTGCGCCAGAGTTGTTAGGGTTTGTAATTGCAAGTTTATGGGTTCACAGGCCGGTAAATCTGCCCATGTACAGCTAAACGCTCCAGCGAGCTAACCTTAGCATCACTCCTGCTCACTCCCACCAACCATGACAAGTCTTAAAGCTCTGGGTTTCTCTGATATTAAGACACGGGGGTGGGGCAGCATGGCACACAAATGTGCAAACGCCAGACACGTTGCATGTGTGCGTCAGACAAAGTCTCACAGGAAAAGCAGGGTAAAAAAAGGGTATAACATTCAGTTTACCACCAATGTTTTTATTCTCGCAAGTGAAAAGAAATCTAGCAAAACCTAAAGATGTCGATAGTCTCGTTTGAATAGCAGAAAGAAGGTTTCTACTTTAAAGGCCTACCAAAACATTTGTCGGGCAAGTGAGTGGTTTGGATGAAAGAGAAGATAAAGATTAAAGAAGGTGCTTCATTATCAAATCAAACCTTAGCTCCTTCCTTTCATGTACCCCAACCCCCGCGCAAAAAAAGCAGACACTTGCAGGAAAACTCACACACATTACCTCACTCCACCTACCCATACCCAGCCACCCACCCACACACACAGACACCGACATCCTTGTACAGACCCACACGCACCTTTTTTTGGGCGGCCTCTTGGGTGTTAATCTAATACAAGTTTTTTTCTATTTTTTCTTGGCTTTGATGTCTTTTACTTTCTCCGCCCGCCAAAATCACCTGGGAAGAGAACACCTATCAGGCTCCCAGGCTGTCAGCCATGAGCGACAGAGGCCAGCGATTAATTTCACCTAATCACCGTCCCAGCTTGATTACCAGCGGGAGCCGCTGACCTGAATGACATTTGTGCAACGTCTTTCATGAGTGAAAACAGCCCTGTTATGTCAAAGATAAGCAATTTGCTTTTATTTTGTGCCAAGGGACAGCGAGAGACAGCGGGAGAGAGAGCAACAGAGACAAAAGGAGGAAAAGGGGGGTCGAGCATGTAAAAACCTCTAATCTGCTGCTCTCCAGATGCAGGGTTAATAAGGTGATCATACTGTATAGCAGCTGTCTCCTGCAGTTATTCAAAATAAGCACGACTTGCTCTCGTTGTAGAGGATTTTTTTTTTGGTAGAAATATGGGCATGAGGCACAAGCGATTAGAGAAGTTATTACTTGGCAGCTTGCCCTGTGAAGGACCTCACCTTCATGCCTCTTTTTTAGAAGCTGGGGTTTCAAAGCAAATTCTAAAAATGGTAGAGTCACCTCCACATAAATAGGAAGCAATAAGAGGGGAATTTATATTCTGGCTCTTTAGACATTCTCCAACCAGATTAAATGTCCGTCAATGGCATCTGTGTCATGCGAATAGTGGAGTTTGTGTGATTTATAAAAATATCCCTACTAGCTGCTTTTAAAAAAATGCCTCAGATAACAAAATGAGACAATTCAATGTCTGAGATGTTTCCATGCTGATGCATAATGCGTGGGATTAATGTACTGTAAGAAGACCTAAAATAGCAAACAATTTGCCAAATCTGTATACTATGCGTAAACACATTACATGAAATAAGACAGCACAAATAAAACATTGTGTGTAACTTCAGTTTGTTGAATGGTGTGCTTTAATGCATTTCATTTATGTAGGTCAAAAGGTTAATAAGCCATATTTTTTGATACATAACATCCACCTCATGTGGAGGCCTCTGATGGAGTATGTGAATCCAACATATAATTTACTGTCAGAACATTTCCTTTCCCTCCATCTCGCCACCCCTTGGCAACAGTGACCTCTATCTCATGGCTACACTCCACAATAACTAGCTCCTGCTAGCTGTATCTATTTGGTGTCAGCTGTTGCTTCATACTAAAGTGTGATTGTGGTGGTGGATGGATGTGTTTGGAGGGTGGGCGAGGGCACGATGCATCTATTTCTGCAATAAGTCCACTCTGACGACGGCGGCTGTGTAACAGAGATATCTCAGTAAACTGAATATCATTCTCCTAGACAT
>CM022481.1:10496650-10573268 GCA_011952105.1 Coreoperca whiteheadi
GGGGGGTGTTCGCGTGTGGGGGGGCTCTTTTTTTTAAAACTGAAGGGGGGGGTTAAAAAGGAGGCTGGTGGGGGGGGGGGGGGGAGGGCGTTTGCTTTTGGGGGGGGGGGGGGGGGGGGGGGGGGGACAGCAGGGGGGGGGGTCACAACGCTCCGGAGAAGACAGAGCGATTGCAGGGCCATTTTAGAGGAGCAGATTGTCTAAGTAAATACACTGATTCATTATAGAGAGGAGGAGAGTATGAATCCTACATTTTATCTCTGACTCTACCCAGCGTCTCTCTCATCTGTTTCCCGCTTCAATTTACCAACTGTGGCAGAAATGGAGTGATTCATTGACAACCCTATCTACCTTGGAATACACATGTCTTTGAATGCCGGCCCCCCCCCCCCCCCTTGTGGTGACAAGGTAAGGAGCGGTTTGAGCTATTTTAGGGGATTATACAGAGAGGAAGTGGGTGCTAGGAGCGCAAAGAGATAAATATGGAAATATGGAAATGTACGCACTGGATTAAAATTTGATGAATTTCAAACAAAATTCCACCTGGATTAAAATTTGATGAATTTCAAACAAAATTCCACCTCCACCATCAGTTTTTCTCCCGTAAGGATGTTGTGCGCGCTTGTGTGTGTGTGTGTGTGTGTGTGTGTGTGTGTGTGTGTGTGTGTGTGTGTGCGTGTCACTCTTGTGCAATTAGCTTCTGAATTCACGCTTGACTGATTGTGAAGCTTAAATCCTCGAGCCCAGAGGAAAACTGCGGTGTACAGGCCGCCTGCGCCAGAGTTGTTAGGGTTTGTAATTGCAAGTTTATGGGTTCACAGGCCGGTAAATCTGCCCATGTACAGCTAAACGCTCCAGCGAGCTAACCTTAGCATCACTCCTGCTCACTCCCACCAACCATGACAAGTCTTAAAGCTCTGGGTTTCTCTGATATTAAGACACGGGGGTGGGGCAGCATGGCACACAAATGTGCAAACGCCAGACACGTTGCATGTGTGCGTCAGACAAAGTCTCACAGGAAAAGCAGGGTAAAAAAAGGGTATAACATTCAGTTTACCACCAATGTTTTTATTCTCGCAAGTGAAAAGAAATCTAGCAAAACCTAAAGATGTCGATAGTCTCGTTTGAATAGCAGAAAGAAGGTTTCTACTTTAAAGGCCTACCAAAACATTTGTCGGGCAAGTGAGTGGTTTGGATGAAAGAGAAGATAAAGATTAAAGAAGGTGCTTCATTATCAAATCAAACCTTAGCTCCTTCCTTTCATGTCCCCCAACCCCCGCGCAAAAAAAGCAGACACTTGCAGGAAAACTCACACACATTACCTCACTCCACCTACCCATACCCAGCCACCCACCCACACACACAGACACCGACATCCTTGTACAGACCCACACGCACCTTTTTTTGGGCGGCCTCTTGGGTGTTAATCTAATACAAGTTTTTTTCTATTTTTTCTTGGCTTTGATGTCTTTTACTTTCTCCGCCCGCCAAAATCACCTGGGAAGAGAACACCTATCAGGCTCCCAGGCTGTCAGCCATGAGCGACAGAGGCCAGCGATTAATTTCACCTAATCACCGTCCCAGCTTGATTACCAGCGGGAGCCGCTGACCTGAATGACATTTGTGCAACGTCTTTCATGAGTGAAAACAGCCCTGTTATGTCAAAGATAAGCAATTTGCTTTTATTTTGTGCCAAGGGACAGCGAGAGACAGCGGGAGAGAGAGCAACAGAGACAAAAGGAGGAAAAGGGGGGTCGAGCATGTAAAAACCTCTAATCTGCTGCTCTCCAGATGCAGGGTTAATAAGGTGATCATACTGTATAGCAGCTGTCTCCTGCAGTTATTCAAAATAAGCACGACTTGCTCTCGTTGTAGAGGATTTTTTTTTTGGTAGAAATATGGGCATGAGGCACAAGCGATTAGAGAAGTTATTACTTGGCAGCTTGCCCTGTGAAGGACCTCACCTTCATGCCTCTTTTTTAGAAGCTGGGGTTTCAAAGCAAATTCTAAAAATGGTAGAGTCACCTCCACATAAATAGGAAGCAATAAGAGGGGAATTTATATTCTGGCTCTTTAGACATTCTCCAACCAGATTAAATGTCCGTCAATGGCATCTGTGTCATGCGAATAGTGGAGTTTGTGTGATTTATAAAAATATCCCTACTAGCTGCTTTTAAAAAAATGCCTCAGATAACAAAATGAGACAATTCAATGTCTGAGATGTTTCCATGCTGATGCATAATGCGTGGGATTAATGTACTGTAAGAAGACCTAAAATAGCAAACAATTTGCCAAATCTGTATACTATGCGTAAACACATTACATGAAATAAGACAGCACAAATAAAACATTGTGTGTAACTTCAGTTTGTTGAATGGTGTGCTTTAATGCATTTCATTTATGTAGGTCAAAAGGTTAATAAGCCATATTTTTTGATACATAACATCCACCTCATGTGGAGGCCTCTGATGGAGTATGTGAATCCAACATATAATTTACTGTCAGAACATTTCCTTTCCCTCCATCTCGCCACCCCTTGGCAACAGTGACCTCTATCTCATGGCTACACTCCACAATAACTAGCTCCTGCTAGCTGTATCTATTTGGTGTCAGCTGTTGCTTCATACTAAAGTGTGATTGTGGTGGTGGATGGATGTGTTTGGAGGGTGGGCGAGGGCACGATGCATCTATTTCTGCAATAAGTCCACTCTGACGACGGCGGCTGTGTAACAGAGATATCTCAGTAAACTGAATATCATTCTCCTAGACATGTGATACGAGTGTGAGCAGCTTCGTATGCTGCACCGCTCTCAGTGCTGTCGGGGGGGGGGGGGGAGGAAAGGAAGGAGAGGAGAGAATCCAGAGAAAAACTCATTCAGTAGGTGTGTGATATCTGAATGTGGCAGTGTAACCCACTTATTTATGGTGAGAAACACAAACAGTGACTAGACACATCACACAATAAGAAAGTGTAAGTGCATCTCAACTCATAATTATATATACACACATATTTATCTATCTATATATAGAGAGAGAGAGATATGGAGAGAGAGAGAGAGAGAGAGAGAGAGAGAGAGAGAGAGAGAGAGGCCAGGTTAGTTGTTCTCCTGTTTTCAGTCTTCATGCTAAGCTAACTGGCTGTTAGCTTCATGTTTAAAGTACAGACATGAAAGTGGTATTGATATTGTCATCTTACTGTATTTCCCAAAATGTTGAACTATTCCTTTAATTTCACCAAGGCACTTGCAATAATAATGATGGTCTTTCGTGATGGATCACTGCATGTCAGTGTTATTAACAGTGTATCCTTTTTTATTGCTCATGATACTGAGAGTATTATATATGTTATATTATATATCTCACACATCTATGGATATTATTCCAAATCTATTTTTATCCAAAAGGCATTATTTGATATGATTTTTTACATATTCCTCTCAAGCCAAACCTCTGACTATTATATATAAGCACTATATTTAGGCACCTCAGCTAAAAATTTTTTGCTGATTTACTGAGTTTTAAAACATTTAACTAGGTTTCATGTAATTTAAAAAAATGTCTTTGTATATTTATTCAAACTTCCTTATGTATCTCGATATGTATATACAGTATGTGTGTATGTACTGTATATACAGTATGGTCATTTTGATAATGTTTTGAATTGTGTTTTTTGTGAACTTGGAACTAATCATGATTTCATGAATTTCATGAGTGTAATGATGAGATATCTTTGCAGATTTGGAAAAATCTTAATCTTAATTAATTTTTAAAAAATATTTTTGAAATATATTGGTGAATACACATTGTTGGTATTTTTGCATAAAGAGGTTATGGTCACAAAGCTTCTTGCACTCAATCCTGTAATTACTATTGTGACATGCATTTAACTCGCCCCATGTTTTTTTAATAAGAATGATTAAAAATGTAGTGCTCAAAGGGAAAGCAATGGAAGAGATGTGCAAATATTGTTCACATGCTTTTAGAAACACATTTTTAAACACATAATTTCCTACTTCTGTAATGACCTGAATATCACTGGCATTTACCATTTCTAAATTTTGAAAAAAAAGCAAACTGACAAATGAATCCGTATTTTTGTTCTGGTTGCATCAGTTGAACAATAATGAATATCCAAATTCTTGAGGTGTAATAATAAAACATTGCAGGTTTATTAAGGTAGGTGGCTTTATGTGTGTGTATGTGTGAGTGTGTCTTGGGCAAAATTCATTACAAAACTCCCCTTCCAGGCTTTAATATTTGAAGTTTGGAATTTAAATGTAATCAGTGGGTCAGTTGCCAGGGGTCGAAACAACAGTTTTAATACACTGTAAAGAGGCAGACCTTTGGGATTGGGGGTTTATAAAGGCTACTCTTCTGTCTCTGCCAGGAACACAGCGAGGGGGAGTTTGGACAAGCTGGGTTAAGGTTTGGAAAGGGCAACACACCACCCCTGCCATGGCTGCTGTTTGGCATGCCTCTGTGGTACTGTGTAACAAGAATGAATTATTCATTAAGCATTTCCACATTCCTGTGTTATCTTTAGCTTAAATTTATTGGTGGGGGGGGCGCCTTCTTTCCTTTCTCCTTTACTTGTCTCTCTCTCGATCCTTCATTGGAAATGCATTGAGCATTAAGGCAATGGTAACTAACTCCCTCTCAGAGGCCACAGTGATCACGAATGGTTAAGTGTAATTACTGCCAATTAAGGTAGCAATGCAGAATGGAGTCAAGGGAGCGATAGTGAATGATACAGCATGCTACAATGTTGGTAGTAGAAAAGCCTAAATGGATATAGAGGACAATGATCTTGTTAGCATTGCAAGAAGATACTCTAATATATAGTAAAGTGGGCTTGTCCCCTAGAGTTACTGACTGCTAATGTGTAAAAAAAAAAAAAAGAAAAAGATTTAGATAATGTGCAGTATGGATGTAAAAAAGCATTTTATTTGTGCTATAAACAAACTTCCACATCTTAAAGATAGACTTTTGATTGCTCTTTTTCCCTTCAAGTCAAATGCAAATAGATGATGTTTAAGCTCAAACAGTGGATGATGTTTCCCTCTAGCCAGATGAAGTCATTCTGCACTTTAACTGTTCTGTGCTGTTGAAACTGTTGCTTTAAGAGCTGGAGCTGTGTTCAGGAAGCTGCAGTCCACTTAGGACTGCTGAACCTCCATGTTCCTCAGTGACAGTGCTTTTCCAATTATGTTGTCTTTGGAGGAACACTGGTTGCCTGTAGATGTGTGTACAAGTCTAATGTTTGTGTGTGTGTGTTGGAGGGGAGGGGGAGGGGGGGTTTGTACATGTGGACAATGTGTGAGATAAATGGAGGGGCAGACGTCAGCACGCTCACAGCAGAGCCTGCAACCCCTTACTTCCTCCCAGTGATGGAGATGAGGAAATAATGATGCCCAGTTCTGCTCTGTGTGTGTGTGTGTGTGTGTTAAGGGGTGAGGAGTAATGAATCTCCTCTTCATCCTCTCCCTTGGACAGTAGTGTCTGCCTCAGCCCATCTCCTCTCTAATTCATCTCCCTAGAAAACAAACAGGCCACAGACCACTGATCTACAAAACAACAACTAGAAAGCCACCATTAGAGTTGGAGGCAAAGCACCAGTGACATGATGGAGTTCTTTTCTGGTTCCGGCCTAATAACCTTCTCCTTTGTTCGGTCTGGACAAAGAGCGACCAAGGACGGAAGAAATTTCCTGAATAATGATTTGATAGCGTTTTCTTTAAATAAAAAAAGTTGACCATTCATATTTCTGCTAAGGTGACAGGCTAATTTTTTTTCAAATTCAATAATTATGATAACATTATTAACAGTATTCTCATGTAATTTTAAAAAAGCAACAAGTGTATCCTAGTGGCTTTGTTGGATATAGACATGTGACATGTAGGATATAGAAGCTGTTTAAGTGTATGTGCGTGTGTAATACAGAACATGAAAAGGCACTGACTTAAAAGAATTCCACATGTTGTGGTGTTGTATCAAAGAAAATAACAAGATATTTAATTCATTATTTTTCTCGACAGCAGGCTGGCTTCCAGGTGGCTGATGCTTGTTTGACCACTGAGGTAATGTCTGATGTACGAGGGCACCCTGCATTTCTTTAGAGACACCATAAAATTGGCATTGAACGTCCTGGCAAACAGAGAATCTATAAATGGTGACCTCATACTGTATCAGCAGGTGTGAACATCAGATCTAACCAACAAAAACATCATATATTTATTAATAGCCCTGCCCTTTGGTCGTTATATCAAGTGAAATACTTTCTTTAACCGATATTCCATTGGTTCACACTTTAGAATGATCTCTCACTGCTTTATTTCCTGCCGCAACATCCTGTTTCAACAGAAATTAGATTTTATGTACATCTTTAATGCACGCCTCTAGTGTTCTGTATGACGTTACATTTCATACAATCATTACTGATTCTCTTTATCTTTTCCATCAATCTCCCAAAAAAAAATTCAGTAAACAACTATTTAATTCCATGTCTCCTCTGTCTTCTTTGGTAATACTACACAAACCAAAGATCTGCATTAAACAATATTCTTCAATTGAATTTTGTCTAAGAAAATGTCAAGACTTCTAGCCTCATGAGAATTCTTCAGACAACATCGTATCATTCACAGGCAGTCTCTAAATACTTGATTTGCTCGAAAATCTCTGTGTTTTATCAGTGAGTAGAGCTGGAGATCAATATCATCATTGCTCTTCATGATTCATACTTTGTAGTCAGAGCTTGTAATGGGGATATTGTTGTCCATATCAAAAAATACTGGCAAAAAAAAGATAAATAATAACTAGCTGTCAATAGGGGTGTAAGCGGTACGTGTATTCATCCTGAACCGTTCGGTACCGGACGCTCGGTTCGGTATGTGACTTCTTCGGATCGGTACACCCTGTGATACAAACTATTACCGTCAAAATACTCTGTTAATGTCTACAACTCGCACCACGGAACAGACATTCAAGAGTACGAGTTTTACCCGGAAAGTTTTGGCAGCGCACCGGTTAGTCAAGCTCATGTAGTGTTGCTGCCTCGGAATGGCAAACACAAATGAGAGACCAGAGCTGTCCTCACTGACATAGATCCACTGTATGGGACCATTACTGTTTCCCAGTTAGTGACGACGGGCAGCTGTGAGTGTCAAACTCTATGCCGACAAGGTTCAACTGAAGTCGGGTCTGACTGTGGAAACACTTCAAACATGTCAATTACGACAGCATCACCCAAATGTGTTGCTTAGCAGAACAAGACAAAAATAGACTGGAAGGCGAGTCCTTCTCCCTGCAGAATTTAAGCATCTGGTCAAAGTACTTGAGCCACGCTACTATGTGCCTTCACGTGTGCGTTTTACTGAGTCTGTTGTGCCGCCCTGTATAAACCAGCGCAAGCTGCAGCTGTTCAGGATTTATCAACAGGTCAGTCTTACGATGGAGCATTACTGATATCACATTCACCCCATTCACACACTGATGGCAGGTGCTAACTGCTCATCAGTCCAAAGAAACTAATCTTTCACACACCGAAGGCACAGCCCTTAGAAACAATTTGGGGTTCAGTGTCTTGCCCAAGAACACCACAACAGGATCGGAAACCAGGATCGAATGGCCAACCTTCCGATTGGTGGATGACCCGCTCTGACACTAAGCCACAGCTGCGAAAAATAAAGGTTTTGTTTTCCCTGCTGTACCGATAACGTACCAAACTGTGACCCAAAAACCAAGGTACAAGCTGTGGAGTTTGTGTACTGTTATACCCCTAGCTGTCAGAGCATCATCTGTGGCCTTTCCTCGCCCAGAGAGAAAATGTTAAGAATGAAATTACAAGATAAGATGTACAAGATAATCACATTAGCATTCCCAACACAAACACAGTGTAGTACGTTTTAAGATCCTGATGGGGAGAAAAACAGAGGCAAGAGATGAGGTTGACTCCACTACTCTGATTAAGGGCCCCAAGTCCTTGAAAGAGTAATGGGCAGTCGTGAACTGGCTTTACCTCCATTAACCAAACCAGCAAACATTTACATAATGTACACATAATGTGCTGATTCATTCTGTCCTGATTCAAACAAGGCTCAGATAACTCACCGTGGCTGTATCACACCATTCATCACACCAGGTCATTTACATCCAAAAGCACTTAAGAACCGCTGCACATATATCTTTGTCTACATACATTATGGGATCTTTTCATAAGATTGTATAATACATCACCTCATATCATAGGACCACATCATTCTGAGATACCAAGATGCCGTTCTTCAACATTTTTGGCACATGACTCTGTTTTTAGCCCCAAAATTGATGATGATGTCATGTGAGGTTTCTTGAATTCAATTTTAAAGAGCATGGAATAAGCTCCAAATGGATGGTACAAGAATTATGATATATTTCACACTCATTTTTTTATTTTTTATTTTCCTCATGTCTGTGCGTTCTACAGTCCAAAAACTATGCACAGCAGGTCTGTCAAGCTTTTGATTTCTCCACATGTCAAAGCAGTATGAATGGCGCTGTAATGGTAAATGGACTGTACTTGTATAGTGCCTTTCTAGTCTTCCGATCACTCAAAGCGCTCCAAGTAGGCGATCACACAGAGACGCACCACCACAGCCACAATCGCTTCATAAACGCCATACCAGCGGGTACGCCTGTGGAGCAGTTAGCTGCTCAAGCAACAGGAAGAAAGTGGTAAAGTAGTAAAGCTCGACCTCTTGCTTGATTTGATTGGCTGCCAGGACAAAGTTTGATATTGACGTGTGGTGCATCTCCGCGCCTTACGCTGAAAAGTTGAGAATATCAAAATTTTTATGCAGGTCTTAAAACCGCCAGGATCACCAAAATGCAACGAGTGGCCCAAGAAAGGAGCGCATACCATACTAAAGGAAAATAATGGTCGACATGTTTCTTGCGGCACATCTCTGTTCATTCACTTTATTCACACACTGATGGCATGTGCACATCAGAACAAAGAAACTAATCATTAACACACACTCACAGACAAGGCACAGCCTTCAGTAGCTTGCCCATGGACACTTGGCTGGGGGAAGCCAGGATCGAACCGCTGATCTCTAGATTAGTGGACGAGCCGCTCTACCTCTAAACCACAGTCGTCCCAGAGTTTCACTGTAGTGAGAGCTAAACTAAGTATTTAAAGAGTTTCGAGGGTGGTGTACTTTTTCAGCCTTTTCCAAAACCAAAAAAAAAGAGCAAAAGTGTAATCGCTGGATAAAACAGTGTTTTTGTCTGCATTAACTGAAAATGTTAGCATGCCCAGCTAACTAGCTTACTACCCTACAATAGAAATTGAGTGTTACTTCCAAGTCCAAGGAGCTTCTCATCAGCTAACTACTGTTTGTGGGGTCACAACTTGCACATCCAATGTGCAGTAGCCTATTTCCCCACAGTGTGGATGCTATCAGAGTTTAAGCCAACATTAGCGGCTCTTTACACTGCAGCAACCCCAGCAACATTACATTTAGTGAAAAGAATCGGTTTGAAAACACAAACAAAGATGTAAGCTGACAGTCAGAATGCAAGCTTACGTGTGGTTGCTATAGTCTCGAAAAGTAGAATGGGATATCCATTAGGGAAGAATCACCTGAAAATACTAATCGTTGTGTTTTCGTTACCTTAGAGAAAATACATTTGCACCACCATGTTGCTACAGTAGGCCAGAACGGACAAACCAATCTCTGGCTCTAGATAGCGTCTTTCGCGGGAGTTTCACGGCCACCATAGTTTATCCTATATGCATTGAATGGGAGGGTGAGACGAGCGGTATTAAAATGGTTGCAAACTGCAATTTCACTGCTAGATGCCACTAAATACTACATACAGGACCTTTAAGAGTAGGCTTAAGATGTTCCTTTTTAAATAAAGCTTATGGTTAGGGCTGGCTCAAGTGAGTCCTGAGCCATCCCTTAGTTATGCTGCTATAGGCCTAGATTGCCGGGAGACTTGCTCTCCTCCTCTCTCTGCTGTTCTTTTATTATGTTTATTGTTTTCTTTTCTTTTTATGTATTTGTTATTACATTTTATGTTTGTTTGGTATTTTATCCTGTTATCCAGTACTTTGGTCAACAGTGGTTGCTTTAAATGTGCTATTTAAATAAATTTGACATTGATATTTGACATAATATTACAACTAACATTACTTTGTTATTATTTATAAATTATATGTGGAATTTGCATTGTGCTACTGTATTCTCTCTCTCTCTCTGGCCACCCACCACTGAGTCTGGTTTTGCTCGAGGTTTCTGCCTCTTAAAAGGAAGTTTTTCCTTGCCACTGTTGCCAAGGTGGGAATTGTTGGGTCTCTGTAGATAATCTTATAAAGAGTACGGTCTAGACCTACTCTATAGGAAAAGTGCAATGAGATAACTTCTGTTATGAACTGGTGCTATATAAATAAAATTGAATCTCACATTTTTCGATATCATACATATGATACATGGAGTAATTACACAGCAGTACAAGAACAATTCTATTACATGTCTGGTGAGTATGTTGACTTTTCCTGAGACATGTTGCTGGTTAGCTGGAAACGTTAGAATTTAAGCCTCAGACGTTCAACTGACTATTGTAGCTAACATTAACTCAAATAGTTGCCTAAAACTGCTAGTGGCAGTTGTAATTTAAGCCTCTGCCTGAAATCAAGAACCTATTGTTTCAAAAACTACTAAGAATTTAGAGTATAAATCTGCCACCATTATCCCTGTAAACTGCATATGTGCCATGCGAGAACCAAAAGCTTGACATAAGTAACATAGTAGGGTGAGGGTGGCTGAGCATGTAGTGGCTCTAAATTATCCATAGTTGTGAGTATGTGAGTGTGCCCAGCTTTTACCCAGTGTAACCCAGGTTTCAACCCCCTTGACCATCAAACAGGATAAGCAGGTATAGAGGATGGACCAGTGGATGGGTCGTCTGTTCTTTTATCCATGAAATTGTCAGAATAAAAGCATTATGATAGAAGATAGTCCTCCAGTTAGCAATTATATCTTCCTTCAATCTGAGTTATAACTCAACCTGTTGAACCTGCCTCCAGCACCGGCATCATCCAACTGAACCCACTAATCAATCAGCTCCCCCGAGATCACCATCCCACACACTTCATTCTGCATTTACCCAAATATATTACCTGGTCACTTTAAAAAATAGCCTCTCCAGGGTATAGAAATACAAGTGCAAATACCATTAATGAAGGGATACAGGAGTTAATAGGAACTGCTTGAGCTTCAGTCAAAACTCAATTTTTATCACCATGTACTGTGGCTCTGAGTCATGTTTTCTCCCAAACCTCTACCTTCTCCTGCTCTGCGCACACATTTACTTGCAGCAGGGCGGTACGAATTGGACACCTGATGAGATAGGATGTGCCAGTTATACTGACTGACTGGATAAAGCAAAGCCAGCATGGCCGCTAAACAAACACCATCAGCTGCTGTTTGGTCTCTGAGCTCCTTCATGAACTCCATCGATGGAAGGCAAACATAAAGTAGACACGCTTTCTCAAGTCGTCCTCACACCGCATGCTGTTGCACAGCATTGCACAGCTGAGGAGGCGTATGCCAAGACAAGTTAAACCTTTGACATGTGTGTGTGAGTCAGGACCTCACCGGTGGAAAGTGTGTTCATGCATAAGCATGTGCTTGAACCCAATAGGCAGCCTCTATTTTTGTTTCCTCTCGCACGCATGAGCACACAAAGAAATGGACACACACATTTGCGCGTCTCGAAATCTAGATGGAAGCTACTGTTGCCAAAAAAATGATACGAGCCATGTGCCGACAAACATACAGTATCCTCATTAAAATTCTCTGGCTTCTGCACCAGCAGTGTGGAATAAGGGCTGTGTAAGTCCTTCCAGAGATAACACAGAGAAAGCAGACTATTGTCTTATTCTAATCCTTCTTTTGAAGGAATGCAGTGAGAAATATCAGGGTAGATGTGTTTGAACGCTTCAATAAAATGATATCCACAATCCAGTGGGTTGTTTCACACAATGTATGCACCACCTGATTCTTACTATTTCACAGCCACTGACAAACTGGCACTGGCTGACTAGGCAGACAACATTAATATCATCTGCCCAACATTAGCATATGGACAAACAGTACAAAGTGCTTTTTCTTTCCAGAGAACACTGGAAAACTTGGCTGCACGTTTTTTTTTTTTTTCTCCGCACTGCTCTAATCTCTGTGTTCTCAATTTATTCAGTTGTGCCGGGCTTGTTCAGACCATTTTAAAGTGAGTTTTAAAGTGGTCCTTTATCACAACCTGTACAGTAAATGCTGACCTGGACTGAGCAGGTTTAAGGCACAGCAATTCGTTTTCCATTTGCCCATTAGCTGAAATCATTCTGTTTCACTCTCTCTGAGTTCATTTGACAACCTGTATATTTGGGCACCAATAATTGACTTGAAGATTGTGCTGTTTATCGCTGGGAAGTGGAGTTGTATGGTATTCATTCAGCAGATTAATATTAGGGTGCAACTAACGATTACCTTCAGTATCGATTAACTTGTCAATTATTTTCTCAGTGAACTGCTTTGAATACATTCAACTTTTAGTCTACAAAATGTTAGAAAATTGTGAAAAATACCCATCAGAGGTTCACAGAGCCCTAGATGGTGTCTTCAAATTGCTTCTTTTGTCCAACAAACACATTCTTTTAAAATAATATGAAACACAGATAAGCTGCAAAACCTCCCACTTGTAAAACTGGAACCAGCGAATGTTCACAGAAGGCACATCCTTGATTGCAAAATGAATGATGAACATTGTTGATTAATGCTTTTTTCGATTGACAAATTAATTAATCAACTACCATTTCAGCACCATTTACTATTGTTTATATCAATAGTATGCATTTTTAAAAGCAGTATAAATTCATTAACAACTACTACTTCATGCCCCTGAACTCAAACTATTTCTAACCTAAGTTTGTTTGTGGTCGGTGGACATTTTCTGGCCGCCTCCCTGCCTGAACTCTTTTAGATGTATTGTGCTGGCGATGGTCAATGAACTCTGAGTCTGCAATAAGCTGCCCCATGTAGAACTCTTAAGCCCTCCTCGATCAGTCACTCAATGAAACATTAGATGCTGCGGCAAAATAATGCAGCTGAAATTAAATGAAAACACTGAAAAGACTCCCCTGTAGGAAAAAGAAGTGAGCATCTTAAGCTTAAAATCGATCAGTGTAGGAGTTGGGCAACTTTGCAGAGGGCCTTCCCCACAGACCTAACTGCTGACAAACACAACTGAAGTGTCAGCAGGTATAAAATGTGCTTAGATGGACTTCTGAGCTTTGTAAATACGTTAGCTTTGAGCTGGCTATATAGCTAATATCAGCTCCTCTGGGCTGCAGAGGTCAGTTATTACCATTCATTATCCCTTCCTGTTTTCATCTGCTGCCCACAGTCAACTCCACAGAAAACTTTCACTGTCTGTTTGTCTGCATTTAGCCTTTCTTATTTCCTTCATTTCATTTAATTGAAACCGAGTCAAGCAGGCTGCGGCTGCCGGCTTTTGGAAAGCACACTTTGATCTAATAAGGTGCACATATAAATAAGATCTCTAGTGTTTATTTTGAAAATTGAAAACGGGACAAATAAATGGTCTCAAAACAAAACCAAGGAAGAGACGGTATAAAGGTCATTCAGGTTAGAAGCCTCTTAATGTGAAACATGCTGGGGCCCTGCATCTGGTTATGTAGACTATCTTCCCTTTGCAGTGATGGTGCAGTCCATTATAACTGTAGATGAAAACCGAGTGATATGAACAGAGACACACGTGCAAGATACACCTGAAAGAAACAGCAAAAATATTTCAAGGTGTCGTTGGGAGGTCCATTTCCAAAGCAGCAATTCTAATACTAATTAAAAATCAGAGCTGCAAACCACTAAAAATAGCATGTACTGCAGAGGCCCATTCACCCCCAAGGGACAGCTATAACTTTGCTCAGGAGGAATGATGTGCCTTTCCAGGATGTGCAACATAACACAATGCAAGCAAATTAAGTACGCACATACTGTGTTACAAGGCCAGATGCAAGGACATCATCAGGAAAACAATCTGAAATGCTACTGTGTAGAAAATATCTGCTTAATATTAATTTTGATTTCATCTCAGTATTTAAAGTTTTTTTGTACTTGTTTTCACTACTCCACCTTTGATGATGCAATTGTAACATAATATTTTACCACATGTATTATTTACATTAATAAAAAACTATATAACTCATATATTGTTATTATTGTATTTTCGATATTATATTTTATGCTCCAACAAGGTATTATTTTCCTCTTCTAGTATAAATATTTAATAGAACTGCATTTTTATTGTATAGTGTGTGCATATTACATATACTGCACATATTTAACATGTATACTTTATTATTATGTACTACTTATACCTATATAGATTAACTTATATTATACATAGTTCTCACATCATGGCTGCCAGAGTTGTAGAGATTTTCTGGATTTCTTTTGCACAAATATTTGCACGATTCACTTACATAACATCTAAGGTGTTGTAATGTATAACTTGTATATTCTTTTTAATGTCATGTCTCTGATTTCTTCAACTTCGTAGTCTGTCTTTATTTATTTATTCTCACCTCTTAGTCCATCTGTTTGCCTGCTAACATGTGAACTTCACCCTGGGGATCAATCATTCACCAAAATACATTGAGGATCCACGCTCTCTGATTATCCTCAGGTCTATCTCTGGTATGTTATCTGGCTTCCTTTCCACGTCTGCTCCTCCAGCTCTTTAGTGCAGCCAAGGTGAATTGGTGCACAGAGGGATCGTGGCTCTGACTGTCAGCTGCTGAAACGCTTTCAGCCCTTGCTCTGCTGCTCCACTAAGGCCTTCCACAAGCTTTCTAAACAAGTTTCAATTCCACAACCTCTGCCCGTGTCAGTCCAAATAAACAGATACAAGGATGTGGCTCACACACTGAGGGGCAAGAATAAGACAGAGACAGGAAGGAAAATATTGGCAGAGGAAAAGCAAGGAGAGACCCATAACAGCCAGAGAATTATTCACACAACTACAGACAAGAGGCCAGTGTTACCACTCAAAAATGCATCAAATGAACGTAGGTTTTCCTGGAAAGATGTCATGGACTGAAAAGGGCTCAAGTCCGTCTTATTTAGTGCAAAAACGTTCTGCTCCACTACCTCTTTCTTTCCTCTGTGACTGTAAATTGGATTTTTGCCAACAAATTAAGGGGAGAGAGGTCAAAAATTTAGAGATATAGCTTTTTTTTTCTTTTACTTTGTAGCTTGGTATAAAAAAGAAATCAGGGATTGAGCGCTACTGAGGGAGTGGAGACTGAAACAGTAGTGCAAAAATTAAGGAGGCGGCTGAGAGATCCTTCAAAGGTTCCAAAGACGTGATTTAAAATTTCTCTCAGCAGGATTTTTTGAAGCTGAAACAGTAAGATTAGAGATCTGCCTTTAATACAGTTGATTTCAATACACCTACATATTACTCATTGGATATAAGCTCCTTCTTGTTGGAGGTTGTCTGAGGGTCCAGCTGTGATGAAAGGGCAGCGACTGCCCTGTCTCGCCACTCTTTGACCACTCACGAGGTCAAATAAGACAATCAATGCTGATTTAATAAAAACGACAACACTAAATCACTGTTGTCTTTGATAAATGCTAATGAACCGTCACCATTTGTCATACAGATACTTAAATAAAGAGGCTTAACTTAGAGACAATGGTTGTGTAAGGATAATAAAAGCATTTTATCTTAATTTACATTCTCAGGAGAGCACAGGGTTCTTTTTGGGTGCCCTACCTGTTAATACCTACATTTTCATTTACAGCAGATATATGGAATGTTGCTATATTGGGCTGTGAGGTTTCATGTTGTTACACGCTAATCAGCACTAATCGTCTGTGCTGCAGCTGTCTGGGTTCACAGTAAGATTTTTCTTAAGGAATTTTAAACATTTCAGGCAAATTTAGAAAATAATATTCCAGCACTAGTTTCATTTCACGTAATAGGAACTTTCCAAGGACTTTAAATTGATTTAATACTAAAGCATATATAGTGGTTAAATGTGCGCTGGCAGCTGCACAATAGTTAGTTTTACTCCACTGCTAAGACACTGACTTTGTTGCATAATCACAACTGTGACTAGAAACCTTTTCAGGGTCATGGCTCTCTGGAATGTGTCCTAGCAGAGAATTAGGCAGAAGACACCGTGGCCAGACCTCCCCACACGTAACACAAATACAGACTCTGAAAGTCACACCTTTGGGCAATTTACCATGTTCGATCTGCCTCATTTGGATGGCTTTGTAAACCAGAAAGAAACACATAATAACAGAGGGGAAAAAATTCAAACTCCACACAGAAAGGACCAAGACAAGACCAAGAAAGCAAACAGCTACGACCTTATTACTGTGAAGAGATAGTGGGCAATTGTGTTTGATGAAAATTGGGTAAAATCTTTAGTTATCGCTCTCTTAGCTTTGCAGTTTAAATGACGAATTAAAAATATCCATGATGCATCATGTCCAATTTTGTGCCATGTATATCACACTTACAGTAGACGTCCACCCTGATGGACTTGATGGCAGGGGATCCAAGGCCGTTCTCAGCCTTGCAGTAGTAGCGACCTCCCTGGGTCCTCAGGATTTTTGCAATGTGCAACGTCTCATTAAACACACTGGAGTCCTGGAAGCGGTCCGACACACTGCCGGCTGTCTTGGTCCATCGGATCTGGGAAGAAAAAAGGGTAGAAATTACTATACTTCCAGGGTTGATTTCAAGTGTTCATCTTCTGGTCTAGTATGCAAGAAATACAGTGAGGGGTCCAACACAGCTTCAGCAAGGAAGTAGATATATGGTATAAATCAAGATGATACTGTAAATTTTCAAATAAAAAATGGCATTCAAATAATAGCAATAGGCATGGCATGTATGAACAAAAAAAGGCTAGTCACTAATACAGGCCTGGTAAAAAACATTGAAGGGGTGCATTTACCTTTTCTCAAATAGCTCACATAGTAAATTCAGCATCATCTCCTTTCCCACAGCAGTCTGATACCAGTCTGCAGCTATAACGTTCGCTCTTCAACAGAAATATTATTTAGTAATTATTTCCAATCGCTTCGCCTTTTGAATTTCTTTTGATCGCTGTAAAGCTACCGTCAGTGACCTCATCACTTCCTGCACATTTTTCAAATTAAAAGCCTACCAGAGAAGGGAGGGGTTAAGCCCTTTGCACCACTGGAAGGCTTTTAATGTGAAATGCCTTTGCATTGATTAGTAGCTTAACACTGACAACTGACAACAACTAACTAGTGAAATATATCAGCATTTTTGTTTGTGAGAATAAACTCAGAGCAACTTATTTTATCAAGAGAACAGATAAGTATGAAGGAAGTGTTGAGGGTTGAGTTTGCATTAACAGCAAACAACATCAATAACCATGGCTGGGCAAGATGTTTAAAATATAATCTCAAGCTTCTGGATGCCCCTTTCACAATAAAGCAATTAGTGAACATATCAGTGGGTTTTTTTTCACTTTTGTTTGAAATAACACGAATAAAATGTACAATTAAACCAATCATCAAAGGTTTGGGCATTACTAAACGCATAATTCCTCACAGTTTGAAAACATTTGGCCTAAATTAAAAGAGAGACTCAGTTTGCTTGAACAACTTAAATGTTTACTTCAATAAGTCATAACAACTTGTAATCCTCATTTATGCCAAAGAACACAGGTAGCCTTTAGGCTAGCATTTTTACAGTGTATCTTTAGTGCCCTGTTTTTTATATGTTAAAACCAGGTCAGCTGAGAGCGAGACAAACGTCTTTCTTTCTTTTAACACTACATTTCCTTTGATTTTGGTCCTGGAGTCTTGTTGTCAAGTGAGGGTGCCAGGCAACCACCAGACTCCAGGAAGTTACTGCACCTGACCAAGAAATAGTCCGCCACGTAAGCCTCCACAAAACTACAATGTTTGGTTTTTAAAACTTCTTTTTTTTAAACAAACGAGATAAAAAATGTTACATATTACAAGTGACATTTAAAGGTGCTGGTGGAACAGATTTTGCTACCTTCGGACAGAGCCTGACTAGCTTTCCCCCCTGTTTCTGGTTTTATTGTAAGCTAAGCTAACCGGCTGCTCTCAGTAGTTTCATATTTATCTAATAGACATGAGAGTGGTATCAATCTTCTTATCTAACTCTCGGCAAGAATAACGTTTTTCCCAAAACATCAAACTATTCCTTTAAAAACAGGAGCAGTTCAGAAAATGGGCAAAAATATAAATAAATATGGCAATAAAACAGAAGAAATTAGAAATAAAGGTCTGTCTAATATGAGTCTGTTTCAAATAATGTTCTATTTCTCTCTAAAATGAAGTGAAGGCCATTATATGAGAATTTACAGTAGATTCAAATGAAGTTATTGTATGCGTGTTTACATTATTGTCTTGTGTTTCTGACACAAAATTGTGTTTAATGCAATGCTGAGGTGACTGATAAAGAATATCTTGTTCTTTTGTGAAATGTCACAGTACAAATGAGGACTTGAGAGCTAAAGATCTTCTTCTGGCTTCCCTCTTTCCTCTGTTCCACACAAGACTGACCTTAGCATGGCCTTCTCAGCGTGAGTACCTTTCACTAACTGATGAGACCCAGTTAGCCCATGGCATTGAGGTGTAATGAAAGGTGAAATAGTGTTACTCTCCAACATGAGGTTGTAATTGACTCTCCATCATCTCCCTCTCCTGTCCTCATTAAAGCATACAGCATGAACAGGTACTGTGACAACTCTGGCCTGGGGGCCACACAGCCAGAACCACGGAGCATAGAGCTCCATTCAATCCCTCATCCTAAGTAAGCCGCAGATGGACTGGCTTTGCCTGCAGAGCTTCACATATCTCTGTCTAGGCAGGGGAGGCTGTGAATTAGAATCCAATATCTCCACACTGTATGGTGTGGCATCATCTTGGATACTGATAACATCCCATTTTACCGAGATAGCATCAGATGGAACAGGGATATCATTGCAGGAGGGATGGGGATTGGGTGCTATCTTGGGAGCTTGCCACAGTGCTCCTCTAGCCGTGGGGTTTTAACCATGACGACTCCAGCCTGAAGGTTAGGACAGCTTGAAGTTTGGTCATTTTCCAAACAGACGGGAGAAAGGAAATGAAAGGGTGGGTTGCCTAAAACCTGATAATGGTGCCCTATTCCAGGGGCTTTTTTTTGGAGCTTGGGGCTGGAGGATGACAAGGAGAGGAATTCACATGGAGCAAAAGTTTATCAGAGGAGTTTCAGATTCTCTGACTTGCTTGGGGTGTTACTGTTCAGAGTGGCAGAAATAAATTAGCTATCCTGAAACTCAAAGACTGTGTGTGTGCTGTATTTCTCCCTTTCATCGACCTCTTACTCTGAAGAAATACAAAGTCTGTAGCCATACTGTGCTTCTGTTCCATCCCTTTATACAGACTTTAAGTGGATATATTACCATTAAAAATAAATGCCTCTAAATGAATACACTGCACTGAAAAGGCTTCACTTGGCCTGTTTCAAATGCATCAAGAGACACTGAGAGAAAGCACTCCATGACAAAGCCCAAAGTCAGCAACTGATCGATGCTAAAGCCCCACTGTTATAAATCTGGGGCCCTATTATAACAGTTAGGGACATCATGAGTTCAGCAAAACAAGCCCTAAAGTTAAATAAATTAGATGGAGCAAAGTTTTTGAATTCTGTGTCACTCTCCTACAGTGCTCTGGATCTCCTCATGCAAATACAAAGCAAGCTGGCTTATGGCGACCTCAGCAGAATTCAATATTCTCCCAGCTTAAACCTCCAGTCGTTTCCTTTGCCTTTTGTGTAAAGAGCTTTGAGTTTTAGGAAAGCGCAGTATCAATAAATGCATTGTTCGAGTGACACTAAGAAGTGGGTATTCAAATAACTCTTCATATTTTCAAAAGAAAAGTGCTCCTGTTTGTTTCACGGGGGCAGCAGATCACATTATTGGTGAGCTTTCAACTCTCCCTGTACCCTGAAGCTATTTCCATTCCTCCACTCCTTTGACTTTTTACATCTGAGCACCTCTACCCACAGGGGGAGTCCTGAAGTATGCCCGGTGAGAACAGTTTGACCCTCTTCACTCTCCTTAGTGCAATGCAAATACTCTTGATCTGAGAGGAGCTAGCGGATTTGAGCAATATGATAATTGCTCCTCTTAGCCCACTGGCAGCCTGGTTGAGTTTTTTGGCTATTTTTGCTGCTTCTTTCTCCTTCCTCAGCTGAAACTCATGAGGTGCCTGCAAGTATACGCTGGGGAAAAAGTCAAACTGCCCATGATGTACCACCCAGCCACTGTTTAATGGCAGAAATGTATTATTGCTGTCTGTGCCTTGCAATTGCGTGCATATATTATTACCCTAAAATATAAATGTGGTCTGATTTTCATATTTCCCCATATCATTTAGAAAAAAGCAGTTGTACATTCACATTTAGCATATTCTATTTTTAGAAAAGCCTTGAAAACATTACACCAATTTGTTCCACAGGGGGAACTAATGTCAACACAATAATAGTGCCATTCCCTTTTAAATCAGACACCCCCCATAGAAAGATCAACATTTGCTTAGGAAAGTAGAATCTCATATAGATTACTATCCAACTGAAAATCCCTGCAGTGTTTGAGACCACACAAGCTGCGATGTCACGGCAAGAACTAATTAAAATGCGCCCAGTGTCTGTTGTTATGCAGGGATCATATGCTGGAGCACGCGTCTTCGGTGAATCTCCCATAATGCCTGCTGTGACGTTGCGCTCTCCCTAACTACAGACTGGTTTCTAATTGCTTGCCATCTTTTCTTTTAGGCACTGATGGTGGTCTGTGCCGCTCAGTGGTGCAGCCAAGTGTGGCTGAGAATGACAATCAAGCGATCAGAAGACGCAACAGGGGGTCCAAATCACAAATCGTGAGTGCACAGACTCTACAGGTCTGTATCAGAAAATACTGGCCCTCGTAAAAACTGGATGACAATGTGAAACACGCCGCAGTGAAGTCTTTGATATTGAAATACAAAAACAGAAACCAGAATCGAATAGGAAATGCACACTGACAAACATAAAAAGACATAAATCAGCCTTTATTTGCCTTGGTGTTGAACTACATACAGTATGTTTGAGTGCTGCAGTAAAAGTGACTTTTAAGACAACTGAGTGTAAATGACTATGGTTGCATTGGAAAGGGTTTAGTTCAAGGGGAAACTCTAAGATAGTGCCCCTTCTGAAACCGCAGTTAGTATGGCAAACAGTGAAAAAGTAGAAGGCTAAATCATGTTCAAAAAAAGCACCATCTGCTAAAGACACCAGCACTGTAGGCTGACTGTCATGGGAGCATCAAACACAGATCACATAATCCAGTTGGTCTGTATAAAGCAAAACGTCCCAGGGCCTGAGGTCAGCTTATTTGTACTCGCTGACCCATGGCGCTGTGAGTTGAATCTGGCCAGCCAATAATTGAAACCAAAAAAAGGTGTTTGCAATGTGCTGTTGCTGGCTTTTGAAGCCTGGTACTCAAACAAAGTAGTGTGGACATAATGGATGGAGGCCAGGGCAGGGGAGACGGGGGCAGATGGCTTCATCATCAGGGACTCTTTGATGTCTGCCCATGGCATCAAAGACAATGAGTGAAGCTGGAGAACTGTGACCATTAAAGTATGAACAGATAAAGCTGTACATGTGTGTGGTGTTCTGATACAGAAACAAAGAGTCAAGTCAAGCCAATTCTATTAATATAGCCCAGTATCACAAATCATAATTTTCCTCAAGGGGCTTTACAATCTGTACAGCATACAACCCCTTTTGTCCTAAGACCCTCGATTCAGATAAGGACAAACTCGCCAAAAAAACATTTTAACGGGGAAAAAAGTGAGACAGTTATAAAAACAAAGGGAAAGGGAGTCTTTATATTTAACAGAGGCAGGGCTGAATCCAATATCAATTTTCGGTATTGATTATTCATTAATTTTCTGATTTCAAGAAAATTGTGAAAAATGCTCATCACACGTTTTCAGAAAACCCAAATGAGATCTTCAAATTGCATTGGTAGTCAATTTTCATTGATATAAAACACAGAAAAATGTCAAATCTTCACATTTGAGAAGCTGATGTTTGGCAGTTTTGCTTGATAAATGACAAGTTTTCAATTTGCAGCGGATTAACTTCATGTTCATCGACGACTTGATTAATAGACGTTTCAGCCCTAGATAGAGGGACATGAAAGAGATAGAGAATGGACATGTTTGTCTTTTCTAATGACATGAAAAGCAGGGAGACTCACCGGCATCGACAAAGATGTTTTCAAATGTTTTGTGAGTCTCATGCTTTTTCGACGGAGTGCCAATTCAGAGATGCAGAGACAAAGAGATTGAGAAGAAAAGGGTGGGGGTTTTCGACTCTTTATTTTTGATAGAGGTGGGGCTGCAACAAATTATTTTCATAGTGAATGAATCGACCAATTCATTTTCCATCTAATCAATTAATCCTTTTATCTATAAAATGTTAATAATGAGACCGAGGTGACATTTTTAAATTGCCAAGATACTGCCTTTTCATCTGGCGTCATCATCAATCAGATCAAGACTTTAATTTTTCAAATGCTTTGGGTTATGACCAAATGCCTGCGAAGCTAATGACATTCCCATGAGCCTCAACTGTACTTTGTGTTTAGTGCTAATTAGCAAATGTTAGCATGTTGTCTTTAGCATTTAGCCCAAAGCACTGCTGTGCCTAAGTACAGTCCCACACAGCCACCAGCATGGCTGTAGAACTATTAATTTATTATCAAAGTGACTGATGATTAATTCTCTGTTGATCGACTAATTTGTTCAACACATAGAAGGAAGCAACAGAGCAAGAAATGGACATGCTAGTGTTTTACACAGTGCTGAGAAGCAGAGAGTGAGGGAAAAGCACTGGCCACAACTAAGATTTTCTGTTTTATCCTTCTCCTCAGAGAGCCAAGTTCCACAAATCCTTCCAGTGACCTCTGCACTACACATCTATGAGAATTTGACTTCATTGCTCCCCCGAGCCTGCCAGATGCCAACAGTCCCAGTCTTCTTGCAGAGCCCATAGTAACACCTTGAAATGCCAAACCCACGAGGCACAGCGAAAAAGCACATATTATACGGTGTGCGGGTGACTGACAGGAACATATATTTATTTGACAATTAAATAGGAAGGCAGACAAGTGGTGCCGCTGCCATGAGTGTGTGTGTATTTGCATGCGTATGTGTGTGGTTTTATTATTAGAAAGCCTCTGTTTTTCCTCCGAGGTGGGTGGGCGGATGCGCATGGGGCTGACAGAGAGGCCCACTGTGAGGAAGCTGCTGCCTGGTTGGACTCAATCCAGAGACTCCGTCAGTGGTAAGGCCTGGGGGTGTCTATGTAATTTAAGAAGTGTGCATATTGATAGACATGTGAAGAATTAAATGGTAG
Source organism: Coreoperca whiteheadi (assembly GCA_011952105.1). Taxonomy (NCBI): domain Eukaryota; kingdom Metazoa; phylum Chordata; class Actinopteri; order Centrarchiformes; family Sinipercidae; genus Coreoperca; species Coreoperca whiteheadi. The sequence goes on from CM022481.1 coordinate 10,520,180, forward strand.
CGAAATTGCCAACCGTGGCCCCATTTACTCTGTGGTTGGTCCTTTGTGGTGCTGATGTTGTACTTGGCACAACACCCCTCTGTAAATGTATTATCATGGGAGCTAGTAGTATCTCAAAGTCATGGAAAGAGACTGAAATCTGGACAGTAAAGATGAAAAAAGCAATTTTGTGATTTGCTAATGCAGAACTAATTGCAGCCATTTACAGTGATTGAGGAGAGTGACTTGGCCCCCTGTGATATTGTGGTGCAGATGGAGGGTGGAGTTTAAGTTACTGCCGGTATGGAGGTTGTTCAAGGGAACTCAATAGAGAATGATTCCACAGATAGGAAAGACTACTTTCCCTTTAATCGTAGCTGTCGATCATAGGTGGCGCAGGGGCGGCAAAGCCCCAAATCTTTTACTGTTCATCACACGTGGCATTTTTTGTACTCAACCCAGATCATAGCTGTGTAGTAACCAATGTGTTTTGAGCAATGAGGTTGGAGCGAAGTGCCCCTCCCCCGTGCAGTCCCCCGTCACTGAAGCATCTTCCGGGAGAGTTTCCAGTGGCTGGCTTAAATGCCCCAACAGTCAGGCCACTAAAATGAAGCAAATAGTGGCTGTGGCTTGGTGGCAGAGCGGTCGCCTGCCAATCGGATGGTCAGCGGTTCGATCCCCCAGCCATGCGTCAAAGTATCCTTGAGCAAGATACTGAACCCCAAAATGCTCCCGAAGCTGCGCCTTCGGTTAGTGAATGTTTATTTGGATAAAAGCGTCTGCTAAATGACTTCATGTAAAATGTAAACAACACAAGGCGCTACATTTACTCAGAATTAAGTTGTGAAAGCTTGACTGTAAAACATGCAACAAATAAACACTTAAAAAGCAAGTCTTGGACATTTAAACGTTTCAGAAATCTCACCGACCTAACAGACGCTGCTTCGTCCCTGATAGTGATGATACTGAAGGTTTGAAGTCGCTATATTATTATATTTATCAACCAAAGCATGACCCCGTACTCATTCAAAGATTTAAGGGCTAAGTCCCGGATCTCCACCGGCCATAGAACCGCCCCTGGTGTAGATTTGGATACGGACGGTAGGACATGTCCCTACCGATGTCAAGGTGCTAAGGAATTATCCCAACCAATATTTTTAATGATCTCATGGAGGACATGAGTTCCTTTTTTCAAAGAAACCAACACCTTAGCTAATAAGAATTCTCTGTAATCACGGATAAGCAAACAATGATCTTATTAGCTATCTGTGTAGCATTCATGTTTAAGATAAGACAGAATTGTATTAATCCTGAAATATTTGTGCAAAAGTGCTCAGTACACATACAGTAGTTTACTAACACCATCCCTCCCCACTCCCTTTGTTTTCCTAAGTGTTTTTTTTTTTTGCCATGCATCAGTTTATCAGGAAAAATGTATCAGGAGTACACATGCAGGTGAACTGCAGGCTATATGCAGTCTGGCTATACTGTAAGGTCATGACGTTTAGTTGAATTTTTGATCATTCCTGAGGATGCCGCATTTTATCAGCTGCAGCAAACGTTTGAGTTGTGTGGTCCAAATCAACAAGCTGAAAGAGAGGACAGAATTTCAAGGGAAGTTTAACAAAGGGCAGAGTAACATAGTTTTTATTCATTTCCTTAGTAATACAACTAAAAATAAAATATCTTTATAAAATCTGAAAAAAATATCTGTGCTGTATGATTATACAGCCAAATGAATATAGAAACATTTTACAGAATCAAGGTGTGTGTAAATACACTATGTGTATGTGCATGCATGCATATGACAAAGAGAGGACGGGCACACACACACACACACACACACACACACACACACACACACACACAACTGTTCATACTGTCTGACACAAAATTCCCAACCAATGATAAAACCAAACCTATGCCCATGCCATTAATCAAGATGGGACACATTGAAATTGTACTACAACCTTTGCAAAGAGTACTGATTACTTTTTCTCCACATATGCTCTTGAAAGATGAAGAAACTCAACTCAATTAAAATGTGGAAGTTTGGGGCGAAGAAAGACTCAGAACATGTTCTGCGGATTAATATTTAAGTCTAATGAAAAGATGAGCCATTATTGCTGTATTAACTTGCGAGCCTGTTTTCCTATGAGGTCGCATACCCTTGTGTTTTTCCCACCAACATCACAAAACCACCCTTAGGTCTACTGCCACCCCAGACAACCTCCTCGGCTTCCGAAACCACTCAGAATGGGTGTGTGCTGCCCCCGGTCCCATGCCACTACCACAGGGGAACAAAGCTGACACATCCCAAAGTCCGGAGAGACACAGCCGAGACCAGGGGATCTGTGTGAGACTCATAATGACTCTGTTTCAAAGGAGATCCTGCCTCTCCTGCCACAGCCATGCAGGGCTTTTGATCTCCCACTCTCCTCTCCCCCTCCCCTCGCTCTGCTCTGTTTTTCAGAAATTCTAATTAAGAGGAAAGACAGAGATGATGTGTGTGAAGTTGTCCCCCCTGATGACGGAAGGAGATGAATAACGTGTCTGAACCTTTCGCTAATTTAAGAGGCCTCACCTTTTCAATTGAAATATAAAAATCAATATGGTCTTTTGCTTTGGCATCCAGCGGGGAAGTGTACAAACTAATGGCCCTGTCTATCAATCAAAAAGGGAATTATATGAATTAATGTAAATGAGCTCAGTCCTGTCTGGAGATAGTGCTGCATTCGGTGTAATTTGTGTTATCAAGCAAATTGGAAACAACATTCAATAAATGTTCGAAAGGTTAGTGTGTGCAAATCCTGCCCAGATTAATATGAGAACAAAATGTGATGGTCAGGTAATATTGTGGCAGAGCTGACATTTATACCTGCGTGGATCAAGTTAGTTGGTATTTTGTCTAAGCGAGTAGATGGGATCTGGTTTCTGCTTGTTTGTTACTTTTTTTCATACACTTACTTCTTATATTTGGATGAGAAAAGCAATAAGTAGAAGGCACAACAAGAACTAATTAAAAGCATATTTTCTTCAGAAAAAGGTGGAAGATGTTTTTTTAATCAGATCACAACAGTAAATAAAAGAGTTTGAGAAAAAGCCTTTTTCAGATGCCGAGGACCCATGTGCATTCGCATGACCCAGTCTCTTCACTGTGGCCTGTTTCTCACTCGTTACAGTTTTGTTTTGGCAGATGTTTCAGCTGTTTTGTTTCTGCATTCTCATTAGACGTGGAAGCTTTCATTATCAACATGCAGGTGCACAATGCAACCTAAACCATCAATAATTAAAGGATTAAACTTTTAAGCTGGTTTAGTGCAGAGGTACGTGGTGTGCCACTCAATGACGCTAATGCAGAATTAAAAGAAAGCTGCTGAAGGAGAGGGAGGAAAGGAGAAACAGACAGGAAAGAGAGCCAGGCTACGAAATTAGCATCCTGTCCCATGATTCCCTGGTGTAGCTATTTTTGTCCGGCTGTCAGTTAAGGGCGGACGAAAAGGCACCGAGTTCCTTACCTGTGGTCGAGGATGTCCTGTCACCAGACAGGTGAGCTCCAGGGTCTCTCCCTCTCTGATGGTGTAGACTCTCTCCGTGTGCCTCTCCTCCTCAACATTACAGGCATGCCCTGAGTGTATAATGCGGACAGTCGGAGGTGCTGCGGAGGAAAAAGCACAACGCGCGTTAGCATTCTGGTCATTTCTGAAGGAATGAGCAGTTTAGCCCAACAGATGGTGTATTGATTAAGAGGCTGTCTCACTGAAAACAAGCGTTTGTGGCCACGTTTGTACTGCTCACACCAAACCAGAGGTATTTGTACAAGTAAGAAAATGTAATTAAATTCATATTTAACTTTAATAGCATTCACTTTGGTTTAGGTTTTCAGACACTGCTAGTATATCAAATACAAAGATGACTTAAAAACTACGTTGTTAGCACCACGTAGTTTTTATTAGAAGTGACTTGTGAGAGTAGCACTTTCACAGACAAAAACATGCGTTAGTAAGCTTGTGCTGCAAAGTGTTTTGTCAAGCGCTGTTTAAAAAATGGTGTAAGACAGGTTTTACTTCTCCTTTCTAATCTTGTGCAAATCATGTTTATGTCAAGTAGGATTTTTTTTTCTGTAAGCAGAATTAGTTGTTGCACAAGGTTTTTCTGTATTTATCTGTGTGCATGCATGTAAGTGGGTAGCACAAAAAGATGCATGACCTAGCATTGTGACTGGATCTTAAAGGCACGTTGCACAATTTAAACAAAGAGGTCTTCCCACCACCAAAAATCTCAAGTAACACAAAGCAAACCTGTCACACTTAGATTACCTGACAGGTCTTTTGATACAGTGACAACACATCTAAGTTAATGTTTCATGATGCCGTTAAACTGTAACGTTTCTAAACACGAGTAAAACGAGCCTAAATTTTTTAATTATAATCACAAGCAGTGATTTTCTATATATACTTTTCATTCATGTATATGATTATATCAAATTTGTGTGATTTATGTGATCAAAAACTACAGAGTAGCCCTTTAATTCACCCAAACTAATATAGACTTAAGTTCCTTGATGCTACATCAGGAGTATTCTTATCATGAGAGGTGTCAAAAGCAATTGTTGTCTTTTTAAATAAATCTTGTCCTTTTATTTGACCTTGTGACCCTCTACAGTACTTGCAGATCTTTTCTGGTGAACCTTGGCCCCATTCGCACTGTTCTGATTACATTTTCCCAGGAAAAATGACAAGATTATGGCAAAAGCGGTAACCAATCAGTGTCACTCCACTTTGATTCAGAGTCATGCTCAATTTGCATCTTAACCAAATAAGCCAGTGTAAGCAGCAATAATTCAAATGGAGTGTCAAGTAGATGACCAAATGTAAACAATTGATGGTGGGCTCCTTATCCTCCTCACTTCCTTGCTATGGGAAAATATCAGTGGATTTACAACTCAGTGTAATTACTTGCCAGAAGGGTTTCATTATAAAATCTTATATATGTATTTACATGTGGAAAAGGAAGATTCTCTAAAATTAATCAGCAAAATTTTGACACTGATTATATCTCAAATTAGTCTCAAAGTACCAGTTATATAAGTAATGTCTTGAGGTGACTTCACAAGTATCTCAAAAAATGTCAATAGTAACTTAAACATTCTCAGCTGTCATAAGACCATATGGAGAGTGGGTGTCCATGTTTAAATAGTTGGCTCTCCCATTTTGGGACAGAACTCATCATTTAGCAGATTCATTTTAGCACATAATTTCCTAATGTAATGCAATTAGGGATATAAAAATGCCAACACTGTGATATGGGCAAATTAAGCTCACTATTCAGCAGCACAGTCATTCTGCAGTACATGTTCAGGGCAGAAAAACTCTCTCCACAGCAGTCTGTCCACCGCTGTAATTACTGCACTGGGTCTTCTCTCCACCATTACTTGAACCTTGTGAGACAGTAAGTTCATTTCAATCTTTCCACAACCCAACATACAGTGGGACACAAGGGGTGGGGGTTAAACGGAAGGGAGGAACGAGTCATCTTAGGTAAACCGCCCAGAACGCTCAGTTTCACTGGGCTGTGAAAGCGTACTTGCATGTAACCGACCCCTGACAATACTAGCATCTGTTAAGCATTTATTCCTCTCCAACTTACATGATTAGTGAAGAGGTTTGGGATGAGATGATTTAGAGAGCGGATACGGGATATGATTAGGAGGAGGAGTGCAAATTGGTGAAAATAAATAAATAAATTGGGCAGAAATCACGAGGAGTTAGACTATAGTGTGCCTTTCATGTTGGAGGAGCAGCTTCCTGTGTGGGCCTCTCTCTGCAGACTCAGCCCCGGCAGCAAACTCAGTTCTACCTCTATCCAGGCTGCGATGCTAATGAGCGTGGCGACACTCCTCCCTAACGCTGCATTGGGAGTCTCAGCCAGAGTGTACCCTTAGCCACACACTAACTACTTGGCCCTCCCTGTTACCAACCATGCTGTTTGTCCCATTCAGCTTGTTAGCTTAATGCCTCGTCGGGCTTGTCCTGCCTGCCGTAGTGCTACGCTGATTGATGAACACTGATACGGATGCTAAATGGCTACTCATAACGCCTTGTTGGACTATTCTTGCTCTTACCGTTCATTGTCTTCATCTCCATTTGGAGATGAATACACTGGTGGTGAATTCCATAGGGGGGGCGGGATAAGGGCTTGAGAAATAGGCTCAGTGTAAGGAAGCTTCGCGCAAGGCTGCCACTTGAAACAAAAAAGGCTTAGAAAAAAGACCCCAGGGCACTAGCCAAACAAAGTACTAATGCCATTTACTCCAATGAGCCAGTATCTCTGCAGCATACTATCAGTCCTGGAGGAAAGTAGGGAAACACCCATAATTAATGATCTTCAACTGCTATAGCTGCTACTGCAACAGCTACGCACACAAACACACACTTGTTCTTTATGCAGACAACACTAAGCTTACAGCTACAAAAGCAAATAACCCTCTCTTAACTGTACATAATGAGCACCATAATGTTCTCACAGTCGCACATATCCTTGCATAGCTAAGACCTGCTCTCTCAGATCACTTGGCCCAAAGCATGAACTAAAATCATTACTAGTCATTACTACATAATTTCCTGTTTGTTTAGTTTTCATGATACTCCACTGACAGTAACTACTCATAGTATATTCAGAAAAGATATCTAAGAATGGATAATGAGACATTAATGCACTGGGAGTTGGGGTTGCATAAAGTGAGATGTCAACGCGCTGACAGGTTTTGAGATAAAAGATGTCCTGGTAGAGGGGATATGGGTGATAGACAAAGCTTTGAATACATCATAGCAGGCCAGACACAGCTGGTTATATCCCTTAACATCTCAACTACATCACAAACCAGTTCGTCATGTCAACTAAGAGTCTGTCTGGAAATGTTAGGGTGTAATGGAAATGTCTTTTAATTCAGTGCACCAAACATATGTTATTGGGTCAATAAGAAAATACAGTAGGTTAATTACATTATTTTGACTGTTTTTCTTTAATTTCATATATTCTCTAGTTGTGGAGAAAGCAAGGACGCACACAATTGCTACTACTTTGCTAAGGCTTTAACCCTGACATTTATAGATTTTCTACATTTGTGCCTTGTGAATTTTCAAAATCAACAAACGTTTTCCTTCACATACAGTACTGTGTAATGCTCCATACTGGATTTCAAACCAATCCTCAAAGGTAGGAGAATCCTTTACAAAATAGGAATATAAATACTACACAAAATGCTCTGCTACAAGTAAAAGACCTGCATTTGTAATCATACGTAAAGGTACCCTGTGAAGTTTACTTGTTAACAAACAAAAGTTACATTTACATTCATTTTTTCTCACCATAACGCATTGTGTGCACTCTTGAGGCATTTCTTCCTCATAAAACATTTTTAATATTTATGAGTCTAATAATAATAATAATAATGATAATAATAATAATAATGAGTCGTCTTCTTCTTCACTGCCTTTGTTGGTCCTTTGCTAGGTTTCTTGACTCATTCCCGCCACCAACTTTCAATCAACGGAATAGCCTTAAAATGATGGCAGGATGTGAATCGTGCTTGCGTGCTTGTGCGTGTGCATCGTCATGTGTGTACACGATAAGCAAAAGCACAGAAGTATAATCGGCTAAAAATATTTACTTCAAATATCCAGAGTAGGAGTAATCATTATGTCGAATAGCTCCATTCAGAGCCACACAAACAGTATATTATATTACTGGATTATTATTACTAATGCCTTAATGTGTAAGCAGCATTTCAGTGTTGTAATTGGTTCAAACCAAGTTAATTTAAATTATTTATATTATCATCATGTTTTGTATGTAAATAAAATCATCTGTAAAGTAACTATAACTTTTTTATGAATACATAAGAGTGGAGTAAAAAGTATAATATTTCCTTCTGAAACATAGTGGAGTAGCAGTATAAAGTACCATAAAATAAAAATACTATAAAAAAAATTGTACAGTAAATAGTTTTTTCCACCACTTATAGCCCTTTACTAAAAGAAAAGTCCCTTTGCAAATACAGATTTCTATATAATTTTATACATTTCTATAAAAAGTAAACTAACCCCGAACACTCCCGTAACGTCTACTTGGGTCATCAGAGGCATCCTTCAACATTCTTTAAAATTCTATTAAAAAGTTACATGTACATATTTATGGTCAATTAATCAATAATCACATTTTTTAAAGCACCTTCTTCTACTCCCCACATTCCTCCAGAGCAAAAGTACAAGATGTTAAATGAGTGAGTGGTCATATATGTTGAGTAGCAGAGCAGAGGTCGTTTGGGAGCAATGAGCTGAAAAATACAATTCTGCTAGTGGCACATTTGGATGTTAATTAGCTACTTTTTCTGATGTTTTTTTTCCTGCTGGTTGGGGAATTGGCATTGGCATAAGAAGCACATCTGCCACTCACACTGATCTGAGAAGTGCAAAAGAGCGCAGGGAAAAACCAATGCTACTTTAAATATTGAATGGATCTTTACAGTCAAACTAACACAGAGTTATTCTGAAATCACTTGTTTTTTGCTCGACAAGCACTTGTGATTAAGCGGCGTTGTTGCAAATGTTGTTATGAACCTGTGGGTTAAGATATGAAATTTACATAAATGTGCATCGCAGGCTGTAGTGTCACTCCCCTGCACTTCCCCACCCACCCAACCATCTGGAGGCGCACGCACACTCCAACTAACACACACACACACACAGCTTCCTGATACCTACGTTTTTTTTTTGTTTTTTTTTTAAAGGAAGCGGAGGAGCTGCAGGCTAGGAGCAGGAGTCTCAGATGTGCTTCTCTTTTTTTCATTTCATTAACTCATTTCCATAACAGTGACATCATTTCCCCCTCTGCAGAGAAACACAATGGGGAGAGAAAAGGTAGAAGAGGGGAGGAGAACAAGAGACTGCCTCTGCACATACAATTGTCCTTGTTAGACTGTTAGTTTAATGCTCTCTCTTCATCTTCAGTCTGTACACGCGTGTGTGCGTGTGTGTTAAGTTGTGTGCATTATGTCCTTGTGTGTTGAATGACTCCCAGTGGAGTGCCTAGCCTTCCTTGGCCTCAGTTGGGGGAGATGGAGACAGCTTTATCCACTACCGCCGATGGAGATTAAATTGGATTTGGCTAAAAGCAGCCTTGTCACCATGGTTCTGGAGTGCCTGAGTGGCAGAGGGGGTTCTTGGCAATAGTAGAGACTCTAAATTTGACAAACAAATGAATGTGAAAAAAACTCCAACAGCTGGGGCTCGTTGTCGCTGTGGGCTTAATGTCCTCAGACCAACCCCTCAGGACCACTAACCATATCCTGCTAGTTTTCTGGCTCCATAATCACCTTCTCAGAATGGGAGAGCCAAATAGTAAGGAACAGGAGAGAGTGACAAAACGGAAGGAGAAAAACATATGAAGGATATGCATGCAGTAAAAATTTATAAAATAATAGTTTTTGTTATCACACCAATGGAAACAAAATTCTAGTTGGTTATAAAGGGACTGTGGGCGGGGGGGGGTACATTGCTAAAACTGCACAATGCCAATATAAAAAAAGCTTAGTTATAACACGAAATAAGTTCAGCATTATTAAGCTGTTCAAACAAGGCTAACACAGTCATATTAGATGTTGCCCATATCCACAAAAAAATATGGGTTTTGAAAAAAATATTCCAAAACTGGTCACCCACCACCTATTGTAATTTAATACCACTTTCAAATATGATTTCTGCTTTTGATTTGATGAGTGATAATGAACACACATTTGACCTGTGTTTGACCAATTCAAACAGACTTCTGTCCCAGGTCGTCACTGTAACCACAAGGCACAAAACATTCATACACATCACCGCTTAATTAAAACAATTATAACTGATCTAGTAGCGATACAAGCCGTCAACGTCAAAGTGGTTGTTGCATGAGCATCGCCGTGGCAAACACTCACACACAAACCAAACATGTAAATGTTAATTTGTAACATGCTAAAACATAACATAACAGTAAGTAGGAGACATGTAACAAGAAGCAAACTCACTCAGTAATGTCACTTACACCGCAATATCTATCTAAAGTTTGCTAACATTAGCTAACATTGGCCACCATAAGCTATTTGTCATACCAGACCAAATAAATCTATAGAGACACAACCCTTGAGCCTATTAAAATGAGCAAAGATATGTTGTATTGCTATGAATTTAGCTTTATATTTTTAAGAAGAATATTATTTTCATTATTCAAAAGTTGCACATTGTTGTTATAGTACAACAGCATACACTGTTGTGCACTGTATTATGTTAAATTTTTTTTAAATCAGCATTAGTTGATTTTATAGGCCACTTGAGGACAGAGGAACATCCATTAAACACAACATTGATATATTATCATCTTAAAAAGTTGTTAAGGCAAACGTGTTAGCGTCTCTCCTTTAAGCTCTATTTTGGTCTCCACCAACTACTGAGGGATATATACGGCTTTTTAGCAGCTAAATGCTCCACTATGTTTAGAAGCTAGTAGCTAACTTTGTCTGTTTGTTGTTTTGTACTTGGATGACAGTTTAAAGCGGGTTTATCAGAACATTTCCAATGTTTAATTTAATGAGAGCGAAGGGACTGAACCGAAACAGAAAAGTTACAGTTCATAAAATCCAAATAATGTCAGACTGTAAGACTAAAACGCTCCATGGAGCTGACCAGGTCTGTCACTACAAAAGACTCCTTTCACATTACACAGTAATTTGATCCATTGTTAATATAAAAAATACTGAGTGCAGCTTTCCAATGGAAAATAGCATGATGTATAACCCAACCAAAATCTACTATAAGGTAAAAGTAATGCTATAATAAATCTATAGCGACCACATAGTAAATATTAAATAACTAGATTGATATTATCTGCCCCCTTTCATACCACAGCCGGGCAGATCCACGCATATTAAATTTGAACATGACTCATGTTATGGTTAAAGACAGTAGTGGCTGTGTCCTCTCAAGTGATATCAGTGTGAATTCACTGGATTTTAACTTTGAGAATGGTGATGGAACATGTTTACCCAAAGGCGACACACAATGAATTGTATTATTTTCTATGCTTTCCCCCATGCCTTACACTTTAGAAAGGGTAAGCTTACACTACACCCGATCCTTCCTACTGTATAATAGAGAAGAAACTCATCCATGGGGTCATCCATGTGTGTAAGGCCTTGAAATGGTTTGCCAGCAGCACATGCATATTATTACATCAGGGGTTGTCAGAGTGTATTGATTACACACTGTAATGCACTCGCATGCACTCCTCGGCCTACGTGGTTATTGTAAATGAGACTCTGTATAGACCCGGCTTCAGCACAGATCATCTATCACACAGTCTGTACTGAGGACTGAAAAACACAGACATCATACGGTGCAGAGACTGCAGCATCACAGAAAACACAAGTCTGTCCAGCTCAGCAGAAAAGAAATCAAGAGAGACATGTTAGGTGGTCTTTTTGTGGGGACAGACTGAAACTTACTCTCATAAATTGGGTTGCTTCAGTTGAGATAGCTCATTAACACAGCAGAGGGGTTCGTTTATCCAGTCATTCAGCGGACAATGACATGGAACGCCATAAGAGCACAAAACAAGCCGTGCACAGCTGGGGCTCTCAGACATGCTATTTATAGAAAACAGACAAAATCATACTAAACACATAACCATGAGCACACACTTTGACACACACCTTCTTACTCTCAGATAAGACCAGTGTGAACCTGCCAAAGCCCTGCTGAGATGGAAAGAGAGAAAAGAGAGATGACTGTGGAGGGTGGAGGTGGGGAGATTTAGAGGACAGATTCATCTTTGCTCCCACATTTCAGCACTCCACAGCAGGGGTTATGGAGCTTGACTGCATACAGCTGCATCTATTATGTTCATGCAAGCTTTATGTCATGAAAACCAACTTGAGGATATGACACAAACTAGCCTGGTTTCATCTGATGAATTACTTAAAGCCGATTAGTAGATACTTGGCTTTTATTCCAAATCAAACGTGTGACGTTAACAGTACTGAATATCAGGGGAAACGCAGTGAGATTCCCTTATGTGTTTGGCTTGAAGCAGTGCTGTGATGGCACTGTCCATGGTGCTGAAGCAAGCAGCAGTTGTTTTAGCCATGCAGGGGGATCCCAGTGCAAAAACAGCTATGGCTGCTGCCTACACACAATGTAAGCATCTAACCAACCAAACCAAACCTAGCTAGGTTACCTAATGTAACACTTTTTTTTACCTCACCACATGTATTCATTTAACTCAATGCATTAAATCCACCAACTTGGATTCACTGTCCCTGGGTTCCTTCACATTCAACACCAGCACTTTGGGCATATAACCTTATAAGATTGTATTCTCAACATTTTTGATATGAGCGCTACTATGAGTAGTTATACTACAATGCAAGATTCCAAGTAGCTGAAACAATTAAACATTTGCTGTTTCCAGCTTCTCAAATGTGAATATTTTGTGATTTTCTTGGTAAATAATGAATTTATTAATAGAGAAAGAATTTGCAGATTAATCGATAATGAAAATATTTGCTAGTTGCATAGCCCATTTAAGCATGTTGATGGTAAACCTGAAGCCACCTGATTTTAACCTCCCTATCATTCATGTACACGCTCAATCCGATACCTAGATGCTTTAGAGTTACTGGCATCCATAGGACATTTCAGCACTGCAAGGAAGCACAAAAGTGTTTGAAACACATTTTCTCTAAGACTATAAAATCTTAGTTTTAAAGTATATTATTCAGTTCAAACGCCAGCACTACTAAAGCAGAGAGAGAAAATGTTCCACTTGTTTACATTTAGATAGAGTAATAGTACAATTTTGACTTATCTTAGCAGGAAATGCACAGGTGTTAACTACTGACATGAATTTCTACGATAATATGATATAGTGATTATTAGTATAAGATACTCGGTTTGCAGCCGAGAATCAGCACCTCCAAGTCCGAGGCCATGGTTCTCAGACGGAAAAAGGTGGCTTGTCCCCTTCAGGTTGGTGGAGAGCTCCTGCCTCAAGTGGAGGAGTACCTTGGGGTGTACCTTGGAGTCTTGTTCACGAGTGAGGGAAAGATGGAACGGGAGATCGATAGGCGGATCGGTGTATCTTCTGCAGTGATGCAGTCGATATGCCGGTCCGTTGTGGTGAAGAAGCAGCTGAGCTGCAAGGCGAAGCTCTCTATTTACCAGTCGATCTAGGTTCCTACTCTCACCTATGGTCATGAGCTTTGGGTCATGACCGAAAGGACAAGATCCCGGATACAGGCGGCCGAAATGAGTTTCCTCCGCAGGGTGGCTGGGCGCTCCCTTAGAGATAGGGTGAGGAGCTCGGTCACTCGGGAGGAGCTCAGAGTAGAGCCGCTGCTCCTCCACATCGAGAGGAGTCAGCTGAGACGGCTCGGGCATCTGTCCCGGATGCCTCCTGGACGCCTCCCTGGGGAGGTGTTCCAGGCATGTCCAACCGGGAGGAGGCCCCGGGGAAGACCTAGGACACGCTGGAGGGACTATGTCTCTTGGCTGGCCTGGGAACGCCTTAGTATTACCCCAGAAGAGCTGGAGGAAGTGTCTGGTGTGAGGGAAGTCTGGGTGTCTCTGCTTAGACTGCTGCCCCTGCGACCCGACACTGAATAAGCTGAAGAAGATGGGTGGATGGATGGATAGTATAATATACTATATATTTAAACCATTCTCAGGCTTCTCTCCAAAATGCAATATCATATTTTTTTAAGAGCTGTGTTTAATTACAATAAATATAAGGAAATATTCCGCAAGACAAATGGTGTACAGCTACACAGACATACAGAAGTATCTCTGAAGTTTGTCTTAAAATGTGTTGGAAAAACAGGGAAGAGGAGGGAATGTATAGTCTGTTTAATTGAAAATTGCTTTTCTTCTGGAATGGACAGCGATTTAAGTGTTGTTAGCTCTTTTTGCTACTGCAAGTGATTGCTGCTGCAATTTTAAACAGGGGTATAATGAATTGGTAGAATAACATAAAACATGAAAAATCATGCAAAATGAAATGCTCACATACACATACCCATTACCAATACATTTAACAGTAGAAACAGAAAGCTTGAGTAGTACTAAAACCTCTGTACGATCGTCTGATGTAATACCTATAACAACTTAAGGCGCAGGCATGGGGATATAGGTCTATTAAACTGAACATGACCAGAGATCAGTGAACACGTCCTTGGTCCATGTAAGCCAGTACAGGTTTATGAGGAATAAACTTACAGGCATTTACGAGTACATGCTGGTAAATTTAGAATCTCATTAAAGAAAGACCTCGACAGTTACGCAGCGCCTGCTAGCTCATGGTATTATTAAGAAAGGTCATCAAGCTGAGGTGGGAAACTATACTTTGACTACCAACAATGCTACACAGTCAAACACTCAGTATCACAGCATGACAGCCAGGGTATCACAGTGTTACAGTTAAGTAAGCCTTTGTGGGTTTTTCCTATCCCATTCTACCAGTCTCCCCATTCACGGTGCCACATTGGCATAGTGGGCCTGTTGTGGCAGTTTGATTTCCCTAAACAACACTAATCGGACATCTGTAGGGAAGGATAAAGCCCAGACTGGCTGTAACCATGCAGCAGTTCTCTGTCGATAGGTCTAACTCTGGCCAACACTCACACGATTGGCTGACGCAAGGCAGCAGCTTTCTTTATGGTTGGCTAGTAGCGAGCCAGCAACAGCTCACTGAGTATAGAGTATCTGGCAACCCTCTGAAGATTGGGTGCTGCCCGCCAAGAAACTGTCTGATGATTGGCTGTGGCGACTCCAGAGTGAACTGATTGTCCTATCAATGCACACAGTGCAGGCTGGCTGACAGTGCTGCCTGCTGGCTGGCTGGCTTTGCAATATGCAGCTATCCATAACACCTTCAGGGGGCATATGTCCATGTCTTTGAGTGTGTGTGAGTGTGTGTGACTGTTTACCATCCATAACTTTTCCATTGGGGAGGTGTGCGTCTAAGCCCTGCCAGCAGGCTCCAACACCTCATTATTCTAAACCAGGCAGGAAATGGGTTTTAGAGATCTCTCACTGAGCTATACTCTTGGAAGCAGGGGCTACAGGTCTCCCAATATCAGCAGTGCAAGTTAGCCACACTGCGGCACTTCACCAAAAATCAAAACCACTTCACTAGGCACGTACTGTAATATCACCAAACACAAACTGTTACAGTCTTGTGCAAATTAATTTGGGTCTGAGGGTTTTTGAGATTTAATAAATTTGAATTTTTCCACTGAGTCTTGTTAACTGAAGAGTCCTTATTCCATGTGATGTTAAATACAGCTCAGCGAAATGATGAAGATGAAAAATAGCAGCGCCTAAAGCCTCATTAGGGGATTTTCTACATTTGGGTGAAAAACTTAAGTAAGTTAGTTCATATGGACTGACTGGGGCATTCAAAGGAGGTAAAAGAGGCGGTGGAGGAGAAGTAGATTAAGAGAAAGAAGAAGAAAAGCTATATGTTAACCAAAATGAAATAAACTGTATACAGTCTGAGATTTTTTCCTGCTACAGACATGTATGCATTCTGAATTGAAAACAGTTTACATGTTGTTTTGTCCTCACATATTTTGTCACATACAGTTTTTTAGACATGCTTTCATTCTTGAAAGATCAGAGAGACAAGAGAATAAGCAAACGGATTTCACATGACTAAATGCGGGCGGCAATAATAACTCATGACTGGAGGAGTCCCTCCCTCAAAGATAGGCGATATTACAGAGCTCCTGATCTCATTTTCAAATAATGCCTTTCATACCGTGCTCATGTTTTTCCATCACCTCCGGTACCTTGCTCACCACATAATGTGACAAAAATGCCAAAAAATTAAACCAGAAGGTGGTTAAAAACATCCTCATGAAACAGGCTATACAGATAAGAACCCTGCACTGTGTAATTTGATACAGTAAGCTGTGCACTAACAGTGACCACCTTATACTGCATTTGCACCACCCATTAGCCTGGGTGTGACTAAACAGCAAAACTCTACATTTAATCACAGTTAACCCCAGTACAGCCCTACAGTTTTTTTCCACCTAGAAACAGGACTTACATATGGTATCCTCATGTTATTTACAACTCCACATTCTTCACAGCACAAAGTAGGTATAATGTTTACCATGTTTAGTTTAGTGTGTTAGCATGCAAAAATCTGCTAATTAGCCCCACAAACAAAGTACAGTGAGGCTGATGGGTATGTCATTAGTTTTGCTGACATTTGATCAGAAAACAAAGTATGATGGACCAATTACATTTTTGTTGGGATGATGGTGCTAGATGAAACATTAAGGGGTCACCAAAGCGATCTCAAATCATTTCTACATCTCATGTATTTTGACTGGAAATCCAGCATATCTGCCCCATTTACAGGCATCAGCATTAGGATATTTCACAAAAAGCATACCTTTCTTTATTATACTATATATTGAGCACAACATACTAATATATTGTAACATTAAAGTTTCAGTGCTGATTTCTACCGGACATACAGGAATAATGACCACAACACAAGCTTTTCTGTGCGTCTTTAAACTAAAGTTGAGAGGAACATTTTTTAGATTATTTTATAAGTGTTCTACACATAAAAATAATGATATAATGTACACTGAAATACTAACAGAAAGGGTTTATATCAGTGGCGGTAGCCTGGAGGAAGAGAAGTGGGGGTGCAACCACTTCTCTAACATCATCTGATATAGACAGGCTGGGGAAACACCACCATTTTTGAGGTACCCTTGAGCAAGGAATATATTGGGTTAGTGGCAACCAATAAAATGACTGGACTGGGCGAGATGCTTACGTATGATGACATGGAGTTTTGTGAATTTAGAGTGAGTTTTCTTTACTCTGCAAATCCCAATAATATCCCTAAATATCCCAATATCTAAATAATATGAATCAACAAACAGTATTTATACCAAAAGAATATACTATCTCTTCAACTGGACCCTTTTGACCAGACAAGCTACAGACAAAAAAAAAACAGGTTTACATCTTCGTTTACCCTCACTGCTATTTCTCTCAGCACAAAGATCTTTAATAGTATAATTTTCAAATCCACCTCATAAAGCACTTGATACCTCCTCCATCAAACACAATTATTCCCTGAATGGACTGTGCAACTGGATTGCGGCTTAATCAATTGCATTACTATAATAATACATCTGATTTAATTTACTATTCACATGGCTCTTACAAGACTGGTAATTCACACCAATTAAGACGATGTTCATATTCAATATATTTGTTCCTGTTGTTCCTGTCTGAATGTCAATTAGTAAGAACAAGATGTTTACCTTTTTAGATTGACTCCAGTATAGAGAACAAAGGCCGAGAAAAAAATAGACAGAGGGAGACAGGCAGAGAGCTACTTTTAGAAAGCCTTCAAAGATTTTGTCTGAGAAAAAACAAATAAATCCATTACTGTGAATCACTAACTCGATAAAAAAACAACCTGTTACCCGCAGACATTTAAGCAGATGAGAAATTAGTCAGCTAGTGAGGAAATATATAACTTATTTGTAGACCTGCCTGTAAAAATACATAATGAGTTGGATCACAGGGGATGCTTGACATGAATGTAGTGTACAAAACAGTTCATTGTTATTTTGACATTCAGTCATTTGCAGAGCAAAAGGCGAGTGAAGGGAGAGTTAAGTAGGGCATCTGTGTTGAGAAGGACAACCAACTGTAGGAGGAGAAGGAGCTAGAGTGAGTAAGAGGCAGCAGAGGAGGCTAATGTGTTCCATTTCACAGGGTGGTTATCATGGCAGCAGACTTCCTGGCGCACACTCCCACTGAACACCAGTGTAGCAATTTTAAATGTTAAGCACATTGTTTAATAGTCCATTACGTAAATTGATATTACTCATTGACTGTTGTCCTTGGCTGCCCACGTAGTGTCAGAGAAAAAGACAGAGATGTACTCTAGTGCGGTGGAGGGCTGATAGGGTATGCCATCACTGTTGTTTGGTGTTAAGGAGCAATGTGCCAAAACTTCCCATCTGCTCCACTTCCTCCCACCACACAAATCCACCTCCCAATACTGTTATTGTATTAGTGTGTTATAAAGAAATGAGCTATATATTCAGTATCTTGTCTAGAACTACGTAACCATATCGAAGCATATTATGGTCAAAGTGCTTGAGCCCTGCTACCATGTGCTTTCACGTGTGCTTTTTAGTCAGTCTGTTGTGCTGCCCTGCAGAAACCAGCGCAAGCTGCAGCTGTTCAGGATTTATGTGGGTAAAATGCACATGAACAGTGCTACCCCTACAATCAGACATGTGTTGGATTACAGTCATAAAGCACAATCTAAATGCTGTTACCTGCCGATTCAAGAAGAAAAGTATAGGAGGAGAAAAGGAAAAGAATGAAAAATAAAGCTAAATATGATACTGGGAAAGTCTGGGAAAACACTATAATGGGGCAGCCTCTCCTCTGCTTAACAAAGTGCAGGTGTTTGGAGAGAAATAAAAAATTATTTTTGTATGTGGGTAGCCATAGACTGACATCCAATTGAATAAGATGTACTTCCTCCTGCAGTACGAGAGGCATTAGGAATAAAGCTCAACCGAATGGATGGGTCATACATCATTGAGCATTACTCTTGCTGTGCTGTGTCTCTAAAACACAAATTGGATTACCTGTGCACCCACGCGGATCACCCGAATAGGACAGGCACACACACACACACACACACACACACACACACACACACACACACACACACACACACACACACAAAACAATAGTACCCATGTATGTGCAAAATGCGTGATGCAAACATTGTAAAATGTACAAATCCATAGCGGTTTATTAGGCTTGCAGTAAAGGGAGTTCATATAGTTCACACAGCACCTGCAGTCTATCTCTCTTTAGGACACACACAAACACACACACAGTGCAATTTTTGTTCCCCGATAATAAATGCCACATTATTGTGATGTACAGCGGAGGACCACATCATATAAAGGTTGCCGTGATGGAATCTCTGTTTGAAGCTGCCGGCCTTGACATGCGAAATCAGATCCTAAAACTGTTTATGGGACTATGAAGCCAGACAGCATCCCTCTTCTCTTGTAAACAATCCACTGGAAGCTGATGATTTATTAGCGAGGCATCTAATAAATCTGAATACTCATTTCTCTAAACAACCCATTTCTGGATTTAGAGTTTTTAGAAGGCTGTTTTTTGTTCATCACCTTCAGGAGGCCAAGGCCCGGTCTTTCCAGCTGAGATCATCACTGATGCAGCAGCAGTGCTTCAATAATGAATCCAGGACTTTACAGCCAGTCACTAATTGAGCCATTATTATTATTTGAAACAAACACATTTTAAAAGGAGCTACACAACAATTGGTCACATCCAGTGTAAACTAAAAAGCTCTTTGTGGAATCTAAAGGGTTGTAAAGGCCAAAGTGACTGTTTCGTTTAATAAGAAATTAGGTTTTTCGCACTGATAGTGTCTGTAGCATTGGAGTTGTTAGTGATCAAGCTATTAAGTGCTCATACTTGGTTCAAAATGCAAGTTTGTTCTGATACCAGTAGTGAAATAAGTTGCTCTTTGGCATAATAACATTTAATTTTCTAGAATAAAAACACAGCAGTGTGGGGAATCGCAGCACAGCAGCTCCAAAGCAAAGCGATGTCAGAGTGGTGGAGCAGCTCCTTCAGCAAACAGAAATCAAACAATACTCTTGTTTTTTTATTTAAATGAAATAAACAATACAGCCAACAAATATTGATGTATTCACAGTATTAAAATGACTGCAGAGAATGTTTATCAGTATGGGATTTGCTTTTTTCTCTTTTTTCTTCTCTGCCCAAACAATGCCATTTTCAACAATCCTTCATTATGATTACTAAAATAATTCTTACTTTTTATATTCTATGAATTAAGTGCGTTTGTGTAATTGTTCTAATCCTTCTTCTGAAAAATCTGTGAAAACGTCTTTAGGCTTATTTTAAATAGTATTGGTTATTTTCATTATCGATTTATCTGCCGATTATTTTCTCGATTAAGCGATTAAAATGTCCGAAAATAGTGAAAAATTGCCATAACTTTTTCCAAGAGCCTAAGGTGAGGTCTTCAAATTCCTTTTTTTGTTCTATCATAAGTTCAAAATCCAAAAACATTCAATGTACCTGTGTATATTGTCAGGGTTTTGGGTTTGTTTGATTTCAGTTCCTGTTTTATTTTGTAATTTGTCTGTTCCCTTGTGTGTCTGTTAGTTTTGCTTCCTGTCTGTGATTGCGCTGATTGTTTCCACCTGTGTCATTGTGTTCACCTGTGTCTCGTTATCGTGCCCTACCTGAGGTTATTTAAGTTGTGGTTTTCCTTTGTTTTTGGTTGTTTTGTCATCGTAGCTGTTTGCCGGCTTCTTTTTGGACGCCTTGCTGCCTGCCAACCAACAAACCAACTACTCTGTTACAGGCTGTCCGCCTGCATGTAAGTCAGAAACTAAACTAGCCACCATCCTCACCCAAGCTGTCTGGGTTTGGGTCCTTTTCCCTGTTGCAATCACTTCTGATATGACAAAGAAAAAAGGTGCAAAT
Organism: Coreoperca whiteheadi; assembly: GCA_011952105.1. Lineage (NCBI taxonomy): Eukaryota > Metazoa > Chordata > Actinopteri > Centrarchiformes > Sinipercidae > Coreoperca > Coreoperca whiteheadi. Next base: position 10,540,807 of record CM022481.1, read on the forward strand.
ACTTAAATTCAAGAAGTTAGAAATATTTAGCTTTTTTTTTTTAACAATTAATAAACTACCAAAATAGTTGCAGATCAATTGTTGCTCAAATAATAATTTCAGCTCCAACTTTAAACACTCCCTATTTGTTCTTTAATACTTAAATAGTAACCACTTCACCTAAATGCCTGCAAATATTTAATAGGAACATGGCATGGTTTCAAATGGCTTATGTTATTTTTGGAATAAAACTTTAGGACAGGCCCAGATCTCATGCGTGGGCTCCCTGCTGGTTAAAAAGGCCATCTAAAATCTGATGCTAAACAAGCTGACAGCAGCCTGTGGTCATTGTAATCTCCTCAGAATAAGATTATCCCTGTGTGGAAACAGTGGGCCAGGGTGGGCAGGGCACTCCCATCAGCTGTGTGGAAGACAGAGCCCATTAAACACCTACATAATCTCTGTACACAGACACACCCTGACAGCCTGCATATAAACTCACCACCTACTGCACTGCAGCATCAGTCCTCAGTGAGACAAGTGGAGTCTCTGAAGCAACGTCTTCATCATCAGCATCGTCAATAAAAAATGGACCTCAGAACAACGGCTCCTCCTCCTCCTCTTCTGCTGCTGCTGCTGCTTCTGGGCCTCTGTAATGCTCACTATGGCATGGTAAAAAAAACAAACCTCCCTAAATATAATGTAGAACATCTTGTATGTAACGAATGTAACCTTTCCCATACCATCTGTGTAAATCTTTGTCCAGATCCTTGCATTAGACTCAGTTTAAATACTGTAAAATTAAGTCTTTCTTTGTTTTTTTTCACAGGATCATGGTGCTTATAATGGCAAGTAACCAAACCTAGTGCATCTATTTTCAGCCCTGTATAAAAGACCACATCTATCAGATTATGGAGACAGTTGTATGACTTCTTCTTTGTTTTCATTTATTAGAGGGCTTGGTATACAAGTCTGCCATGGAGGACATTACCACTACTATTCTGAGGATGAACAATGGTGAGTATTCAATCCTATTACAAGGAAAGTGAGAACTTTAGCTGCTTACAATATTAGTGCAGAGTCTCTATATTCAATATCAAATATATATATATATATATATATATAGTGGGACACATTTTTGACAAACAGCAATTTCTTGGTTTAATTTTACAGAAGCTCTGACACTTGGCTTCAAATGTTTGCTTTGTTTTCCTCTTTTCTAATAGATTCTAGTGATTTTCTGCTGGAAGGAGATGTGGTGATTCCAAAAACCAGGAATGCTATGAAATGCTTAAATGACGCATACAGCTGTCTGTGGCCAAAGTCTGCTAATGGGAAAGTGGAAATCCCTTTCCTTCTAAGCCCAGACTATGGTAGGTTTTACTTTTAAGGTACAAATTCATATTAACATAAAATTTTATACTGTATTGCTGTTACTGATGAAGTTCTTCTCTCCACAATTGTAGACGACACTGAGACGAAGACACTTTCACAGGCCATGAAGGACTTTGAATTCAAAACCTGCATTCGCTTTAATCCATTTGCAAATCAGAGGGCGTACTTAAGCATTGAACCAAGAGCTGGGTAAGTCAATAGCTAAAGCACTCCTGCATGTTAAGGGGAAGTACAGAAGTATAAGTAGTGTAGAAGTATAAGACAGTCAAGATAATCTGTTAAGGGAAACGTTAACAGTAGAAACACTTATCTACACTTTCAATGCATTGGTTCCTAATGTGGTAAATGTTTGGAATGGTTTTTAAAATGTATTCAAAATGTTTGTTACTTTATTTCCATTTAACCTATCTATGTGCCAGGTGGATCAGGTTTTGCGCACTAGGCAACACACTTAGTTCCAGTAACATTAGTGAAGCTTTAGAAATTGGTTGAATGCAGAACAGTTCTGCATCTCAGGCTTTCTTTGGTGTCCTATTGTGTAGTGTGCTCTAGTATTTAGTATATCTGCACAGGAGTGTCAGTACAAAGATGCACACACAAAATGGCTACAAAGACAGAAAATTACTAAGATGCAAATGAAAAACAAATTTGCAAGGGGGCCTTTTGCATTGGTATGCCCATGAATCAAACATCACAACAAGAGCTTTAGAAGCAAGAACCAAATAACAGTGAACTGAAAGTTTAGCTTCACAACTGTTTGCCAGTTCAGATTATGTATCTATTGTTTACATACCTCATACAACCCTCCCCAAATGTCATCAGAAAGCTAATTTAAGCATGTAAATTATTTGAGTTAATGTAGAGTTGCATATTTGTTTTTCCACTCCCTCTACTATTAGCTGTGCCTCTTTGCTGGGTCCTACTGGAGGCAAGCAGGTGGTGTCTCTGCAGAGGTACGGCTGCATACAGCATGGCATCATCCAGCACGAACTGCTGCACGCGCTGGGTTTCTACCACGAACACAATCGGAGCGACCGTGACAAGTATGTGAAAATCAACTGGGAAAACATCGATGAAAGTAAGGATCTCACAGCGTCATTCATGATTGTATTACTTAGTCTGTTAGCTACTCATGGATTTTTCTTTGGGCACCAGATTTTGTCAGCAACTTTGAGAAGAGGGACACGAATAATCTGAACACTACGTATGACTACTCCTCTGTAATGCAGTATGCAAGGTAAGGTAGAACAAACATTACTCAACATCAAATAAATCAATGCGGAGTGTAATCCTACTCTAATTTCTGACTTTCTCTCATTACCATTGTCCTAATGGGTAGAACTGCCTTTGGAAAGAATGGATTGGAAACCATTGTTCCCATCCCTGATCCCTCTGTTCCCATCGGGCAGAGAGTGAGCCTATCCGACATCGACATTCTTAAGATCAACAGGCTCTACAAGTGCTGAAATTACATGGGATAGAGGATTATTGCAGTATGTTTTGACGGACATGATGCTTGACATTCATCTGACAGTATAATAAAAGCTGATTGCATTACACGTCATTTACTTGACTGCTAACAGAATAATGAATGTGGAAATTGCCAGATCTAAGTTCAAAAAGGAAGTCCACAAGCTTTAAGTGTACAAGAATTTACTTGTTTGGAGACTATACATTTTTAGTTATAAACTGGAGGCCAGAAGTTACATATGGATGTCCAACAAGACACCTTTTGAAATGCGTTCTGGGAAGTGTAGACACATGATAGGGGCTTCATGTTATCTTGGGCTCTGCGGCTTCAATTTTGACCATTCTTGATAACATTCTGTATATACTAGAGGACTATCTCACTCAGTCGGAGTTATACTTGACAGTATGTACAAATGCAGTGCAAAAGTTCAAAGGCTATGCTTAACTTTGTTTCTTGGGCTTTATTTGTAGCTTAAATATCGCGGTGCTCAGTTGTAACATGGCAAATTCAATGAATACCAGAACTGCGTATGCGGTAAAATCCTGTTGACTATGAAACTAAACTGTTTTAAATTACTCTAGATTACATTCGGTACGGAAACAAAGTTGGGGAAATGTTAAGAGATGACTTTAATTGGATACAAAAAAGACTGAAGGGCAAACATGTGGCAACATCTTCATAATTGAGTTCATTTCCATTTCGGCTTGCGTTAATTAAGTTAGGGATTTGTACACTAGTGAAAAGTAGTGTTGAATCAGTACTGCAGTATGTTCAGTGAGCCAAACATTGCAGGGCTGTGTCTCTGCAGAAAGGCATAGATGTGGTAGGATACGAGAAACCCCTCCGCTACTCCCCAACCCTGCAGACTTTCTTTCCCCTCCACTTGGCCACATCCCACACTCTTGACTGTTTCTCCACCCTTTGAAATCCTACGCAATGTTATTCTTCTATATTCACCCTAGTGAGAGCAGTGTTGGGTGAAAAAGGAGTGGTGGGGGAGTGTCACGATGAGATAAGGGAGGAAAATGCCTGATAGAAGAGATTCCTATTAAGCAAATTTCCCTCCTCCCATGATGTATGGATGCACTAACAATCAGGACAGTGTTGCATGTGTTTCTCCAGTGTTCTGGTTTAAATGCAGCTAAAGAGGACATGGCACAAGCAGTGCTCTGCGAAAGTCAGTGAATCTGTATAGTTCAGATGGACACGGGGCCTTTAATGTTTCATAAAGTAGTTTCAGTTCATATCAATCGTTCTACACATGAAATATTCAAAATCTACTTGTTTATTGAAATATTTAACGTTCCGGCTCAGTTCCTGCTCCAAGAAGCTCTGAGAGACTTTCGGGCCAGCTATAAATTAAAGTATTTCTGAAAATCCTGATTAAAATAAGATTACCAATGAGAGCCCAAGGTCCCATGGCTGAAGTACAAACAGGCCACCACCGGAACACACTGTGGCTAAAAATCACTGAATGTTCAATGAAATTGGAGTCTGAGAGTCATCGCTGAACTGTGAGGCTGATGTAAACTGAAACCTATCAAATGGAATATTTGAGTTCTTATTGATTGTTCACAAGTGTGCCTCCTTTGGTTTTGGTGCTATTAAAGCCTTATGAAACATACATGAGATGGAAGCATAATCTACAGTATATTACCGACGGCTTTTTGATAACAGCTTTAAAGCATTGTCTGTATTGTGCTTTAACGGGCAGCATGTATATGACCAGCAGGGTCTCCTGTAGGATGACTGTTCTAATGAGAGCAGGCAGAGCAGAGACAAATGCACTTTGATCTGTGATGTCACTGGTAATATGCTGGCAGGCCATGCTCACTGGTTGGCTGACTGAGCGGCTCATACCACCACGTTATTAACACAGATCAGTGTACCTGCGTCTCTTCAGGCACGATAAGCTTCAACACACCGCTCTCCTCAGTTCACTGAGCTGCTGACTACCCACCAATAGGAAATTAAAATGTTGTCTCTGAGTAGTGCTACCATCTTAGCCAGTCCAACCTTGCTTTTTCTGCGAACAAGGCAGGGTTTTGACATTCATGGGGGAAAAAATCCCTATAAAAAAAGCCCAAAAGCTATTTTACCCTTCTAAATGCAAGTTGGAATGAGTGCTTTTAAAGGACAGATTTTTCTAGTCTGTTTTAAAACAATACTACATCTGTAAAACATCCTCCTCTTCATACTGGCCATGAAGAGATCCCTTCCCAGAGGGACTCCAACGTAAGAGATGGGCAACAAAATCCACGGTCTCTTTCTGAAGCTAACACGAAGTCCTGGTTAGTCAAAAATCGTCATAACTCAGTGATATCCTCAGGAAGTGTTCAGATTTGACAATCTCCAATGTCCATCGTGAATAAAAGTCCATAAATCCACTTAGGAATCATAAACAAAAAAGATACTCCTTATAACTGAAGAGCTTGCCAGTGAATCATCAAGCATGCCTTGAAGTATCAGAGTACTCCAGTGATAGTCAGTACTTCCATGGGTACATTGTAAACAGCAACTGCTAATAGAAAATTTGGCATAAAAGGGCTAAAGTTGTAGCCCACAGGTGAACTGACTGAATCCATTATAAAATTATACTTTCTGTTGAAACACCCCAAAGCATCCACACTATATCGCTTTGACATTACTAAGGCTCTGGATGTCCCATCAACATGGTTCTTATATTCTTGGAACACTGACACTCCCCTCGATCATATACAGATATGTGCCCTGTGTTAAAAACCTGCGGAAGACACAGACAAAAACCTGTATAGCACAACGCTACTGAGTAGCCCAACTTATTCTGAAAATAATCTGTGGCATGCCTGGCTGACTCTGCCAAAAGCCTGTAAATAAAGTAATGGAAAAATGTGTTAAGTTACAGTCTATTAGTACAAATTTACAAAATGTTACTATCCGTTTTGCAGCAGCTCAGCAAAGAAACACTGTATGGAATTTTGTACTAAAAAGACCATAACTTAGCTAAATACACACTTCATTTTCTACCTCAGATTGCTGAAGACTCATTGAAGTCACTGAATTATGGAATGCATTTTTCCCACATACTGTGACTATGATTTTAGCCCCACTCTCTTACATTAAAATCACATTAGCAAGGGATCTCTTCACAGCCAGTATGGAGAGAAGGAATGATAGCACCATCGAGTAAATTTTTAAATGTACATAATGGGCATGTGAGCATTGTTTAAATCAGATAATTCTTAAACGTGAACCTGTCCTGTAATACAGAACGGGTATTGAGCTGAATAAATAACATGGTAGCTTCCTCCTGAACATAATTAAATAGCCTAATAACCAACAGGAATTTAAAAAAACAACAGAAACAGTTGTTTGTGCAGATCATTTGATCTTGAAATCTGTGGTGGGCTACTGCTTTCAAAGCCTGTCCTGGGTCACCAGCAAGTCAGCTGTTAAGTGCCCACAAAAACAAGTAAATTTAGTTAAGGATGCAATCAAAAGAAATAACAGATTGGCATACAAATTCTGGGAGTCTTTGTTGTTGCCCTGCAGGACCCAGTGGAAACGATTAGCGGGCGGAGAGATCGAAGGCAGACAAACTCTAACATGTGCTATTGTTGAAGCTTTCATGAAGTTTCACTTAGCTTCTCTTCTGCAGATCTGAAGAGCCTGAGGAGTCTCATACGAACTTCTAAGATGTCTGAACCTAGAATAGCACACTGACAAGTTACTGTCTGTTGTCACTGCACTCTCAAATCTCATAAATATTTCATGCATTGTGTTCCCTGATACTGAGATGGTGGCTGGCACTGCTTTAAATAAAAAAAAGGACATTTCAGAAGACAGTGAGATGAGGCGACATTAAGACATTCTGACGAGATTGAAAATGAAAATATGGGCGAGTGAGCTTTATAAACGTATGTTGCGTTTGCCGGCCACATATGGCATTTCTATACCAAACCAGCCTGTCTGCGTCAAAGAGAAATTATGTTTTAAAAAGGCCTTTGTAAATGTGTAAATCAGACTGAGGCATTAGTCTACAATCCCTCTGAGCTGTGTTCGCAGAGCTGCACCCCATCTCTGTTTGTCAGCGTTGAGGAATTGCAGCTGTCGAAAATGATGCGGTCCCATTAGTGACGGAATCCAAGCTGAGACGGCGCCAAACAGAAAGCCGCTGTGGGGACAAGATGATAACAAGGTACTCATTGGAGATGTGAGGGATGGTGTTTGTGGATTGCTCTGGGTGTGTGTCTGATGAGAACGGGGCAGAGGAGGAGATGGAGGGGTTAAGATAAAGAGAGAGAAGGCGTGGAGAATGAGAAAGACAGGGAAACGGTTAAGGGAGGAAAAAGGATGGGGGAGATAAGACGAGACAAATCGAGAGGGGAACAATGAGACTGGGGAGCAAGAGGGAGTGAGTGGGACAGTAATCAGGCGAAGGCAACGCTGAAAGAGACAAATCAAAGCAGTGACAGAAGCAAGTGTGTTGACGAGAGACAGAGAGAGAGCAAGACACGGAGGCCCAATAGCCAGTGCCCTGAGATATCGGCAGGTTTATTCACACGGAGTTACTGATCTCCCATCCTGCAGATCATTTCACCTCTGAGCTAAGCTGCGTGCATCATGGCGGGATGAAGACAGACGGGTTACAACTGCCGCAAAGGAAATCATTTTATTGACTGCAACAAATGTGAGTGCAGCAGCCTATGATGTCACACTACAGAAGAAGCTCTCAGTGGTATATTAGGCTACAATTAATAAGCAGGCTGGTTGATTTCTTGATTAAAAAGCAGTCTGACGTAGAATGCCACGTAAGCTATTTTGATCTAAAGATCAACAGGGTTGACGTACAGTTTAAAATGTATATTTCAACAGTTGGTTAGCTGTTAGTATCTCACAAAAGAAACCACTGATTGTACTGATTGTAGGAACCTAAACGCTAAACACGTTAACAGGGTAGCTGCTAACACTAGAATATCAATTAAATGTGATAATAGGATTTGCAAAGCATCCGCTACCATGTAACACGTTAGGTTTGGATAAAAAACCAGGCAAGACTGCCACTCTACCATGTTGGTCTTCAGATCAGGAGTCACAGCAGCACTTCCATTTGGCAAGCATGCTGTTGTGATATGATATATTCAGCATAACTCTCAAGTTTATACTCTTGTATGTATTGAAGCCAAGTTGAAAAGGCAGGGCTGGATCAACTAGGGGGCACCGTGGCAACAATGAGCTGTGGTGCCCCGTTTATAAGAGAGGGCCTCAAACCTGGGTCAAAACGCTGGTGCCACCTTAGGGCCCTCACCACTTCAAATTTTAAATGTGCTTCAGGATATTACTAGCCCGTTTGCTCTGGCAAACGTGCGCCTGGCAACCCCTCCCATTCAGACAGATTTCCACCCGTCCTGGACCTTTTTGGGCCAATCACAACTGTTTATCTAATATGGGGCGGGTTTGAGAAGATGACTGTACAGAGGAGTGGCAACCTTATTGGCCGTTGAGGCATTTTGGTACAACAACAACCAAGATGGTTAGGCCTTGAGGGTCAGTTGCCCGCTTTGCCTGGTTGGTAATCCATTCTTGCCAGATAGCTGCCTCCCACACAAGGACAGGGCAGGTATACTGAAGGAGGGGGCCAGAGCTCTCTTTAGGTTATCCTAAACACTATCTCTTTCTGGTGATATTAAATAATAAACTGAATTCAAACTATGAGTATGTACCCTGTTAGGATCCATATCGCGCCATGCAAGTTAGTTAAGAAAGAGCCAAAGTTCCACAAGTAACGCCACTTTAAAGAACAACTAACTGGCTCGATCTTGCTGTTCATAGTCAAGGAAATAATTCATACAGTATTCTGCCATGCAGCTCAATACAATTCAACCTGAAGGCCTGATACAATGGGAATAACAATTGGGACACAATTACATTCACACAGTCAAACAGAAATGACAGAAAATCACTTCAGCACCAAGGACAGTGCACACTGCTATAGATCACCCCACATTACTAAACCAGTAAACAGTTTCACCCCTGCATTGGTACTAGGTTCTATAGTTCTGGTCAACATCAGTCCACAAAACTTTATACATCTTATACAATTTATTACATCAGAATTAGTGCACAATTGTCCTTTACGTTAGACATCAATTAGGCAGTACATAAACTAAACTGAAAAAGACGCAACCAAAAAAAAACCAAAGACGGTTTGATCCAGATATTAGGCCAGTTTTGTTTTGCTTAATTGTAATAAAATCACTATTCATTCAAACATCAGGGCATCCATACAGCAGCTAACACACTAAGAAGAGTATTGATGAGGAGAAGCGGTTTACAGCATTTTTCAGCTAACATCACATTTATTGGAAAGTGCTTGCATTCTTTGATTCAACTTTATATGTGCATGAGATAATGCTATCGTGTGTTGTGTGTGTGTGTGTGTGTGTGTGTGTGTGTGTGTGTTACACACAGGCATGCTAGGCAGTGCATGTTCGTTTTTCTTTCAAGTTTTGAATGCTAAAAGCAAGTTAGCAAGTTAGAGCTTGTGTAAGTGTAAGTGTGCACGTGAGCATGTACTACTGTACATGAGCAGTGTATCAGTGCATTTGGACGTGCATTCTAAAGGTGGGATTGTATAATTACTGCTATAGAAATATAATTACAACCTTGAAATGTGGCAATTATATGTGGTAATTACACAGGTTGTACGAGTCTGACTTCTCTGAGCAGCGGAGTGGATGACAGCTTCCGATCCCCATGATGTCTTCCAAGTCCATTTATTCCATGTTATATTAATAGCACCTCTCTTGCTTTCATAGGCAGGACGCCTAGTCTTACTGCATCAGCTAATTATCCTGACATTAGGGCTGCACTTCACTCTTTTTGTCCTTGGTGGACTTACCAATAACCCAGGTGGAATGGTATCGTCCAACAGCTGTTTCTGATTTCTGGTTAATTATACATCCCCAGTGTTTTGTGAATGTGCTAAATTAAGTTTTTTGGTGATGGCTCCCAAATCGTTTTGAAGCCAATAAATTGGATCGTCATTTGCAATCAAACTTTGGTTTAGTCATAGCACACGAGTGCGGATGAAAAATCGAATAAAACGGGCAAACAGACAATGATGAGATGACAAAATGATGAAGCAATTCCCGACAGCATTCGTGAGTGATCCCCAAAGGTAGGACGTTTACTTGTTGTTGTAAATGCTGAACAACAACAAATATGCTTTTAAAATTCTAGCGCTCCCAGATATAGCCAATAAGGGGAAATTATGTTTTCTTTTTTTTTATCTAAATGTTTCTTTTTTCTTTGTTTACAACATAATGTTCCTAGGAGGACATATTATCCCTGCAGAGATGTGTTGCACATTTAAGATATTTTTAACTTAGTATACTTGTATATTGCCCAATTAAAGCCGTAATTAATGCAGCAGCGTTGTGCTTCCAGGAACATGTGAAACTTAACGCATATGACAAACAAACAGCCAGGATCAAGCTCCTCGCAAACGCGTCTAAACCCCCAAAAACAAAAGCACAAAAGGTCAAAAGTCTCAAGTCAAAAGATTGTGCTTTAAAAATTGTATTTCTATGAAACTCACTTTGATGGCATGTTTGTGGGCTCTACTCTGTGCTGATTGGGTTTCTCCACACATCCTCTTGCCACCAATGTACTTCCATCATCTTGCCACCGACAATTGGAAAATGTAATTTCCTCTCGTTGAATGAATGGGTTGGAGAGCGCATGAACGTCCGCTAGGGCGATGTATGTCTTCTGTCTTGGAGCAAAACACACTGTCCACGTGGACATGCTAAATCAACAGAAAGGTCAAAACAGTTTGCAGTAGAGAGGGGGGCCTTTATAGGAACGTTTTGTCTGTTTCTCTGTGGGTGTCCAGTCAGTGCTTCTGGGTACTATAGGCAATTGAAGCAGTATCATTTTCACAAACACACACACACACACTCACACACACAGGAGAAATAAGAGTTTTTCCTTTCATGTGAACAGGGCCTGCCTGTGATGCAGAGGACAGGGTTAGATGGAGGCGCATGATTCGCTGTGGCGACCCCTGAAAGGGAACAGCCGAAAGGAAAAGAAGACATGGCTCCAGCCATTCAAGCAGACCTGAATTATAAGTTCTCCTTCCACTTGAAAAAAGAAGTTCCCATTTAGGGGAAAACCTAAGTAGGCTTCTCATTTCTGGCCTCTTCTTCTTTCCTCATTGTGCTTTAATAGCAACTGGAGAAACTTTCTACTTCTGAAAAGGAAAAAAATCCATTTGAGCTGCATTTGAAACTCCAAATGGGGAGTTACCCAGCGGTTGGCAGTAATGTGCTTGTGAGTTGTTAACAAACCACCAATAAATCCAAAATAAGAAACCTCTCTGCTTCAGCAAAAGAATAACAACAGTGCACAGTGTTATGCGTGCGCCCTAATTCTCTCGGTTCATCGCATCTGACACGAACTGGAACAAAGGATCCCATAGTTCTTTCCGCAACCCTTGACATCAGGATTTAGGGAGCTGAATTAGTGTTTTTCGAAAGATGCAGTAAATGGAGAAGAAAGGAAGTTAGCCTGTAGTCTACGCATAACGGCGAGATACAGTTGATCATTTTTCAAGGCTGCTGCTCCTGCTGCAACGTGTGCTGAAAAATGATGAAGATGGTGCTGGTGCATTACAGTGCATAGGCTCATTAGCCTTTTCTTCAGTTCACCAGTTCTGATTATGAATCCTTTTATCATTTCTTTGAGTGTGTGTGTGTGTGTGTGTGTGTGTGTGTGTGTGTGTGTGTGTGTTTTTACTGCCAGTGAGTTTGCATGCTAGCATATGTGAGAATGACACCATATGAAGAGCCTCCCCGCTGCTTTCAAAAGGGAGGATGTTTGCTGAAACCAGGTGGATGCTCCTTTAGTCATTTTCTTTCTTCTATGTAAATATATTCAAGTGGCAGTAATCCGTCTTGTGTCACAAAAATGTTAAAAAGGGTTTACAGTTTTGACATCTGACAATCATTAACACATTATAGGTTGAAGTTTGGGTTCAGTTTCCATCCCAGTTTTTGGCACAAAATGCTTTATTTCTGAGTATCTTTAATTTCGTTCTTTCTCAGGTAGTTGTTGGGAGTGGGCAGTCTTCCACACCACTTAGTACAAGAAACTAATTGAAATAAAGTTTTTTTCCCTCTTCCTATAACTAACTTGACACATTGTGAGCAACGTTATGATACCTCATGTGATGAGAGGCTCATTAGACCATGAAATTGTGCAATGTTACCTTGAAAGGAGTAAAATAAAGAGATAGAGAGAGAAAAAAAAGAGTGCTATAGAAAGGCTGCGTTGTTTGCATTTCTCAACAATTTCTTTTAAATTAAATGACAACATGGACTACAATCATTATTCCTACAGTCGCTACATGTCCGACATTAACATGTAGTGTTTTGGCGTATTTGCTGAAACAGGTGATTGGTGTTTTTCGTGGGAGGACAGTCTTTTGTACAGATTAGGTTTTTCTGCAGATTAAACAAACGAGAGATAACATGTGAATTAGTGATCTTTAGAGGTGTTGATAGACAGATTTTGTTACAGCCAAACTGTGCCAGGCTAGCCATTTCCCCTTGTTTCTAGTCTATATGCTAAGATAAGCTAACCATTTCCTGGCTGTAGCTTCATATTTAGCATAAGGTCATGATCTATCATGATATCAATCATCTCATCTAAGTCTCGGCAAGAGTTAGCGCCGTTCCCAAAATGTCAAATTAGGCCTCTGTCACAAACACTGACAGCCCTTTCAATCTTAACATGAAGGAAAATGATCGGTATACAATAACATGCTGGTGTGGGAGTTTTATCTGACCTGAGTGGAGTAATAAACTTCCACGCTGACATATAGTGCACTTCTAGGTCTAACATACTGCAGAGCAAAAACTGCAACATTTTGGAAGTGGTTGTGTGAGGGGTGTAGTAAGGTAATAAAAAACAGTAGTGCTCCATGGAGTGTAAAATGGGAGGGTTTGGCAGTGTGCAGATAGGGAGGACCGCAGGGGAGAGGAGAAGGAGCGTGGGTCGCTGGGGTGATTTAGCTCTGATCGCAGTGCACTGTCGTGAAGCCCGGCGAGGGAAGCCCATGCATCACACCGTAGCCGTGTCCGGAGTGCACTCTTATGATTGATCACCTCACACCCCACTTTAATTTGAAGTCAATGGCATCTATAGATACCTGTCAGAGCGGAGCAACCTGTAATGTCTCCTCACAGGCCAGGACCCTCAGTTCTCCAACTGAGGAGCCGCCAAACACCAAGAAGTGCTGCAGCCAGATCAGTCCAGGAACAAAAGGAAGAGAAAGAGACTGAGCCAGGTAATCACTCAACTAGCTGTTGTATTTCTGGCAGCTGTGACAGAAATTGTATGGTGTTCACCGATGATTTGAGCCAAAGATGGATTGCTGCACATGAAACCCAACATAAAGGAAAATCTGATTTGTTATCCAAGATTTACAATTAATGGTCACATTATGTAATTTTGAATTTTGTTTTAACCTTTAGAGGACGGTAAGCATACTGGCCAGAGTTTTCTTTGACATTACCGCACTAAAAACAGCTCTCACAATATGTTTCGTCCACTCTTGCGTGTACTTTTGTCGCTCTAAGCCAGCTCTGATTTAAATTGCTCTTTGTGTTCTTTACTTTTCACATCAATCGAAATATCAGGGGGAAAGGCAGAAAGATATATAGGAGAATTACAGATGAAAAATGAGATAAGTGTAAAATAGTTCCCTTTATGCACCTGGCAAGTCTGCAACATTCTGTATTACAAATGACAGCAGGCCTCGCAGGGACATAAGATCACACCCATTAAATGATTCATATCCTTCAGCAATTACATTTTATTTTTGGCAAAGAACTTATGAGCCATCTAAAGCATTGAAATAAGAACAAGGTAATGCTGAATTACTTGAGTGCCAAATTACATCCTTTGATTTATGATCATAAAATCTAATGTATTATTTTCAGTATGTGTGTGTGTGTGTGTGGGGGGGGGGATTCTAACTAACAAATGTGTGTTTTTCTCCTGTACCCTAATCATTCATACTACAGCTGAAAACACCATCACAATACAGTTCAGACTTGTCTTAAATCGATTCATTCTTTGTCATCTAGATGTTGCAAGAGAAATGTTAAAAGTCGTACACCCACTAATCTCTGCCCCATACCAGGCCGTTCCCCTCCTCTTATAAACAGGACTTGGTTTTGTTCCGTGGCGTCCTACTATCACTGTCATTAAAGCAGACCCTCAGGGTCCCTGCTGGCAAAACCATATTCTGATTTGTTGTCCCTGACCTCCACTCTTGCATTTATAATGCAGGTCCTTGCCCTGGAGGACATGGCAGACACCTACAGGGCTTCAGGAAGCAAGTAGCCTGGAGCAAGAATGATATGAATATTTGACATCTCTTCAGCTTTAAGGTCACGTGCTCCATATCCTCTCACATGTACACTTGGGACACTTACAGTTTATGGACCTGATGTGTAGGATCTGTGGATTTTTACTCTGAATGCATGCCTGCATACTGTGCGTGTGTCTCGCTCTGTGTTAGTACAGTTATGCTTGAATGCATTGACCAGAAGCTGCACCAGATTGCCTGTGATCAGTGCAACCAAAGATGGATTTCTCCTTTAAAGATGATTTTATTTGAATACTTTTTTTGTGTCCAGAAGAGGCAAAATATAAAATATAGCCATGACATACCTTGTGTCTTAAGTGTGGTCTTACAAAGAGGAACAAAATCTCTTTTGTTTGTAGCATACAGGCCATCACATGTTTGAGCAAACTAAAACACACTACACCCACTGCAGGGGAGGAGCGTACGTCCGATTTGTTCATTTCACGCACAGTAAACTGTATCTGATTGTGCCATGTCACCCTGTTGCTTTAAATCTGTCTGCACGTCCATACCTGTGCATGTGCGCGGGCAGTGTGTGTAGGCATGAGTGTATCTGCCGTAAAGAATCATATTTTTGGATACACTCCATTTCACACTGTAATTGAGATAAGTGCCTTTGCCCTGATCATCCATCCAGAAAACACAAAGGGAGTAAATCAATGTCCAGTCATAAAGCCTAAAGGGTCAAAGGGGAGGTCTGGTGTTGTACAGTGTTAGTCAAAGTATATCATTTCTAGGCAAGGCCGAGCACCTAGCTGCTACCAAACACATCAGATTTATTAATTGTACAGTTTTACTGATACGCCTGATATGGTTTAATGTTTTTGAACGGGTGGAGCATATGAGGAAGTGACTGAATGATAATTACAACACCGCTTTCACTCAACCACATTTGCATGAATTGAATTATCAGATGTCCACTGAAGTGCATAAATATCGCCCAACCATGGTGTGAATGAGATGGCTAAATTATCAGCAACCCTCGGTCAAGCCCAGTTTCTGAATTAGCCTTCTTAGTGAAAAGGCTCAAGAATCACGTAATTTATTAGTAGATAAACACAAACTTCTTGATTGGCTCTAACCAACATGCTGTAAATTGACTCATTTGGGATTAGCACCCAGGATCTCTGGCATGCAGCAGAGGATATAAGATGAAATGCAGCCACGGAAACCCAAGAAACTACACCAACCAACCAGATTCTTATGATTTTGCACGAGGGCTTGCCACCAGTTGACAGGCAAAGCGATCCACCAGGAACACCCCCCCACAGGGAAAACCTCTGCTTTACCAATTCGTCATGGGCCCCTACAATGCCACATGCATAATAAGGTTTTTGAATATTTTGGAACTGAACGACCAACTAGGTTACCAATAGAATGGCTTATAATGGACCCTGAATGCATCTAAAATCATTGTGAAACTAAACCAGATCAATGAGACTTTCAAATGGCATTAAATGCACCGTTTCTGCATATTCCATGTGCACTAAACCAAACCAACTCTAACACTAAACCGAAGAAATTACAACTTTGCGTCACAATGACAGGCATCTATTTATGTTGTCAGCAAATTACACATCGTTTCTTACACCACAGTGGGCCATGACATACAGTAACATGCTGCGAAATACAGACATAAAAGGCAACCATGTAAAGATATCTCGAACGCAGCCTTGTCATTGTGAACCATTCAAAGCTGCCATCTTCCAGCAGGAGAATATTACAGTCAGCTTAGTTTGCAGATCATAAAGGCTTTTATTGCCTCGTGTATTACAGTTCTTAGCCATGCACAGAACTATATGTGTGCCTATTTGCATGTTACATGTTAAGCTTGAGAGCGCCCAAGCCAACCCGCTTCCTGCTCTGTACCTAACGACCCACTCCATGCCACAGGCATGACAGAGCTTCTCTAATAGTCAGTGCTTAGTCAAAGTAGGCATCCCTGAAATGTGAAAATCAATCATGGATGACAGCTCATTTGGGCTATCTACCAGCGGAAGGCAGAGCGAGGGAATAAAAGGGTAGAAATTCCAATTACACAGTAGATGACCATTTGAAAACCTCTGGCTGACGTTGTTGACGCCTCCATCCAGTTGTATGATGAGCTTACTGTGGGCATAATTTTTTCAATGGAGTCTAAAAATCAGAAGGATAAAATGAGTATTGCTATGTAAAGAAGACCCAGGTGCTTCTATGGAGCAGTCAGGAGGGTAAGAGATCACAGACAGGTATTATCTTGCTGTCACACGGTGACAGGCAAATTATCCCATATAGCTGGTTAAATCTGGCTACCTTTAGCTGATTAGAATAATTAGAGATCAGCATGTTATATTGTCAAATACCTGTCTGAAGCAATATGCCGTATAGAGTTTATTTTAGTACACAGTACATGAGACAAAAGTTCAACTTTAAATGCCAGTAACAAATCAAAAGATGAGATCACCATGCCCCAGACTGACGGTAGCATGACCCATTTAACCTTCTTGCAAGCCATGCAAACCCCACAATCTGTTCATTGGCCCTCCTGTCACCCGTGGACGGAGCACCACAGCAGCCTGCCATGGAGTCAAACAGCTCAAAACTAATATAATTTTGTCTGGGCAATCTAATAAAACACACTCTCTTTTCTGTCTCTCCTGCCCTCTTTCCATATACCCTGGCGGAACCGCTATGATTCATAAGAGATGTGGTGGCTGCTCTCAGTATGCGATGAGCGAAAGGCACCTTGGGGAATTTTATGATCCATGACGAAGCGTCCAGGATCATTTTGGATGTATGCATGTGTCACTGCATATTAATAATGGCCTCTGTCTCATGAAAGCGCCAGCACACCTTCAAACGAGATAATTTAATCTTCTCCCTGCTGAGCCTCCTCTCCTCTCCACTCTGGCTAACACTTCCCCTCAGAATCCCAGTCAAAAGAGCCATCACTTACATTGTGCACGTTGGCTTTAGGATAATAAAAAGAAGAAACAAGAAATAATAGAGGAAGTAAAGCCAACCAGGAGGAGGAAATAAGCCCCAGATTCAGAGGGCCGCTGAGAAACATAAACACAGAGCTGATGGAGAATCTCTTTTCTTCTCTTTACATATGTAAATTAAGTGGTCATATAATGTTACCAAGGAGCTAGTTGTTGAGGAAACTGACTTTTTACCTTTCTGGGTTATCTATCTACTGCTGAAAATCATGTGCAGCCACTAAAAATTTCCTCATTAAAAAATACCATCCTGCGGTGCTCTCTTTTTTCTTCTGTCCCCATTTTTGCCCTATAAGCCTGCAAACAAGCAAAAGAACAAGACAGGGTTGCTCTTAAGTGAGCTCCATGTGCCCTTTATCTCGCAGAAAGATTTCATTCTCTTTAAAGAGCTGGCGCCCCGCGGTGGAGCCAACAAATGAGGAGAGCATTGTTGGATCCTGAACTTGTTTATGGGACGCCATGGCTGGCACCGTCAAAGCTGGAGCTGATACTCATTATTCAGTGACTGCACAGCATACCAAAAACCACAATGCATCACTTTGATATATAACGCTACGTGATTTAATAATTGTGTGTAAAAAAAAAAAAGTTGATATGTAATAACCTTAAATGTCCTTACACGATGTGGTGGAGGCAGAGAACCAGTTAACCTCTGTCCAAAAGGAGTTGTCTCCAAAGCAACCTGGCCTAACCGACCTTCCATTATGTAAATAGATTAACTAACTTGTTCCATGTATACCAATAAAACATTCACAGCGCAGAGCAGTCACATATTAGCACTAGGGGTGTCAATCGATAAAAAACAATTATCTAATTAAACGCAGAATTTGCTTTGACTAATCGCGATTAATCGCTTTTTTTCGCCTCAATATTGAAGCTGGTAATAATGGATATGAAAATGTAAAATCACGGAATTAACGTAGAATCAATACCATGAAAGTATATTTAAAGTAAATTATTATTGTTTAATAGCATCTTTTTAACTTTGAACACAGATTCTCTTCTGTGAACTGCACATTTTCTAGAAAAGCATCAAGGCCATTGTCTGTCAGCTTGAAAGCCATATTTCTTATATGCACTAACAGAAATAATGACAAAACCCAGGCCAATATGTTAAAGTGCCAGTTGATTTTCAAAACCATCAAGGCCATTAAAATTAGATATCAGCTTAGACGGCAATAATTTCTTATAGGCACCAATATAGATGATTATCAACAACAATAAATGTGTTCCATGTTCAAGTGGCAGTTGAATTTCAACAAGGTCCAAATATGAAAAAAGAACAAGGAAAGATTCTGACTAACACATGAAGACACACACACAGAGAGAGGCCCCCCTTTTCCCTCGCCAAAATTTTGCCTCACTTTGGAGCGTTCTGGAGCGCCGTTCTCGATAAGATAGCATGATATGGTACCAATGGATGCCTTAGGTCGTCTAGTTTCATATGAAACCAGTATCTTTACTCGACGCTACACTGAGCGTGCTACAGCGTCTTAAACATAGTAATGCGTTAATCGCGTTGATTTGTTTATTTACGTGTTAAACATTTCAAATTAATGTGTTCATTTTGACAGCGCTAATTAGCACACATGATGACCTACGGCTGTTAACAAGAGGGTAATGTCAGGGGATGATGTATTAAGAAGACTCGTAAACCTCTGAAATGAACTGTTAATAGTCCATCTAGAGAGAATCTATCCAGAGAAAAAGCAAAGTCAATGTCAAATATCAAATACAACATGGCAACAAATTGCAAATAAATGCAAATCTGGGCTAAATCCATTCAAAGGCTGCAAAGAACACTTAGCATATTAACACATGAGCTTGATCTCTTGATCTTGACGGGTGTTGTTTCGACTTAAATAAGTTTAAAAAGCTTTGCAGTGCAATATGTGTAACCATTGCCTTTGTGTACTCCTGAATACCAGTGATTACTAACAGCTGCTTACTTTTTCAAGTTGAGAATATGGTCCATTAATTTCCATCTTTATCTTTTTACAGCATTTGGCGTTGAGCTTTTATTGAGAGTGCCAATATATCTGGGGGGCACCACATATCTGAGGAGAGCAGCACTTAAAACAAATGCGAGGAACAAAACAGAGAGTATTATATGTTAAGGATTTCTGGCAAAGGCATCCACATTGCATTGTGGCAGCCGGGATTACAAGGCTAAAAACAAGCTGAGAAAATATAAAGAAAGCTTTTAAAATATTAGGAAAAAGACTTACACGCCTCCCACAAAACTGTGCTATTATCATGAACAGAAGCAGTAATCTACAAGTACTCATTGAGGACTGAAATAAAAAGAATATACTGTATTAAATCTGATTTATCTTAACTCTCTTTGAGAGGGAACTGCCTAATGGAGTGTGTGGTGGTGGATTCTGCATCTTATGCCCTTCATCAGCCAGAGGTGTCACTGCAGTGCAGGAAAGGATCAGGCAAAGCAGACTGTTACAGGAGTTCAGCGATGGATCTTTTATGACACACCAACTTTTTGGTTTTTTTTCCTTCAGGGGCAACATGTGAGACTGCTGTGGGTCAGTTTTAGACACAGTCAAAGCTACAGTCAAGGCCAGTGTGTATTAGGGACTTACAGTCACATCATGAGGGCCGGCGATGCATAAGGAACAAGCCTCTTTGGTTTCCTGCTCTGTATATCAGTGAATACATTAATCATCTACTGTAAGCCAATATAATCCTCTTAACTAATACCTATCCAAGCTTCAGATGCCACATCAAGACTCCTTAAAAGATCTAAAATAAACCCAATTTAAGAATCTATATATTGGTTAGCTGTACATTCTTGAGTGGATTTTGAGACTTTAATGATCATTTTTAAGGGGAAAACATGTATAGGATTTCCTCCTTACTGTATATGTATGTATCAAATCTGATTTCATTTGTTTTTAATGTCCTATGTTACCAACATCATCTGTACATGGTCACAACTTGTTTTTGAAAAGTGCTATATAATGTAAATTATTAATAATAGTGTACATAAGTATAACGATTCCCATTAAAAACATAGTTCATGTTTTCCAAATGACTTTCCTTCAAAGGCAGTGAAAAACCGAAATAGGGTTCTGATTAATCATACAGCGTTTGCAAATGAGAATATAGAAATGTTTTCATATTTAAATGAAGCACAACATCAACGCCATCAATAAGGAGCAAGAATTCTTAAGGGCTTCCTGGATTTGCAAAAACAGAATAAATTTGACATGACATGATAGCGATTTTTAACGGCATCAAAATCTCTGAAGCTATACTTTATGCACACCTCTGTACTGTATGTACATGGTACGGACAAAACAACAGCAACACCTTGCAATGTAATGCAATCTAATACAACACGACCAAAAACGTAGGCCTAAAAACTGCCACAGAGTTGCGCCTCGCTGAAACAGGATTGACAATAATTTAACATAATAATTGTTTTATATTACAGGTGTTTTCCTCTCATCCAGTCCACTCTCTGAATGTGAAAATGCCAAAATTGTAATTAGGGATTAGTGATATGACAATGTACTGTAAAATATATATTGAAAGCTGCTATAAATGTATGTTTTATAATAAGTAAAGGCTTCCTGGGTGTATTAGTCCATTAAGGGCAATGCTGCCAATTACTGAGCAGGACCATATTACTTTATGACAATATTGGATTTTTATATGATGACAAAGTTTATTGATCTGTTTATTAATATCACTGGATAAGAGAACAAAACAGACATTTCCATCTAATTATTTTATCCATAAAGATTTAAATTGATTTTCCAGAATGTTTACTATACCATGATATATATTCATTTTGCGATAAAGAAATTATATATACCATGACAGAGGGTTTTAATCATATTGCCCAGTCCTAATTGCAAAGTTTGCTATATCAAGCCAAACCTCTTTCTAAAAGTTCAGGCGTCTACAGCTGTGCTCGGTGTTGCAGCAGAGCTATGTGTGACCATGCAATTTTATGCCATGAGTTAATGAGTTTTAGCATATTATTTCATCCGACAGGGCAGTGAGCAATTCCCACAGCTCTTCCCCTTTTGGCTTTTCAATGACGTTATCATCATGGCTGACTCCCACTTGCAGCACATAACCTCGTAACATATACAACAAGCCACTTAATGGCGAAATAAATGAGTCAGAGGCCTTCTCCCTCTTGTTTTCCCTGCATGAGTGTGTGTGTGTGAGCGAGAGAGAGAGAGCAGGGGAGTTAAGCATACCGGAACAGAACGCAAACCCATGCAAGTGTGAGCCTATGTATGTGTGAATGAGCTGCATGGTTCAGAGTGCACTTTTATTCACTCGCATCCCTCTCAGTAAACCATGTTTGTGGCAATGACGAAATCCCCCGCTGTCTTTAAGGTTTCTTTCTGTCGCCGCACTCTCACCTCCCCTCAACAGCGTGGAGGAGGTGAGAGGGAGAAAGCCTAAGCTGTCATCACAGTTTAGATCAGTGTCCTGCCTCCACCCCCGCTGCCTCCCTTTGCCCTCCACCCAAACCTCCAGCACCGTATTATGCAACTTCAAAAACAGGGTCACGGAAATATCCAGAGAAGAATCAAAGAAGATAAACAGGAAAGGAAAGGAAGATCCTCTTCCTCATCCCTCTCTTTCTGCACGCGCCTATTGCAGTGTGCGATTCAGTGGGAGGTTAGACCACTGGAGGAGAGAGCCTGCAGCGACTAACGCATACAAATGCCTGCAGACACGCATTTACATGCACAAACACGACATGGACGCACGCGCACGTCAGACAATGGCAGCTCGAGAGATCATGAAAGTTAGAACAAGACGTGGTCTATCGTGTCCTTGTGTTTGCGCGTGTGTATAAAACCCAGGCTGCACGCAGTGAGGTGTATAACTGTGAAGACTAATACTCACCCGCGGTTAAGATCAAATTTCCTAAACAAGGCATCCTCTGGAGTAAGAAACCTTATTCTGACCCCCTCTTTGTCATGCATTATTAATAAGGCTCCTAGTTAAACAAAAAAACTAGCCCTGGTGAGCTAAAGAGGCATCACACATTGCTTCTGCACTGCACTGGGGATTAACGATACCCGCTGCTGCAAAAGGAGAAGAACGACGTGCGTGAAAAAAGTATTATTGTGCCCACTCGGTTTCGCAAGGGAATAAATGACGATGGAAGCAGAAGTTGAATACTGTGATGCTCAATTAGTCAAGGATATTAATCAAAAACTCATTTAATAATTGATTAATCATCAAAGTTATTTTTTAAGCAACATGACTTAGAGTCGACAGCCATGCTAGTGGCTCTGTGAGGCTGTACTTAGCCGTAGCGGCGTTGTGAGCAAAATGCTAACATTAGATTGCTAACATGCTCACAAAGACAATACTAACATGTTGATGCTAATGTATTATGTTTACCATGTTCAGCTAACATTTGGGATGTCATTAGTTTTGCAGGTATTTACTCATAAACCAAAGCATTGGACAGATTGAAATTTTGACCTGATCATCGCGATAGAGGAAAACTTTACCAAAGTTATTATAAATGATCCTGTGGGGTACATGAATGGCATTTCATCCATTATTGTCGAGAAACATCAGTCTGTACCAAGACCAAAAGGCTGACATAGCCATCCCTAAAAAAAAAAAACTTTCACTGAATCCACCTTACAAAATATGAGGATTGGCTGATTTTCTCATTTATATATGATTAAGTAGTCAGTGCTAAAATGATTAGTCAATTAATTGAATGATTCAAAATCACCAATAATTTTGACAATACATTAAGTCATTTATCAAGCAAAAGTTTCAAATATTTGTTGGTTCTAGCTTCTCAAAGGTGAGAATTTGCTGCTTTTATCCATGTTACATTACTGTATGCTGTAGATGGATTAGCCTGGGACTTTGAACTATTGCGCAGGCAAAGTATCTCTGAGGGGTTAGGGTTGTTGGTTAGACAAAACAAGAATTTTAAGGATGTCATCTTGGACTCCGATTGTGACAGCATTTTTCACATTTTTCTTTTTATTGAAAAAGTCTGTGACAGATTAACCAAAAATGAAACAAAATAATTTGTTGCAGCCCTATATATACTATAAGAAATTCACGTACCATGTCACCACTATCCATCTATCATCACAAGCACAGCCTCCTGGTTATTTACATGTTAATGTTGTTGTGTCAGCTTACAGCCTTTTTTTTTAAAATTTTTTTTTTACATTTCCTGTAGCTGTTCGTCATTCCCAAATTAAGAATGTGTAAAACTCAACCCTATGCCAGGGTTTCGGTACATCACCACTCATCAGGGATCATTTACCACTCTTGATACTTTTGAGCACCTGCCCCAGAGCTGCATCAGCTCCATGAGAGAACAATCAGTTCCCCAGTCCTCCCAGAATAATTGTCACTGAAAAATCAACAGTTATTAACTGTGGAAATTGTGGTGAGCAGGGTGTGTATCCCCAGCTGTATATTTCCCTATGACTGCCGTGCATGTGCATGGTCATGTCATTACATGTTAATGGGCTTTCCTCTGATGCTACAGCGGAGCAGAGAGACGGAGGCTGTGATGGAGGGAACAGGGAACCATTTGATGTTTGCCTGTTGAAAGAATAAACCTGACTTTGGGTTGTGCTTTCCACAGAGGCATGCTGGGATTGAAAGAGCGCTTGCCCAGGGCTAAAGGGGATTTTTGGTGGGCGTCACACATCCAATTACCTCGGTAGCATCACAGAAATCCACGGGGAATGCACACACAAACAGACAGATACACACATTAACACACGGGCGCGCGGGCACCCACGCACACACCAACATGTAAGACACCCACTACAGGAGGCTCTCACCACGGAGCGGGTGCAGCCACATTTCACTATTCTGCTGCTGGATCGGTTGCTACGGAATTCATGAATATTATCAGCATGTGTTGAAATGTGGCTTATGATATAAATATGGATAGCAATATGGAAACACCACCCAGGTTCCACCTCTTTGGAGAGCATTATTAATGCATTCAGAGAAGCTTTTACTGGATTTGCATGGGCTCTTCGGATGAGCCAAGAGGACCACAGCTCATCAGAACCCCACAAATATGTTGAGGTTTATTGGTGCATTTCAAAGCTGTTTTGAAGTCTTCTGTTCTGTGGCAAAAGCTGGGATTTCTAGCTGTTTAATATCCCCACCAACAAACTTTAATAACTGCATGGTCCCACATCAGCACGCCAAACACGTAGAACCACCAAGCCAAATTCATTTAAAACACAACATCCTGGAATTAATGCATTCAGACTCTCTTTTTTATTTTACTTCTACCTACACAGGTTAATAACTTTAATATTTCCTCTTTCCTTAAAACAGGGGCCCGAAGGCCAATGGGAAATCATACTTCACCAGACATTCCTATGAAATCGATTTTGTGGTACATTTTTAATTATACAAGATTCGTCATTTCTTTTAATAACGTGACGAAAATGGCCTGGAGCACCACTTCGCTCTTATTGAAGCTGATAAATCTCTGATATCCGTGTTGTGTTAAATCACCTGTGCCACTAGAGGGAAAATGACTCTACATTTGGTAAATACACCCGCAAAAAAACTAATTCAAACCTAAAGTATTTCAAAGAATTTTGGTCAAAGCTTTTGCCAAACTTCCGATTTCAGGGAATATGGTCACAGGTAACATTTTAGAAGTCACTTGGGAAGCTACGTCTAATTCTCTTACAGCCCTAAAATACAGAAGCAACATATGCATTTAGTGAATAAATTCTGCTGTTCTTCTTTAGAGCCCAAGGACTGGCACAGCAGTCCCCAAACAATCAACTATAGATTGACTATTGACCGCCAATTTCACACAATCAATCTTACACCCAATTGAGCTTGGAGGATAAAATCCATGGCGAGTCTGGCTGTTGGCTCAAGAAAAGGTTTCTGTTCAGGAAAGCTTTTCTGCTTAGCACAGAGACCTTTGATTAAAATTCAAGAGCAGACGGATATAAACTCTGCTCCAACATATATTTTAGCAACCTTCGCAAGGTAATCATGCCAATGAAGGGTCAGTGGAGAGGTCAAACCAGCCCACTCATTATTAAGATATCTTAATTGCTCAGAGATGATGCCACTCTTTTTGGCATTTGGTACACACCCAGAACTGAAGGAGTAATAATACTGCGCGCAAGGGAAAAGGCAATGTGGGGGCACAGGGAAATAAAATGGAGGGAAATGATGAGAAGCAGAAATAATAAAAAAGGGCAAGAGGTCAGCTCGAGCTGTGAATGTGGCATTTGAGGAGGCCTCCTTCAGGCTTCAGTCATCTTTAGATGAAACGCATCTAACCGACATGAAAGAGGAGTAAAAAGGACGTGCAAGTGTGTGTCTCTCTGTATGCACGTATGTGAGTTTTTTGTTCTTCAAGTTCAGGACCGTTCTTTTGGGCACATTGCAAAATTAGTTGTACCACTGACTGACTCCTTTAACTGAAATTCATTATATTTAGCCTATATCATGAGCCCACCTGTCTCACTCTGGCATAAATGGTCTTAAGACATTTACTGACTCACTGCGTCACACACACAGTATGACAAGATATGATCAACTGAAAATTCATTAAGGAAAAGCATCAGATTTCCTACTCGAACGCATGCTGAATATAATACAATTACACCATGCAACAGCAATTTTGAATTAATCTGTAATTTGAGATGTGTTAATGTGCAAAGGCTTAATCTAGTAAAGTCATTGTAATGATTTGATTTACCTATTAAAATAAAAACATCTGGATACAAAAAATAAAAGCACCTGGCCCAGAGAAAAAGAAGCTCGTGCCATGAATAGTTGATGCGAGCCCTTGTTAAGGCCAGGGAAGAGTAAACCTAAATCAAGTGAGAAATTCATTGAAGGCGCAAAACGTGGGCTGGTGAGGGAGAAGCTCTCCATAAGGAAGCCCACCTCATACTGTGCAGACACGTATAGACAGGGTCATGAGCCAGATGGGATTGCTAATAACTGAAGGCCAAAGCAGGAATTTCTAAGACGATGCACCAGACTGTGAGGAGACTCGAGCAACACAGCAAGAGTTAAACAGTTTTTCTCAGATTCTGGACGTATTTGAACGTCATCGGTGTATTGTTCTCAGCATGATGCGTACACCTATAGTGTACAAATACAACTCCAGGTAAAACGACTATGAACTGCAAAGCTTTTGCTGCAGCAGCCTCAATAAATACAAGAAGGGAGACGGCAGACAATCAGAACTGGGCGAGAATTCCAACATCTGCATTAAATCTCCCTCTGATGTTTCTTTCTCCACTTAGTGAAATCTCAGCGGAGAAGTGCTTTGCCTACTCCAGATAACTCTGCTTGCTTTGCCATAGGAAGCCATTAACTGACAGAACACGGCTTGAGGTTATCCCCATGGGTGTAACAGCCTCTGGGATATACTGTGTCTGGCGGAGAGATGAAGAGAGCATGACGCTAAAGAGATTAGCTTTTACATTGTGAATTTCTGTTAGAAGAATAAGGTTTTTAGAGACTATTGAGGGATACACAGAATGCCAAATAACACAAAAAAGGCTCAGCAGACAGTTAGATATCCCTTTAAAAAGGGTAGGAGGTTTAGTAAGTGTAAATGTGTTGTAAACGCAAGTGTAAAAGCGCACTTAATGACTGCATCACATGTTCGCAGGCACTTTGAGGCACGTTCAGCATCCATGATGAGTCTTGCTCAGAAGGGCTGATGTGTGAACGCAGTGATAAATCACATTGCTAAATGAATATCTCAGCAAAGTATTGCCCCAGATAGATGAAAAAGCACACACGCACACAGAAAACAAGTACACATGCTCCCACACATACACACACACACACACACACAAACAAACTGCATGTTCATCTGTGATGAAATTTCACAGTGCCTCTGCAGGGCCACAGCACAACTCCACAGTCTCAGTCTTGTTTTGCCAGTAGGGGGATGACTAGATTTGCGCGAAGAGGGGGAAAAACTACAGCATGGATGCGTGTGGTTTTTTTTGTTGCATTTGCGTGGCTGCGTGGGGGAGGGGGTTATGGCTATGACGGTAGTCTTATGCAGTGGTGTCTTTATGTGCGGCTCCCCTGCTGTCTGGCTGTTTGGCATTAGTTTCGAAGCTAGAGACTACTGAAGGCGTCATTGTCAACACATTTACTTCGCCACTGTCCCTGCTTGTCAGAGAAGCTTAAGCATTATTCGCTACAAAGATAAGTAGGCCCCTTCCTGCAGTAGCCTCACAGCAATGAAATGGTGGTGATTTTTGTAGAGACACATTCAGCCTCTCTCGCCCCGAACCTTCTACACCCCCCTCGCGGCAATCTCATCTGCTCTCGTGCATAATTGTAAGGCTGCTGCGTGGAGCTTTCGTTTCTGCAATCACTTCACATTTGTTTCAGCGATTGATTTCCTGGCATGTGAGGGGAAGGAGAGAATGTGGGTAGGCGGTGAGGGAGGGAGGGGAGGAGCAAGCGAGGGAGGCAACAGGGAAGTCAGAGGATGTGTAATGCCAGGCTCACATACTGTCACCATGACAACAGACATCACTTCACAGGAGCAGCACTTAGGATGCCTGTGTGGGCTGAAGTGACATAGTTGAAGGTTGGCATTAGCCTCTTGTGGGTGCTACAACGTACCAATCCTCTCCCAGCTTGATTTTTGCTTTAGTTCCTGCACAGTACTGCTAAAAGGCGCCCTGTTGCTCTTGTCAGCTACCTATTGGGATTACTGAGTGATTTGTACTTTATGTGTGCAAATGCGGGTCCTGCCAGTTTGGCTTAACAAAGACAATTCAATTGACTGAAATGCGTAAGGGAAGACAGGAGGAGACATTCATATTCAATGAACCCCTTTCATCATTTGCGTCACTTTGAAGCTGGCTAGCATGTATAATTCTCTGTGATTTGAAGTGATGCCAATCATGGAAATGATAACTCAAGATACGGAAACACACCACAGACACTAAAAGGGATCCATTTTAGCAGCAACTCCTACTGTTCGTTAAGAACAATCTGTAACACTTTGAGGGCATACAACTGAAGTTTTTAAATACATGACTCATCAAGATCTATTGCATGTATTAATGGGTTATATAATGCCATCTTAATATTAATAAATTATCAAGTTTATGTAATGATTTAACACCTTATGAATCTTAAATTTACAAAATAAATTTTAACACAGATAAGTCATACATTTATTAACATGCCATTACATTAGATATAAACCAGGTAAAAGGAAATAAGCTCTCACTCTCGCTCTCAGCCTCTCTAAATGCATAAATGTGCCTGTTTCTTCTCTTTGTGGACAGGTTATAAACCTGGCTAAAGGGATTTTGGCCTGCTCTTATCAGCATGCAGCATGTACGGCTGCGTGCCTCGCTCTCTGCATTCGGTCTGGTTTATCCATTCACATACAATATACAGTATTTACAAGCTGACCAAACTATGATGCCAGGAGGCGCTGGGATAAACCAAAAACATCCAGTAAGTGGCATTTAAGCTAATAAGCAGCGTACGTATGATGAGATGTTAATGAACATATGACTTAACACAAACGTGCATGCATTTAGTGGCAGAATGACATTTTATCAAGTACTGTACTAAAGTATAGTTTTGAGGGACTTGTACTTTACTTGAGTATTTCCATTTGATGTTGCTTTATGCTTCTACTTCATTACATTTAAGGAGGAAAATATTGTAGTTTTTACTCAAACGCATTTATCTGATAGCTGTAGCCATTAGTTAGTTTACACCCACACGGTTGTTTTCAATATCTCTGGCAAGTTAGACCTGGCCAGGTGCATTGGGTGGAGCTACGCTGGGAATTACATAATTTCGCCAAACTCTATGCACTAATAAGAATCATGACATGGTAAGTTGCCCCGCCCCAACAGGTACAACATCCTCCTCGAAAAGTTGAAGGAGATGTCAGTCAAACTCAGTTTGTCCGTCCTGGGAAGAGGTCTAATTAGGGAACATAAGTGGAAAACACCTGAGTGGGTGGACTATAAGTGTGCAGGGGCTTTAAGATCATACATACAGTCTATGTGATCAAAATATGATGCATTATCATTGATTAAACTACCAGACAATATAGTAAGTCCTTAAAATTTGGAAGGTCTATTTTTTTTCTTATGTCATCAATAATGTGCAAATCTATTGCACGTGTTTGCCATAACTGATCTTCAGCATTTTGAATTGAATGCAAAACAGCAGCACTGCCTCGCCTATTCTTAAGAAAACTTGTTTTGTCAGTTCCAAACTGCAAAGTGAAACTAATTTGAAAAATTAGATTCAGTGTTCCTTAGATAGTGTCATGTCGAGTCCAGAGTAAACTCTCAGTGGATGTAAATCACCACCTGTTGAATATGGGGTACATTCCATTATGCATGTAATGCTGTGGCTTTGAATTACAGTTACAGTACGTGAGCAGCTGATGTTTGACGTGACATTTTTGAAACATATTTACTTGGCTTTTGTTTTATTTATTAGGATAGTATGTAGTATAGAGCAGACAGGAAATCATGGAAAGGGAGAGGTGTAGGGGGTGACATGCTACAAAGGTGACGTTGCCTAAACCTGTAGGCCAACAGGACGCCCTCGTTACTGATATTTTATCTTTCAAGCATAACAATAGTGTTCATGATGGTCAAACAAAGCCAGTCCAGCATTCCATTATCTTCAGGAAATAAATTAGGCTACTGTGTTGCCGGCTAATGTTCTTGCTGGAAATGATGAGGAAAAGAGCCAACAACAACAACATGGTATTACATTTCCACAGTGTAAATGTTTTTCATGCGCTTATGTTTAATTTCCCCATTTTGTCATGAAAATGGCAACAGAGACCGGAACAGTATCGGAAGGAAGCACATTGCAATGTCAATGGGAGTCTTATCCCAAGGATCTACATCTGTCATGAGTCATACTACAACTGCACCAGCACTATTGACCACTTTGGCTTCTTAAAGCAAGACATTGTAGCTTTAATTGATTTGAGTTGGACCATGTGTCTGTCATCATGAGGAAATTAACACTATTACAAGAAATTTAAGCACTAAAGATAAAAGCCATACTGTTGTACAAGGTAATATTAGCAGGACCAAGGTTGACATTTAAGATTGCAATCTTGTTTTTAATGATCCAGATGATAAACGGCCACTTGATTAGAATGTCAGAAGAGAAAGGGAAAAACATCCACTCTGGTTCAGTGCAGGTCTTCTGTGCAGGTTAGAGGCCATACTAGACTTCATTACAAGTACAGAATTACTTTAGATTCTAAATAAACCAGGGCACAAGGCTGGTCTAGTCATGCACCAGAACAGGACTTAATGAATGACTGACTACAAGATCATTAGCAGCGGCTTTCTGTCCTCAGCACTATATAGAGCAGGACAAGTAGCTCAGGGTTTGGGGATGTGGGCTTAACAGTTGAAGCAGCCAGCCAGGTTACAATAAGCTTCTTTGGTCCACGACAGGGATTTGGCCTTGAATGATCCAGAGGTAAATTGTGTTCCTGAACTCATCCAAATCCACACAGTAGAAGGAATAAGGTATTACAGCTGTTCATAATTTGTGCAAGATAGCCATAGCTACATTATACTTTCTTCTGTTTTTTTACGTTTTGAAAACAAATCATCAAGAAAAATATTACACTCAGTGAACATCCATACTGAAAAATATATTCCATTCATCACAGCTGCGCATGACTCTATCTTTGCTTTGAACTATGCATAAGAAAAAAGGAATGGAATTGCTTATTTTCTGTGCAGAGGACATTGTAGCAGTTGACAATGCTGTTGAAATCCCTGCTACAACCCTAAAGCTTACAGCTCCATTTTCCATTTTGCCTACTGCCAAACTATACTCAACACCCACATCTTTCCAAATAGCTAAAGGGGGCAGGGGGAGGGCAAAACTTAGAGTGGCATCCTTCCAGTGGAAAGCGTCACCCCGACACAGACACACCTCGCATGGACAGGAAGACTCAGAGATATAATTAAAGGGGCACTTTGCCGATTTTACACATATGAGACGTATGACTCGTGTGTGAAATGAGTCCTACTTCTCATCTTTCTCCGTAGACATTATATATTCATTCTGTTGCTCCAGAGGAGCTTTCTAAAGTCTGAGAAAATAACCCTGATGATGTCACACTGATGTCATCAGGATTATTTCGGCTTTAACTTTGAGATTACAAATTTATAACAGAGGGCCTGCATTACAAACTGGGACTATGAAGATTGAAAGATGTGGGCATTTTCAGGCAGGGAGGGTCAAATGAAATTATGCTATTTGTTGCATTATGGGAAATTTGGATCCAGTGTTTTTTAAATCTTGACCCAAACAAGGGACTAACCTAAAAGTCAGGATATCCTGGCCTCTGTGGCTTCAATTTTGACCTTTTTTTTTAAAAATATCTGTTTCTCACAAGTTCCCCAATTTAATGGATGTGCCATAACTAAATTGGTGAAGTCCACCTTTAATTTGAACTTGGAGAGAATTTGACATCTGATTTCCAAATTTCACCACACAGAAAAACAGCTGTTTCACCTTAATCACATTGTACTGGAGTATTAAAATAAAAATGTCAAGATTATCCAGTGAATACTGAGCACAGCAGGAGTGCTTCATACTTTAAGTTCAAACATTGTCTCTGCAGTGTATATTCAGCGCCAGTCTCAGAGGACTCGGTCCAAAGAGAACTGACATTCGGTATGATTAAGTTGGTGCTATCTGAAACCCCACCCAGGGGTGCGTTCGTAATCCCCAACGTGCACCTCACACTGTTCTACTGTAACAAATTACTCCTTCGCCGTACCCAGCTTTATATCCTCATTTGCCTCTGATTGAATCGCATATACTGTAGACATCCATCCGCTTTTCCCCGGAAGGGAGTGGAGGGAGAGACAGGCAGAGGAGAGAGACATGCAGGGAGATAGGGACTGAGAGTAGGAGGGAGGAGAAGAAATAGAGTTATCCGTGGTCTCATTACGGTGGGAAATGTGAGGGTCCCGATCCAAGGGAATGATGAAGGACTCTGTGGAGGAGGCCTCTGAGAACCAACAAAGACGGCTTTAGTTTCACTGGCAGAATGCATTTGCATAGCTTAGAAGCCAAAGCGTCTGAACCGGGGTTCATGAAAAGAAACCCCAGCAATTGGTTGGACTTCAATGCAAACGAGAGCGAGCGAAAGACAGAAAGAGAGAGAGAGGGGGGGGGGGGG
>CM022481.1:10573293-10627392 GCA_011952105.1 Coreoperca whiteheadi
TAGTCTAAATGGAAAATGTATTGGCAAGATTCAAAAGTCAACATTTATTATTGATAGTGGCTAAACATTAGCATGCATGTTGTGTTTGCCTCCCATTGCTTTCACCGAAGTTTTTGTCTTCAGTAGCATAACACAAAACGAGATCAGGAACATCTGCACATCCCATGGAGGGTGTCGCTGACTGACTTTGATGCAAAGAGAACATACTGAAGGCGGTACATCTGCAGATAAAGTAACAAGCAGAAAAACATTTCCACGCTATCATAAGAGTCATGTTCCATTGTAGCCGTTTGATTTTATTATTTAGTGCAGTTTGGTTCTCAGCAACATTAGAGATGAATGCCAATTGAGAATATTTAGCAGGTTTGTAGGTACTTATATTTGCTATGATGGAAGAGCAGCTACTGGCCTATTGGAGCTCTGGAAAGCAACACAGATGAGCAGAGGTCGAGATAATAGAGCAATCTCCTGGAGAAGGGGTGTGTGTGTGTGTTGGGGGGGGGGGGTGAAAGTGATGAGAAAAAGAGAGACACACTACAGGGGAAGAGGGAGGGAATAAAGGGGAAAAGACAGGGAGAGCGGGAGAGAGAGAGAGAGAGTGGAGCAGATGTTGTACTTTAGTGGTGCCTCTTTTTCCCCTCTGTGGCCTGGAGTCATGGAGGGGTGACTAGCCTTCATCCATCCTCTTTAATGACTCTGGCAGCACCGCTTAACGCACTAGTATGTGATTTCTTCATTACTACATCATGATTCCACCATTTAGTCAGAGGCGATGACGTATAGTGATGCTCGGGGATAAAAACATAATCGCTGGAAGTCTCTCCCATTCACCTGCTTCTGGGTCAATTTGGAAATCAAGGCAAAGAAAGTCAGGGCTGATGCTCTCAACGCAACACAAAAGAGATGAGAGGATCTGGTGGTTAAAAAATAGCAGTGTGAGTATCTATTGTTGAAATGCATTTGACTGTGAAAAAATAAGAATATCCAGAACTATATGATACCCCACAGCAAAGAATTCGGAGCCTTCCCTCTATAAAACCGGTGAAAGTCTACCACTTCAAAGTTACTGGCACCATTATGTGTTATCCTCTCACAGCGCTCATTTTATTCTGTCGCACACCCACTGCCTTTCACCTGCGGTGCACAATACTCCATCTCACTGACCCCCCCCCTCCTTCACGTGTCAAAACCTTCGGTGAATGCAATGGGAGGCAAACACAACATGCATGCTAATGTTTAGCCACTATCAATAATAAATGTTGACTTTTGAACCTTGCCAATACATTTTCCATTCAGACCACCTCCCTGGAGATGAGCAGTATGCTTTCAACACGAGGCATATACAATACTTCAAAGCAATACAAGTTTGAGTCCATGAACGTCTACCTATCTATCTATCTAAGCCCTTTTCCTGTTGCCAGAATATACAGCAGCGGCAAGAAAGCAGGACATATGTAAATCCTTTCTCGAGCGTACTTAGTGTAGAATAGGTGAAACATTGTAGTAATGGGAAAAAGGGGGCTGACTGTGCTCAAGGGAGTTTTCTGGCAGCACAACATGCATGCAAACGCACGAGCACAAACACAGACAGTTAAATGCTCAAACAATTCCATCTGCTACATCTCCCCTGTCACTTCTGCTGCTGCTATAAGCCCGCTAGTCCACGGACACACCTCTATGGCAACACCACGTCGAGCATTATGGGAGATGAGTCCTTCTAATGGTCTGCTCACACACACTGTAGCATGGACAGCTTGCTCATGCCAACAACGCGCCCACTTTGATCTGACACTCATGTGTTCCGTTTTGATGGTTAGCGTCATGCCATGTCGCCCCTGAATCTATGTATATTTTGGAGAGACTGATTTAGTAGATACAGATATCAGATCAAGTAAAGGCAATGATTTCTCAAGACACCAATGTTTGATGAGAGGTTATGAGCCTTCGGACTTAATGCACAACTGGAGGAATTCACTAACTCCAAACAACAACACCTACGTACAAATCTCGCACGGCCTAGTGAGTGCTTACAGGTTTGAAGATGAGGTCAATTTGATACGTGTACGCTACGCATTTTTAGACACGTTTGACTGTGAAATACCTCTGCAACAGGTGATAGAAGGAGAAATGTGCTTATGAGGGACTGTGCACACATACGAGCAGTCATGGTACAGCTGCCTAGACATGTGTTGTGATTTATTATACTATTCACCTCTTCCCTCTAGAGCAAAATAATAGATAAAACCCTGGCGCATCATTGGTCAGGTGCAGCACCATGACTGTCCCTGTCATGCTCACAGTAACCTTTCATTGCTACATCATCTCTGCACACACAGACAGACACACACACACACACACACACACACACCATGGCGGCAAAGATCTTTTTTTAGTGCTTGGCAACAGCCTCTTTGAAACACACCATCCCACATCTCCACTTGACCTCACATTCTCCCTGCGCAGCCTCTGCTCTGGTCAGAGCCACTGTCACTGCCGACGGGTCAGGGCTGTGCACCTCAAGGTTTCCTCCATGTCCCAATGTTAGAGCACATGAATCATTATTTCCCCACAGTGCTGCTGCTGTTGCTGCTGCTGCTGCTGCGGGGATGACGACTCACATGAGACATCATCTGTGCCACTGGTTGCACAGGCAGACAGGGTAAGAGACAGAAATGTGTGCTCATTGTTAAGTGTATGTATGTGCGCATGGTGGGGGGGCAGAGAGAGATTCAGACACGAGGAAGAGGTGGGCATTTAGAACCACCACACATGAAAATAATTCATGATTCATGACAGTGCATACTAAATGCCACTGCTCAACAGATCCTTGTCAAAAATAAGTATCCTAAGATCAAAAATACAGTTGGCCAAATGCAAGACAGGTGCCATGTCAACCTTTTGAACGATACTTCTTTGTAGGTGATCAGTCTGAGAGGCTACAGGATGAATAAATCCAACTAAATATAGCCTACTCACCGACCACCATAAGTGATGGATTGGATGAGAAAAGGGGGTCTGATCTTGATTGGCTACACACAGCGATTTGCTGTATAACCTCAGGGTTGCTAAGAACATTTGAAACCTCTCACTCAAACATGACATTCAGACCTGGTTTGTCACCCTTACACGAGTTGCTGTTGCATGTTTGTTTGGTTTTTTTATTTTTTATTTATTAAGGGACCTTGTGAGTCTGAAAAGGTGGCGATTTATGAGCGGCCACTGTTTTACAAGGTCATGATCACATTTGGTTTGAGCAGGGGCAAACTGCATACACTCACCGTACACTCCTTGGCAACGGATGCCCTCCACGATCAGCGCCAGCAGCCCCAAAACGCAGATAATTAGATCCATCCTTTCACGTTAATCTCTGCATATCCAGCTCTCAATGGCAAGAAGTCCTTTCCGGGGCGGCGTAACTGAGGCGCATAGGCACAGCACTGCTCCGATCCACACGTCGATGAATTTAGTCTGAGGATACGCTGTAAAGGTATGTATGGCCGCAGGAGGCAAACCGACTCAGGTACGGATGGTTTTGATGCCCGCTGCCATGTAGTCAAAGCGAGGAGCGCTGGCGGCACAGAGGCGCCGCGGAGGATGCGGGGAGTGGGCTGCAGAAAGCCCGGCCTTATAACAAACAGCAACCTCTCCTCGACTCCAGGTAGGCGCGCTCCGCTGATACCGTGTGCTCCTGGACTTTAGCGAAGACCCCCGAGGTTCCAAACCGAGGGGGCACACTGATGCAGTCCACAGCAGGCGGACATAGCTCCTCAATTCCAGCTGTGGTCACGGCTCGCTCCGCGGATGCTGCCGCTGCGTTGACTGCATGCTGTCAAACGAAGCCATCAACCCTGCTTCTCTCTCTCTCTCTCACACACACTCACACACACTCACACACACACACAAGAACGCTCACGCTGTCAAAATGCTCACTGTCTTCACCTTCCGGGCGGTGAAGTCGTCAAAGCTGCTGTTGTGGAAGCTCGTGCGCTCGCACAGTCACATCACGACTGCACCCCGACGCCGCGCGCTCGACTCGTCTCTCCCGGTGGCAATGACGAGGGGAGGGTCCAGTCCAGGAGCGGCGGATGCTTTCTCCACGGCTCCTCGGCGATGCCTGCTGTTGTCTCGGCGTTATGAGACCACTTCTTTTTTTTTTTTTTAAATGAATTCACGCGACGGTGGGAGCCGGATGTCGCCGCCGTGGAGCCAGTTGAGCATCAGTCACGTTGCGCAATACGTGCTACGGAGACCGAGTGGCACCGCAACCGGTCTGTGGCTACGTCAAGAGGTGCGTGGCTTCCAGCGCTCATCTGTAGGCTATGAGACGCTTCGCTCGGCGTCAGGAAAGGCATGAGAGGCGCAGCTGTGTGAGAGAGGGGGGAGAGAGATGAGACCATTGGAATTCAGGAGATCTAGGCTAACTTTGACAGACCTTTGCAATCAACACACACAAAAAAAAAACAACACACCGTCTATAGGCCCACTCTGAATGCTCAGGTTTCCCCATGCCTCCTTCACCAGACAGGGAGGATGGCATGCTGTCTGTCATGGAGCATTCATCTGCTACATCAGATTTCTTTGGCTTGAAACAGTGAGATGTCTATGTTAGTCAATCCAAGCACACACGGCTGCTTCTGCCACCACCAGAGGCCTACATGTTTTTGGCAACTTTTTCGCAATACATGACTTTTAAAATTTTGAAGAGGTACAGCTAAGTGGTTCCCAGAAGGGGTTCCAGTAGGCCCTCAGGGGTCCTGGTGGCAGCTCCGGGGGTTGCTCCAGGAAAATGAGAAAAAACATTTCATTATATTTAATTTTGCCATATTAAGTGACTAGAAATATCCCAATTAAAACGTTTAAGAAGGACTATTCTGACCTCAGGTTTCCCCTCACCTTGTCTTCCAAGTAAAGTACAGACTAATGGTCATGTGGACCATTTCAAAGTAGCATAAACATTATACCGTAAATGGCTCCACTTTATTGTATTTCCTGTTGAAGTGCTTGGTAATATCAATACTAAGAGTTGGACTAAAGCTGTTTCCTAGCAACACAATTTCAATTAAATGGTATTAATTAGTATAATAGTTTCCCCAATGGAGAAAAATGGGGATGAATGTCAAGAGCCATAGTTTGATTCCTGATTAAACATACAGTATAAAACACCAAAAGCACAGCTTTGATTCATCACCAAATTAGGTTTCCCTGTGACGCCAAACAATTGTCTTTTAAGGCCTTGTAATTTGCTAGAAACTAATTGTTAATTCAGTATAATATGCAGCATACATTTTTAAAAAGCATAGGAAGCTTACCAGTGACACTGTGTCTAGATTGCTGGATTGTTTTCTGGTATTTTGTCACTCAAGTCGAAGTAGAAGGCTTGGCAGAGTCCAGCATCAGATTAACTTCTCCTCAAAACTGTGACATTGCCTTGACAAGTGATTTAACTACTCTTGAGTGTTGCATTTTCTTTTCAGTCAAGTATTTTAAGATAACCATTTCACGTTGTAACTGAAAAGAAAGCGCAGACACTGTCCTTAGTGGGCCTCATCTTGAAAGGCAGCTGGGGAAGTGACTGCTGGAGCACCAGTGGGTGGTTTGGCGCCCTCTACAGGACTTCATTAAATGAATCCATAATCATGCATGTCATTGGGGGTTATAGCCAGTTTGTGACCAGGCTATCATTTTGATTGCTCATGCTCACGGTTTAAAATCCAAATAAAGATGACATCATGAGTATTTCATTGCCTCATGAGATTTCCATCGTTGTTATTCAGCTGAGCGGTCAATAACTGATCCTCAATTGAGGACCTCATAGTGGAACGGAAGAGTAAAATGAATTTAGTGAGTAAAATGAATTCAGTGGCGTTAATATTTGATATAGCCAATCCTAAATTTAATTTTAGAATCTAAATGATTCATCTTATCCATCTGTGTTATACTGTCATTAGTGTGTTGCCCTTGAACACTGGAGTGGTGGAGCAGTGAAGGTAGCAATTGTAATTTTTAAAATGTTTCAGATCTCTTATTTTCTGCCAATAACTGGCTTTGTTTTATCTCAAAAGGTGTGTGGAGCGGAGAGAGCTCTAAAATGTTATCATCTCTTTAATTCCGGCTGTTTAACTGTCTCTTGCTCTCTGTCTTTGCCCTCCCTCTCTGTGAGAGTATACGTGTCTCTGCAAGTGTAAGGAAATTTGTCCTTTCATTGCCATAAAACTAAAAATAAACAAACAAACAAATCGCCATTCACCAAGTCATTTAATATTGAGTTTCCGCTTGAGCTTGGATTGAGCAAGTGGAATGTATATTATATTTTAATTGTCGCTTTTTGGGAAAGTTCTTGACACGATTGGATATTAACCTACTTCAACTGCCTGACAGATATACTAACATTTTTCCAGGACAAAAAAAAAAAATCCATACTTAGGGAAATATTAGGCTGTCAGGACTGTCTGGCTACCGTTAAGCAGTTTGGATATGAATATAAGTAGGTTGAATGTCCTGACAAGAATGAAAATGTGTGTTTTGTCATATGGGGATGTGTGTGTATTCTCGCTTATCCCCCACCTGCTCGCTGCTAATCATCATGTTTATTACTGTACCTTTGCATCACCCATCCAATATGGACTGGAGCAGGAGACCACCAGGGAGGCTTAGACTTTAACTCCCCATCTGTCTGTATTGTGGATAAGTCTGCTTTCAGCTTTTGCCCATCTCTCTCTCTCTCTCTCTCTCTCGCTCTCTCTCTTCTCCTTCCCTGCTGGAATATAATGCAACCCTTTTTATCCAAGATGTCTAATGCTACTATGGTGCACTGACTCTGGAGGGAATGCGATTATGAAGCCCATTGTGAGTACAGCGTCTCCATGCAGCATCATGAGGGGGTTTATAAATATAATATGCCCTCACTACTATTGTAGTTGGAGCTGTGTGACATTTCACTAAATGTAGTCAGTCATACAATGCATGAGGTGTTGGATATGGTATGAAACAAGACAATTTGGCATTTGGGGAAGCCTCTCTGGGCTTCGCCTTCATATTCAAACACAGCAGACCTAGATGATGTCACAGTGAAATACAAGGCCAGGGTCAGCCACAGAGGAGTGTGTATCTGGGTTTGTGTATCTTCGAGTGTGTGAGAAAGAACACAAGAGGGTTATGGCTTTGGTACTCTGACAATATTCTGCTCTGGTTGGCATCACACATGAGCAAATCTCAAATGGAACAACATGTATTTTTCCATCTCAATGGCTTAAAAGTCATATAACAGCCAGCGGCCACCTGTGGAAACTGTTCCACTGACTACTGTAGCTCAACACTTGTCAAGCAATGCTCACTTGTTTCCCCCCCGTACGGTTACTGTTGCTTCAATTCAAATTGTCAGCATCACCGTTCGAGTGTGGCATTTGAAGTGAATGATTAAACTTCTATCTGGTGAACAAGAGAGACGTCATTCGGCACACCCTGAGGGAATTGTGAGATAGAATTGACAGAGGCCTGAGCATTTGGATTTAAAAGACTTTCAATGCTTCCAACAAACTGCAATTATCTTTTCCTCTGAGCCCATGGGGGTATGGTATATACTTTTTTGGCAGTCTCTCAAAATTTGCACATGCCTGACTTCCTGCCACCCCCGCATGCATATTAACTACAGAACACACACTCACAGGACAAAACCAAGCACCCCCGCCCCCCGTGTGCCACTGTTGACGAATGTTTCACTTAGAAAATAGGTCACCTCCGAGCTGGCAGAAAGATTTTAGAAAGGACGACATATAAAAGTGGGCAGATGATTTAGTTTCCGCGTGTCGTGATTCATTTACAGCGCGGTAATGCCTTGCATGTGGCTGATCCTAGTCCAGCTGGAGGGAAAGAGACGGCGGGTAAAAATGCATCCAACAAGAACACTTGCGTCTCTCTTTCAGGTCGCAGTTTAAAAAGATGCAACAAGGGCGAAGTGCAACCCTTATTCCAACAATAATCTTAGCACTGATGAGTTCATGAACACTTGCTCTGTTGATTTTCTAAGGAGGCAACAAATAACTTTCTTATGGTATATACTAATGGGATGTAGACGGCATCTGTTCTTAATGCTCTTCCACATATAAAGAGCTGACACCATTTAGATCCAGTGTTTTTAGTTTTCTGTTGAGGAAAGCATCTTCTTCAGTGCACTCTTTTAACATGGACTAGTGTAGGATCTCATACTGAGAGGCAGGCCTTAGCCTGACTAAAAAAACAAAGGGAAGTCCTGACAGGCATGACGTGTGTTTCTATTCTACAAATATTCCCTCAGACACCCCCCGTTTTCCCCGGGTAGCGGCACTTTGACAGACTCAGTATTCACGGCAGCAGGAAGCCTGTCGGCAGTATTTACACACATAACTGGGGTGAAAAGAGGTAGATTTCACAATGAGGTGCAGCAGTTCATGGCAGCTGGTATAAAGATGCCGTCAGAATCCAGAAACCGCAGCCCTTTGTGATGGTCCCTGGTGCGATATCAGGGTTGGTCTCCACAGAGATTGAATTGTCAGTGAATTTCCTGAAGTGGTCGGAAGTTACCTACACATTTGAAGCTGTGTAAAAACTTGCCACCACTATGTGAAGAGTGTAAAGCTCACGGCTGTATCCTGAACACATTTGTAAATCAAAAATATTAACCTTTTTCATCTGCTTTGCTCACAAGGAGGACTTTTTCCACAACCTTCAACACTACAATTGGATTCAAATCTCCACAAATCAATGTAATCATCCGTCTGTACTGGTGGCGTTACGTCTCCCTTAATCTAGCTATACTGCAGCCATCCATTTTAACATGGGACAACTTCCTATTGGCCTATTGATCAGCTGCGCTCCCAAGTGCTTCTTCCCAACTCATACTGATTCTGTCATGGATGTTTTGGTGAGACAGCACACAGTTTACATGGCATGCTAATTAGGCTGCATGAACGTACTTTATCAATTAAATGGCCCAGTACTTGACACTATATACCAACAACTGAGATTTGTTTCAGTTTAGAAGGTTATGAAGCAATATATCAAAGAAATGGACAGTTACAGATTGTCTTCACATTGTTGTCACATGGCAGCAAATTGCTCAAACACTATCTGCTCACTACATTTCTACATTATGACAATATATTTTGATATGACTTCATTTGAACTGCGACGAGTTGGCCACTGTCCAGGGTGTTCCCCGCCTAAGGCCCAAAGTCACTGGGATAGGCTCCAGTCACCTGCGACCCCCAACGAGAACAAGCGGTAGAAAATGACTGACTGACATTTTAAAGTGTTTATAATGTATTTGTCAATAACTATCTTCTACGAAGCATCTATAACTGGTGTATAATATATAAAGTTAATTAATGCTTGATAACACAGTATAGCATAGCTGTAATCATATATAATGATATATGATTACACATGAACACAACCTTACTGTGTTATTAATCATTTATTAACTGTTTATAGACATGTACTGTACAAATTGTTCACAGGTAAAACTGTTTGGATGTATTAAAAACCCACGGGGACATGTGGAGCTTAACGCTTCAGTTTAGCTTGACAGAATCCAAACTCAGGGTCGACTTACTAGATTTTGTTTCTTGAGCTTTCAGCCACATCTCATGGCCTTTATCATTAGATAATGTTTGCTCATTTCTTTCTCAGTTTTTGCCATATTTAATGTCTGAAATACATTACATACTCCATGAAAATTGAGCAAACTTTTATATAATATGTGATCAAAGATAATTAATAAACACGTGATATTTAAGATGAATATAATTATATTCAAATAAAATATGACACCATACTTTAAATGATTACAACTGTGCTATACTGTCATCCATTCAACTGGTTACACACCAGTTACACTTTATAAAGTGTTATAGTTTTTAAACGCATTCAAACCATACACACAAACATT
The DNA here is from genome assembly GCA_011952105.1 of Coreoperca whiteheadi. NCBI lineage: Eukaryota > Metazoa > Chordata > Actinopteri > Centrarchiformes > Sinipercidae > Coreoperca > Coreoperca whiteheadi. The sequence goes on from CM022481.1 coordinate 10,583,219, forward strand.
CATGTCTTTATATTTATGGACAACTACATAATAGTATGTTATAAACCATTTATTAATTGTTTACTGCTTAAACATGCAAAATAAGATGGTAAAAATCATGTAAAGTGCTACCTCTCTTTCTTGTTATAACAAGATATATTCATATTAAAATAAACATTTTCCTTTGTAACATGACCATCAAGATAATATGGTTGCAAGAAATCTTCATGTTGTTTGTGGTTGGTGGGAAAAAAATTAACCCACTGACAACACTGCAATCTGATGACTGTTCAGCATTGTGTCAGTTACGAGCAACAGTTAAAATTTTAAAATCCCCTTAATGGGGAGAATTCTGTTCTTAACAATCCAGATGTGAGTATTTTAATGTTGGCAAAACAAAATACATTATGTTGGTATGCCTTAACATTGAGGAAAATATTTCAGCATCAGAATTAGCTGTACTGGCCAAGTATATCTAAGCATACAAGGAATTCTGACTTGAAATAGAAAAAAAATTCTCATTATAATGAGAAACTGTGCAAATTTGTTTCTCATGGCCGTCGTAATACAGTGCTGTGTATCTTTACTGCTGTGTGTGCAGCAAGTACAATCGGCTTCCCAATTTAAACTCCTTCAACTGCGTAGAAAATGTGATTCCCAGTTTAGTATGCAGCGCTACTTGGCTCAGTGTCTGTGAATGTAATTATCTCTCTGTAAAGAAGGTAAAGTGAAGCCCATGTTAGCCTTCGTGTCCTTCGCTGCACCGGGGCTGGGAAATAAATCTTCAGAACAGATCTCATTCTGGGTACATTCATTACACAGTACACATTGCACTCGACAGACAGTAAATTACATTACTAACGCCACTTAAAATTGCAGGTAAAGTGTGACAGAGAGGAAATCCTTATTCAAAAGTAAACTTCAAGTATTGGTTTGGCTGTCCGTAGGCTTTGGATAGCACTAAATTAACACACTAGTCCAACCTCTACCACTCGAAAGGCTATTAGTAATCAGTGTTTGTACCTGTGTGAGCACACAAACAGATGCAGATAATTGGGTGTTTCATAACAAAGATAGCATTACATTGTAATTATTTTCTTTATATGCAGCAGGTCCTGTGCCTGATTCTGCGTGAAAGCCTCATTGTGAGTCGGAGGTTCTTCTGAAACCATAGTAGGGCCAGGAGCAATAGCAGAAAGCAATGAAGTATGGGTAAAGTGGTGTGTGTGAATGAAATACAAATGCCACTCCATTCAGAAGGACAGAGTTTGCCATAGATATAGACCCAAATGAAAAAGGGCCACAATCACTTTAGGCTGAGTTGCAAGCAAACAAATTAATTATTTATGAACAATGAATATTGCATATTGCTCTCAAACTTGTTGTTGCCTCTCCTTCATAAGCCAGCAGATTTGATTTACAGGGTTGGATATTCACTTCCATGGAAACTGAATTCTAATCACATTTTCTAAGTCAGCACATGGAGAAGCAGCCAACATGCAGTTGCTATGTGGCACATAACGATAAAAAAATGTATAACGTATGCATTTTTTGAAGAGATAGCCATGTTAAATTATTTGATTTTCATTTTCTTGGCATGCAACCTAAACACGGTCCCTCCATAAGACACAGAAAAGGAGTTTTTACCTTGAACCCAGTCACGTTTATGTTTCTATCATGCGTGCCCTATAAACAATGTTTCTCCGGCGGCATCACATCATGTTGTGTCCCTTATTTTTACCCAACATTGCCTTCTGATGTGCCCACTTTAAAAAGTAATCGAGTGGTCAAACAAAGCCTGAAACAGCCGCTGTGTAACCATTGGCTTTTCTATTTTGCACTGTGGTTCAGATGTGGGGTAATAATGGCTCTGCCATCTGCTCACCCGGTTGTCCTTTAAATTGTCTTCTTTTGCTATTGGCTTAAAACAAAAACCTGAGTGCACACTGCTGTTTATTCCTGGCACACATTCACTCTGGCTTCAAAAAAAAGGTACCGCCACCACCAAAAGATAATTTTGAAAATATGAGCAAACACTGGGGTTTTAGATGCCGTTTTTAAACATTTAAGGAAGTCACGCCAACTCAAAGCATTTGTCTTTTTAAAATGACAAATACATCAATGATATGCAGCATCAATACGAATAGAAACCACCATAGATTCTTCTTCTGTATGCAAGGAATGCTTTCATTTTGTATGTACTGTTCGCCTGTTCCCTACATTGACCTTACAGATAAATCCTTCCCTCCATCTCCTGTTCACCTGTTCAGGGTCAGGGGGGCATCAGTCTATCCCAGTACGCATTTGACAAAAGGCAGGGTCCACCCTGAACAGGTCACCACTCTATCACAATGCTAACATACACTGTAAAGACAGACAACCATATTCCCACCTACAGGCAATTTAGTGTTTCCACTTCACCTAACCTGAATGTGTCTGGGCTGTGGGAGGAAAATTGAGCACACAGAGGAAGCCCACACAGACAGACTCCAGCTGGCCAAGGCAGATTCAAAGCCAGGGCCACTGATTATCCCATCTATCATTTCATGCTAATTTTAATGGAAACAAACAAACATATGAGTCACAAAGCTATACTTCCAATTGGTCCATTTTGCTCCTGATAGCCTAACCTCCAAGAGGTAGCTAATAGTTCAGAAATACTAATTTATGAATTCTTAAACCTACATTAATTGATTATTTTTTTTTTTTTGCTACTCAGGGGCAGCACAACACGCATTGAACACGATATTGACATATTGCAACCTTATAAAGTTGACATTACACATTACCATTCATTTGCTAGTCATTTTTTTCTCCACCTGATGAATGTAAGTCCAACATTCACTCTCCTCTTAGCTCTGTTTTGATCTCCAATAATCCCGAGAAACAAATCTGTCGCTTGTTCGGCTATGTTCAGCTAACTTTGTCTGTCTGCTGTTTAGTGCTGGGTAGGTAGCGTAGTACAGTGAGCTTATCAGATCTTTTGCTGTAAACAGCTGCTGATGAAAGCGGTGTGAGTGAAGCCAAACAATAAAGTTGCAAGCTGCAAAATCTAAACAGTGAGCAGAAAGACCATAAAACGCAGCTGAGGGGACCTGCAGAGCCTGGTGATAACTCACTACGTTTTACCATTATATATAGGATTTTCATCCATTGTTAACATGTTAACAGGAGCAGCTTTAATCTTTAAAATTTCATAAAGTTAATGTATATAAAAACACTTCTACCTGTTTTATCTTTATATAACTGAACAAAGAGGGACTGATTTTGGGATCAATAGGAACTGATATGCACTGACATACTTTGCTCGTCTGGACTTCACATCAGTCAAACATTGCTGCAGGAATGGCGTGACAGCAGCAGCCAAAATATATCCAGGAAGACAGAGCCTGGGGGGACGCTCTCTTTGCAATGTGTCATGAAATTTTAGAAGTGAGCTACTGCTTACTTCATGGCAGGTGATGGATATGCATTTGACCAGATTCTTTTTTTTTGTCTTACATGAAAGCTTTGCTGTCTGTGGACTTTGGCTGTCAGTGGTTGAAGAAAAACCTTTGTTCATTGCACACGCTGTCATCATGAATATTGCAACACTCAGCAACTCACTCATTGATGCTGTTGGTCATTTTGGGTTTAGGTAACTTCCAATAGATGGGTTATACATAAATACCATATACCTGATACAATTCATGCATTAGTAATAAATAACTATTACATGGATATTCTTACTTTCATGCTTTTTTCATGTACTATCGGAATGTCTGGCAGAGTTTGTTGGCGTTTCATATTTTACTCAACCTTCCGTAAAGTGGGTTTTTTGGGAAGTGATATAAGCTGACTTTAACGTGCTCTGCCAACATCTCAAATATTTATGATGTTGCAAGCTCCACAGTAACAGAGAACCGGTTTACCGTGGCTGTTGAAACCTCATCACACAGCATCCTCTCTTAGACCTCGTCTGAAAATTGCAATCTTCACCCAAAGCAACACCTGGGATGTGATCGGCTTTTGGTGCATAGCTGACAAAATAAAAGGCAGTAATATTTAATTCAGCAACAAACTCTGTTCCTTCAGCTTGTATCCCCCGTATTCTGTGTCTACTGTGGCTCTCGTTACTGTGTTCAAGCAACTGAGACAACATTTTCATGGTAATAGATGTTTGTGTGAGCAGTAGGTGAATTCTCACTTCCCTGTAGATTTTGTGAGCTTGCAAAAGTGGAAATCTTCCTGCAGGGCTCATTATGAAATTAGATTTAATCTTGTCTGAGATGCTAATGCAAATTGCACCTGAGATAAAGCTACCACTGTTTTTCACATCACTTCATTTGGATGCGTGTTGTTAGCGTGTATGCAAATGTCCCAACGACATGGATGTAACTAAAATTAACTAAAATTGTGGGGGATAAAAGATTTCTATCATCTCCATAAGTATGTGCTTATTTCCTATCATCATTCATCTCATTTTCTGGCTGTCATTTAATTGCTGGGCAGGCATCCAACACCATAGACTTACATGTTGCTAATAGATATAAAATGAGACAGACACCAGTGGCTGCAGAAAGCAGATATAAATGCCAAAGTTGTTACAGTATAGTATTTGGCAGCCTGACAGCATGTACTATAATCAAGTGTGACTACTCAGAAAGTGATTACTTTGATTCTTTCATCTCTTTTAACATTAGAATTGCTAATGACGTGTACATTTACTGCACCTAAAACAGGACAGAAATAGCTGAGCAGAGACCATGAAATGAATCAACAATAGCGGCGCATCGTGGCGTTACAGTGCATGTAAATAACATGTAATCGCTCCCATCTTTCTTCATATATATACACATTATACTGTATGTCTTCATGCGTGTGAGAATTTCTTTTTCTCTTGCGCGAGCGCGTGTGTGTGTGTGTGTGTGTCAGAGGGGTCAGGGGGTTGGGTATCCAGGGTGTATGTGTCGACGTAATAGTACGTCTCTGGAGAGCACAGCCAAGCAGAACTGTGATATGTGGAGGGGGGTCCTAATTATGGAGCGACGAAAGTCAGCACTGCTGACCGAACACTTCTAATGGGACATGTAGGTGCCAGAGAACATGGGAAAACGCAAGGAGGGCTGCTTAATAAATAGATAATCAGTTCCCCCCCTCATCCTCTCTGGCCGATTAAAGCCTGCTTAGGCAGGGCCTCATTAAAGAGCAGAAGCGGCATTACTCTCACTATAGGAAGCTGACCGCATTGACACATGAATGTGTTTTACTTCGCTGATTGTTCTGTTGTTGTCATGAATTATTCTCAAAACAGTGTGGGGTGCTGGAGATGCGAGTGCGCCCCTGGATGAGAGAATACACTCACCGCCTGCATACAAATCGGCGAGCCAGCGACGAGAGGCAGAGAGGCCGACAACAGATTTAAGATCTCAGCGAGCGGGTGAGGATGGTGGAAGCTGGCAGCTCCCATCTTCTGTCTCTCCCCTCCGACGCCCCGTCTTCACTCAGCCAGCCTCCCTGGTGACGATGGTGGCTGTGGTGGAGCGGCGGCAGCAGCAAGCCAGCTGGCGTCCCATTGGAAGGGCAGGTTGGGAGGGCAGCCAGCACGAACTGTCGAACTGCCAGGGCCGCTGAGGAACCGGGCGCTCTCCGTTCTGTTCAGCATGATGCAGTAACAGGGAACACACACACCAGATTTGTGCCACTATATGGCACATACGAGACTGTGCAGTGACTACATTTGATTCCCTATCCCACAACCTTTAGTTTAAGCTTCTTCATTACATGCTCACTCTCAAGCCTAGGAGTCCCACAAGGATTCTGTGAAATTCGGACCACAATCATTTCAACAGAAGTGCCGTGATCAGTAGATTTTCAAATTAAAGTTTTGCAGTGCTTTCACGTAGTGTTACAATTTCAAATTTGGGGAACTTTGAATTTGTGCCATTGACCAACTGCAAGCCGTCTTGACATTGCTGAATTTTGAGGGAACAGAGAGAATGAGAGACTACAAAATGACCAGAATGCGTTTTCATGGTAGTTGTGTCACACCATCCAGCTTCACATAGTCCTGCTCTGTCAAATAAACAGCAAACAAAACCAACCACAACCAAACTGTAGCCACTGCACAAACCATAACACTACAACAACTGAACAAAGTTTCCAGAATTACCTATTTTGCAAGAACAAATTACTCTGTTCCATTTTTTGGGGTGTAATTTATCCCTATTTTATTTACAGTCCTAACTTTAAAAGCAGATTGACTATATAAATACAAAAACACACTGCCACATGGTATATACACACGTCAGATATTTGAAAATGATCATGCAAGTAGCTTGTGTGCATGAACACGGGATTAAACAAGACTGAGGGCCAGATTTACTAAAAACGTGGCGCAGCGCAAATGTGCCCCGTGGTTTTCATTGAGTTTGCAACCACAATCTGTATTCAGCGTCGGATTTCCTAAAACAGTGGCTCACCACCTGAGAAAATTATGATATTACAATCTTCAGCATTTCTCTAATTAACACTGAGGTAAATGCAGTCAAAGGTTTTAAATAAACAAACAAAGGCTTAGTTGCAAACTTTAATGATTTTATAGTTCATTGATGGTTAAGTTCAAAATCAAGCAAAATTCCCTGTACACGATTCATTTGCTTCATTTTTGTTTTTTTATACTCAGGTTTTTGTTATTCACAACTCTACTTTTATTGCACTTTTATTTCCGCCACAACAGACCTTCGCTGCGACTCTTGTAACTCATATCTGCGCTGTGTTTGCGCCACAGTTTCAGAGGCGGAGAATTTTCCCCTGCAAAACTGACAGTCACAAATAGCGTCCGTGAATCCAGCGGATCCTCAGTTAAACGTGTCCTCCTATTATTTGCGCAATCCTTTCTTAAGTGCAAATGCATTGTGCAGAGAGGCACACCTTGCACACACTTATGATGACATGCAAACTGCGACTCCAGCCTTGTGCGTCTGCTTGATAAATGCAGCACGTGTTTGGGGTAGACTATATGAAAAGCAGGTGCAGACGCTGCAGTAAATCTGTCCTGCAGCCAGCTATTCAGACTCTGTGAGACTATATTTAGGCACAGCAGTGCTTTGAACAAATTGCTAATGTCCGCCTGTTAACATGTTCCCCATCTTAGTTAGCATGCAACCATTTGTTTGTCATTAGTTTTGCAGGGTTTGGCCATAAACCAAAGTACTGGAGAAAAACTTTTTTGACTTGATTGCACTAGATGAAAAGTCAGAAGCCATCATAATTCATCCCGAGGAGGACATGAATGTCTGAACTAAATTTCATGGGAATCCATCCATCCAATAGTTCAGTCTGGACTAACGGTGGTAGACCGATTGATGTGGCTAAAAACACAAACTGTATAAAGACTGCTGTGTATCTCTCCATCTTTTCTCCATTTGTCACACATACATGCACACAAAGATAAACACACAAATAAACCAAGAGTGGAAGAGGTAAATGTTCCAAGTCTCCATCATTTTAAAAAATCCATTTATTGCATGGCCTTGTCACACACACACTCTGATGGCAGAACTTCCTTGTTGAGTTCAGGCGAACTTTCTTGTGGGGGCACACAACAGCGCAAAATGTCATTTTTGATTAAATCTGTAATCTGTTGTTTGAGACTGAAGGTTATCTTTTGTCAAATTTCAATTAATTGCACCATGTGTAATGTTAAACACTTTCCATCTTTTTGTTCACACACTGATGCAGACATCCACCTGTCTGTCATGTATACCGTTTGTCCATCTGCTCCTGTCTGTCTGCATCCCCCTATGTTTGTCTGTCAGTCTGTCTCTCCGCTCATTAACAGGGTTGTGTGTAGTGAGGCTCAGCGGACATTACATGCGCCATCTATTTGCCAGATGTTATTGCTTACACGGTGGCGATTTCATAAGGTGCTGTGACAATTTCATTAACTTGGGGGAAATCAGACTCTTTCACAGAGAAGGAGAAAATGGAGAGGCAAAGGGGGTTCGGGATCTGAAACGCAGTTACGTTAGAAAGATGGGGGGAGGAATACGTCACCAAGGAATTACTGAGCACAAAAGACACTGCAGAGCCATTCTCCTCGTTTTTAATGAGATATGCTCCGCTCATGCTACCTGCAGTCCTGTAGGTAAAATGAAAACGCACCAGGATGGCACGCTGAATTGTTACCGACAAGAACCTTGATCTGTTAGCAATGCGGCAGATTTTCCTATCTGCACCACTATGGATACAAATTTACAAATTGAGAGACATTGGATGATAGCAGACATATCCCATTTCAGGGATGTATTGTGCTCTCAGAGTAAGCTCGGAGAGGAGAAAAATTGCTGAAGCTCCACGGTCACATGGTTAATGGGGTTTCATTGAAAGCACAAGACAAGGGGTGATAGCCCTCCCTGATCACATTAGTCACATATCGATCAAGCCCCTCTGTCTGCTTGGTAAAGGTGAACACGCATGACATAATCCTGTTAGCAGCTCTTTCCCCAGCCACTCGCCCAGATGGAGAGGTATCTATGATAAGGGTTTCTATCTGCTTAAATCTAAGGTTTCCCTGTAAGAGCTGTTTAAAAGCTTTGTTCACCCTGGATCTAAATTTACAATATGCAGTTTTTCTGAAGAATGGGAATGCAAAAAATAAGTTGTCTCTGTGTCTTTTATCACTTTTGGAGGCTATATCTTATCTATACACACCAACTGTAAACAAATGCCGAAGTGTACACTCTAGAGTTATTACACACTGCGTATGCATATATAAATGTACATAAAGACAGCGCTCCCGACAGCAGCGTGTGATTGCTAAAACAGATGAAGAGATAAAAGGGGATTCATCAAAAAGCTCGACGCTTAAACTCAGTGGCCAGTGATGCATAATTCAGCGCTGATCGCATTTGACAAGTTCTTATCTTCCTGTTTGGGTTTGTTGTGGAACAATGCTGTGTCTTTTTTTTTGTTTGTTTTTTTTTGTTTTTTTTTTTTTTTACAGCTGCATTGTATCTGGCTGCTGCGAGAGTGCAAGGAGTCTAATTTCCATTTTTGCAGTCGGGCCACATTAGCATACATTTCTCCATGCGGTAGTGAGCGGGGACAACTGGGGTCCTCATCAGATAGGATTAAAGAAGAGTCCGCTGGAGCAGAACAGATTTAGGGAGAGACAGGCAGAGATAGTGAGGGAGGGAGAGGCATAAACAGGTGTACAGAGGGGATGAAGAGAAATGGACAGAGAAAGAGTTGGACCATGACCATGAGACTTCGACATAGCACATGGTTCCTCTGCAATGCATCTGAACCAGTTATTAGATGGCATTTGAGTCTCAAATCAGCAACTCAGAAGTCCGCTCTCCCACCCATGGTCACCCTATCACATTGGTTCATATCAGACCTTGAAGCTGAAAGGGTCCAGGAGGTGATATTCTGCTCACGTAATTTAACTTCATAGCTGTTCTTAGTACAATGTCGTTTTGCCCTTGTACGGCATATTAGTGAAATTGATGGCATTTTTTCCAGCGACTTAAAAACCTGGAGAGACCATTTAAGTTGCACTCATACAACGAAAATGTGTTGCCAGACTCAGATATTTCATAGCGTTCAAAGGCAATGCACTGTGCAGTGGCAGATACACGAGTTTTCACACACGGGATGATTTACTTTGAACCAGGGGCCTCAAGATAAATAGCTCCCAATTCAAAGGATAATTCAGGATTTGTTTTGGGGGTTTTTTTTTTTTTTTTTACTCCGTGGGTTATTTCCCTAGTTTCTGCCATTGTGGCAGTTCATCCATAACTTTGTCAGTTACTACAGTTCTGACCTTTTCTCTTATCCACTGGGTTGAAGCGCAAGTCAGTCAAAATCAAAAGTGATTAAAACATGTCCCTTCAAAACGGTTCCTCATGTGACATTTATGCAAGGCCTTGCTACAAGCAGGGTTAATAGATAGCTGCACTGTGTAAATCTCAGGAACCTGGGCTTTAAAAAAAAGATAAAGCTAACTCAGGGATTCTTCATAAGACAGGTCTCCAAGGTCCTATGCTTTGCATTTGGTCCTAAAATGAGCCATTTAGCAATGAATCAAACACAAGCAACTTTGCATGAAAGATTTTCCCCTGAATCTATAGTATGTATGTATCTACTGTATTCATCAGTCATTTAGAATGTGTCCCCTGCCAAACTGATCACTATTTTTATAACATACAACGTTCATCACATTGTGGGTTTTCCCCTCATAGGTGCAGCTCAGTGGTGGGATTTCTATGAGATCATCAAGCTCATAAAAGGAATGATACTGTGGTGATCTTTATTCCAAAACATTTACTCCTTAAATGATGTGAAGATCATTCAGTCCAATTATATTATTATGCCAAGCAGAGTCAAATGAACTTTAATAAAATGATAAAAGAGATAGGATAAGAGGCAGAAAACAGACACTACTATAGCCACTGCAACTGGGGGGTTTGAAGTAGCCGGTCCAGCAGCTCGTAAGGGAGCAGGTGGAGGAGATAATGATGTTGATACAAATACTCCCTGCGCCCTCTTTGTTTACGGTTACAAAATAATCACGTAGTGTGATCATTGGTAAATTATTGATCTATTTTCTACATTCTGAGAAACGGATAAGTTATAGGCCTATATCTTTATCAATTCACTTATTTTCCGATAACTGATTCAGTGTAGTAACTGCGTGTCCTTAGTCAGTCCAGCGGAATAAATAATCCTCAGGGCTTGAAAATGAAAATGTAATTCCACAATAGCATTCTAATTTTCCACATATGCACGTGTTATTTGAGTAAAAATTAAATAATCCAATTTGCATTCTCACATTCTCATGTGGGTGTTCTATGCCCATATTAAAATTGTTTGACATTTCATTTTCAACGACAATATTCAGATGTTAAAACAAGTTTCAAAATGAAAATGCAATATAAACAATGTAGCCTAAGTTTTCATTTGTGCAAGCATTATTTAAGTCATAATTAGAATTAAAATGCAATTTCCTAACAATTTGAAAATCAAAACGGCATTGGACGTTTCATTTTCGAAGGCTTAACCTGCTGTTCAGTGGCCAATATTCAAATGCAGGAAGCGAAACAGCCCCCCAGTCTTTTGCATTTACATGTCGCCATGCTCACATGGTGTTATCATTCTGTCCTAATGAGCCTCCCTCAAATGACACGCAAACTCCCACTCCATTAAAACGTTTTTTATTGGGTTTAAAGGCTCATTGTTGACATTGGAAATAATGGATTGAACTATTTGTCAAACATTTTTTGATACAACAATAATATTCATCAAAAAGGTATCAGGTGAAATTGTAGGTGAATATTAAGTTACTGCATTATTAATGCAGTAACATATGTGACTTTGTTGTATTCTATCTTGATTGCGGAAAGCATGACAGCCAAATGAATCATTTAATAACATCTTGCGATGGGATCACACCAGCCGCGATGTCAAATCTGTGTGTGGTGCAATGGGACACATCACATGAGAGAAGTGAGTTTGGCAAAACAGGTGAACTGTCCCAGATTTATTAAATATGCCAAACAGTCCTCGCAGGGTCAACTTTTAACCTATGTTAGTTTTGACATGTGTTTTGCCGAAATATCCCCTGGTTTGATACAAGGAGTGTATAACATTAAACATGATTAGTCATGAGAAGCACCAATATTGACTGCCCAGCAACAATTGAAAACCGTTCGTGTATGCTGATACACGAACGTGTTGGTGTTGACAACAGGAAGGTGAAGTGGAGTTGATAAGCAGGTTGATGGCGACGGCTGAAGACGCCAGGGGTGTGGAGTGGAGCGGTTGCAGAGTTGATCTGGCAGGGATGACGATGACATGCTTCCGTACGAAGCTAATTCTGCGACTTAAAACGAATTTGGGCCAGGGGTGTAAACTTCCTAACCACTTACTTCCAGCGCAGAATGTACCTGTCTGACCAAGGCAGTTTGTAGATGGGAAAACCATCAGTTTTTCCTCAGATGAGTCTCGGCGAAGCACATGACATCAGATTGTTGGATGAAGTTTTTAAGGACGATGTCCTGGAGATGGTTTAGGAAACGGTTCACATTGAGGCGAGCTATTTAAGTGATTTGACAGTTCACGTGGTTGGAGTGGGGGGAGCGCGGTGAATGGCTTTGGTCCTGAGAATATCCATTTCCTTATGCACAAATGGGTCTGCCTGGATCATGTCATCGTGGCAAAGCTAAGGATGCATAATGAAGTCACTTAAGAAAAAAAACGAAAACATTCTGCTCTGTTTTTCATGGAAGCAAACATACCGCCTGTTTAATCCAGTTTCTATGCGCCTCCCCCTGCAGAGAATTGTTCATAAATTCAAAACATATTTTACGCTCTGCTAGTGGTATGTGAGTGAGCTGATTAAAAAAAAAAATTATTTTTTATTTTGGAACAGTAGCTTTAGGGCTTATGTCCATATTGCGTGTTTCATCCAAGTTCTCCCCAGCACCCTGCCTGCTCTTTTATCCCAGAGAAAATCGCTAGGCTTATATGGACACACGCCCTTATGTTATACCCTTTTCTCGGGCTATTGCATGTTTAAATCCAGTGCTTAATTAGTAAACCAGGAGGTCCAGGAACACAGAGAGGGTGCTGTTAGGGGTCAGGGAGCGGAATGTATCGAAAAGCTACCGAGCCTGGAGCACATTGGACAACGCCTAGGTCCTAGCTGCGAAACATAAACTGTCACAAACACCGCATTATTTATTTACATTTATTGATCAGAATTCACAATAAACAATGAGAATCAGAAGGGGGAGGTGCAGAGAAATCTCTCTAAATTTTATTGTCATGGGAAACAGACACTTGTGTGTGTCATTTACTGTCCCTCAGGTTGTGGCATGTTGATACATATTGGACAGCAAGATCTGCCCTGTCCACTTCTCCAAGGAGCATTTCTAATTTGGAGAACTCATTTCGCTCTTTGAAATCTGAAATTGCAGAGTTGAACTTGTTAAAGTAAATGTTCCTTCTTTTACTGAATGTTGTACATTGAAGGAGGAAGTGCATCTCTGTCTCAACCTCACCTGTCGAACACTGACCACATATTCTCTTGTCTTTTGGTTGCCATGGCTTTTCGTGTCTTCGTTTTTTCGAGTGCCAGTTTGTGGTCACGGAGCCTGTACTTTGTTACGATCTGTCTCCGCTTTCTATCCCCGACAGTAGAGAGATAACCAGTTCATAATCTCTGTTTAGGGCCTGATCGCATTCTGATCTACTTTGGCTTTTAGTTTCTTCTTTCCAATGTTCCAAATAGGTTTCTTTACATTGTGTTAGTATTTTGGTTAACTCTGTGTCTGAGAGGGGGCAGTTAGTCTCAGCACCAGCTGACATAGGGGACTCTTTTCTAGGCTCAGCTCTTGGGTATGGAGGACTTTGGAATGGAGGTTGTCTCTGGGGCTGGATTTAAGGTGATTAGAGTATTGGAGCGCTCTCTTTCGAATGTTAATTATCAGTGGGTATCTGCCTGATTCTGCTCTACATGCATTTGTTGGGGGTTTTCTGTAAAATGTGTCTGTTGAACGTTTGTCCCAGCAGGTATCGCTATGATGACTGAGTGGAGCCCATACTTCCCCACCATGCAGCGCAATGGGCTGGATGACACCATCAAATTTGTTATGACTTACTTGACTCTTGACTATTTGACTATTTTCTCTTACTTGCATTTAGAGCGCTTTCTTTAAGTGCATTCACTGCCATGTTGAAACTCCCTGATGCTGAATTCTTTACAGCCTCTCCCCCCATTAGGAAGAATGGCACAAAACCACATTTTGATGCTAACATGTCAATTGGATTGCCATGACAACACACGAGGAGGGGTTAAAAGCAAACATGATGACTCATTTTGCTTATAAAGACCAGGGCTATCAGTATGTTGTTTGGCAGTGAGTTAGACCAGTCCTTTTGTGTGAAAGCCTCAATAAACCGCGGGATTGGTTAATGTCACATTTGACACGAGAAACTTAAAATGCGAAAAACATGTTATTGTGGATTTCTGCTTCTCCTTGAAAGCACTTTCTTGCTGCAGCAGCATTAACAAAGAGTGAAAAGAAGAACGATACAAATGGACTGCTGATCACCAAAGCTTTTAGAGTTTGTTGTAATCATACTGAAAAAACAGCAATTGCTGAGGGGCAGCCGGGAAATCCAGCGCTCCATATTGAATGTCCTTGCAAAGACACTTGGATGATACTCAATATTTCTTTTCACATGGCGTGTACAGAGTGTAGTCATGTTGAATTGTGCCTCCATTTTACCCACTGTTTTAAATATTTTTATGTTTCCAGGAAAGATTTGTCCATTTCATCCACAACTATCCATCTTGGCATAAAACTACTTTTACCTGAAGAAATACTGAATCAGTTCAGCCAAACACTCTCTGTCTGGCTTTATGGAAAGAAAAAGGATGAAATCCTCGCTCAGACTTGAGCGAGAAAGACAGATCACCAATGTTCATTTTAGAGAAGCAAGTAACCCAAAGAGAGAGAGAGAGAGAGAGAGAGAGAGAGAGAGACACTTCAGGACAACAGCTAGCGATGTGGAGGTTGGTTGCTAGACAAGTTCTACATGCTTTTTTCTCTCGCCTCTGACAAACTGACCAAATTAATTTAAATATAACACACGACATGCTGCCAACAATATTGTTATGCGATTGTTGTTTTTGTCTGCCTCTTTGGCTCCGTTGTCTCTTTTAGTGTTGGGCGGTAGTGGCGCTACAAGTAGCGGCGTTACTAGTTTAACTACATTTCTCAGTAGCGGGGTGGTAACGTCGCTGTTTTCTGATTCAAATAGCTTTTCAGCAGCTTAGCTCTTTTATTGATCAAGCAGTGCGGTAGCGTCCACACAAGGTTACGTTGCATTTACCAAAGCATTTGAGCATTTCTGACGATCAAGTGCAGCAGAGCTTTCTGCTGCGGTCCGAATTAAAACTGCTAAGGATCAGTATGTGACACCACCGTCTTCACCGACGCGTAAGTGTAGCTGACAGAAGCACTTCGGTATGACGGTGACATCACGTACCAATCCTTGAGCTGATGCCTGCGACCGCTCTGCTGCAGGGGAATACAGAGCTTGTCAATGCAGTGTGCAAACACCAGCCAGCAACTTGTCAACAACTAACAACTACCTAGCCACAATTTTTTTGTTTTGTTTTGTTTACTTTCTGTTGGCATAAAATAAATACAATTAAATGTAGTTGGTTTTGGAGAAGTAAGAGCAAAGAGCACAGCTTATTGACAGATTTATTGATCACTGAGATAGCATTGACAATGAATGAAGTTGATTCCTTATAAAAAAAAGAAGAAAAAAAAAGAAGAAAATTAGCTTATATGTAGTTAGGCTACATTTGCGATGTTGCTGTAGCTGAGCTTGCTACATTTCTCTGGGGGGGGGTAGCTTCGGTGTAGTGAAGCTTCATTTAATGCAGAGTAACTGGTAGCTTAGCTCACTACAGTTACCAAGTAGCTTACCCAACAATCCCTCATTGGGGGGGGGGGCTGTCCCCGTGGCAAGTACGCCATATTTTGTTTACTCATCCGATATTAAATGGACAACAGACAATAATTGAGGATAATAATGCAGGAAGCTCGTTTGAGTGATGAGCATTCTATTCAAGCCAAATAGTTTTCCAACGGTGATTCATTGCTGTATTTATGAGGTCAGCTATTACAACACATGGACTGCAGGGTGTCATGTGGTTGTACATGATGTTGTGCCCAGCCCGTCCTGTTCAGCACATTCATGGCTGGGCTCCTCCCTGCCCTAACCTCATCACTCATCAGTGCAAGTCCATGCTCTCTCTCCTAAGGGTGCGGAGACATCCCTCCACGATTAATTCACCATTCTATTGCTCTGCTCCAACTGGATAAGTTGAGCACATCAATTATGGACCTGTGTGTGTGTGTGTGTGTGTGTGCTTTCGTTCGACATACCTGCATCAGACAAGGCTATCAGAAAATGTTCAATTGTGTGCGTGTGTGAGAGCTAGTGAGAGAGAAAAAGTGATGTGAAGCATTTTTATTGAAAAATTATTGATGCACTCATATCTGTTCTGGAGTATTCCACCGAGCTGCTTCATCTTTTTCTGTACGAGGAGTAAACAAATGGTATTTACTTTATGTATAAAAACGTAAAGAATCATAAAATGGTGTTAAATTGAAACAGAGCAATCAGTCACACAGCTATGCGTGACCCTATCTCTGTATCTTGTGCTTTGTAATACTCATAGATAGATAAAGCTTACACAGAGGCAGAGGAAGTAAACCAATTTGTTCCTACGAGCCAAGCAAACGGACAATCATCAGAAGGAATTCGGTGCATTTTAAGCTAAAAACTGTAGATTGTTTCACTTGAATCGCGGTCACACATTGACACACATTTATTTTTTGTTTGTTTATAATTGGCAACGTTTTGGGGTTTTTTTACAACTTTCGACTTCGATTTGAAGATGTTTGTTGCAGTATGTTGCAGCTCTGTAGCCCACTGTGTAGAGGAGCTATTTGAGCTGATGTTGCAGCATGTTCAAACTCTCTGGAACGCACCAGAGACTGAACACACGGAGCTGAAACTAAATTCAAAGTTGATCAAAAAAGCTTATTTGCCAGTAAGTCAGGATGCTGAGACTTATCTGCCAGCATGGCTCCACTTCATGTGTAGAGACTTGGTTTATATATCGGTTGTTTTCATATGTTTAAAGGCCAAATCTGGGTTTTTGATCAAATAAAATGTTCTTATATCATTGTGGTTCAAACTTGGAAATCTGATTTCTTTCCATTTTAAAAACATAAATGCAAACAAACCCTTTTGCTTCAAGCGAACAGGCTTATATGGTGCTATTACCACATTTGTTTATTTGTTATTTTGTTGCATTTGTTGAAAGATTATTTTAGTTCTGTTTAAATTAAATCAGTCTGTTTAGTCAACAGCTAAAGTTAACTCAAAATATTTGAAAATACTCTATATTGAATTCAGTGTCAGTCGATAAGTATTAAATTGCTTGTGAAATGTTCTTTGACTGTTAAATAGAAAAGCTAACTGCTGCTCATCACATTGAAGCCATTTTCAAAATAGTAATTACGAAAGATCAAAATCCATCTATTAGAAACATTATCCTCTTTAAAAAAATATTTCAGTAAAATACGGATGGATGGATGAACAGGCTTTGTATGTTTTCATAGGAAGGCAACATCGGTAGACATGGATTGTACTGTGAATCTGTAGCTGCACAATGTGCTCAGTATTGGCAGGTTTTAGAAGTGGTGGTGGACAGTTTGAAAGAGACTGCGACCTTGTTGAAGTTAATCTATACTTTCTGGTACAAAAAAAAAACACATACACAGAAAATTGTAGATGATAAAATACACATACTGTAGCTATAATAGGGTCACAGCCACAAGTAAAGACTCGCCTTGTGGCCAAGGACTCTCCATCTTTGCCAGGTGAGATAATCCCGTGGAGGGTATTCATCAGATTGAAAGAGACTAGACTTCACTCAGTCTTTCCATCACAGCATCTCTAACCGGAAGCTTCAGTTCTACCTTCTGCCGGGGGCGAGAACTTTTAAGTCAACGCCGCTCTTGCAAAGGGATCGAAATTAACATTGCTCCATGAGGTGCAAGGCATATGGATTTGAGTGGGGATTTATGATGAGCACAGCACGCAGTAAAGTTATCAGTTCAGAAGCTTCGTACAAGACGGATTGCGTTTGAGCCGTTCCAGTCAAGTTGGAAACTTATTTCTCGTGGCAGCAGCTCTTATAAAACACTGTCGAAGTTCCAGTCATAGGGAGCTCTACAATAAGCGGGACTTCATCTTGGCAGGGAGTTTAGGTTTAGTGACCAGTACTTTTAATGCAGTGACAGCAGCAATATAATGAGTCCTGAAGATTGCTGATTCCTCTTTATGCGCCCCACACAGGAAATCACCAAAACTCTAGCTGCTCATTATCCACGTGGCTGGATATAAAATTCTGAACGTTGATATGAGTTTTAGGTGAGTTAGAACATACGCAGACATGTATATGCGCACACACACACACACACACACACACACACTTGCGGAAAAATAGACCTCACTCCTCTGCCCACTCTTTTCCATCTTATATATTTCCAGCATGACTGAGCTTACCGCATTCCCCTACAGAGCCCTTCTCCAAACTTGCAGAGTGCTTGAGCAAACACTGTGTACTGGGCCAATTAAAACTCCTGTGGCGTGGGCGAGGGGGTATGGCAGCATGGGATGGATAGATGGGGCATAACGACCCATTTGGGTAATGACCATCTTTTCCCTCTCCCTCCCTTTTCCTTCCTCCCTCCCTCTCCTTATATACACACACACCTCTCCTTCATCTCCTCCCCTCTTTTATATTTGTCTCCCCTCCTCTTCCTCACTCCTTTCTCTCTCTCTCTCTCTCTATGTTGATTGTCTGTCACTCTCTCTGTGCTCCTGGGAGAGGCTAATTGCACCTCTTGCACTCCCCCGCATCCCCCTTGTGTCATAGGATGCCGATTGTGGCGGCTACTCACTTTAAGCGATCAATGGCGCCAGTTGCTAAACAGCTCCGCGCAGAGCTGACTGCCGGGATGGCGACTGTGGTCGATGCGAGGCACTTTTGCGGCCTGTTTGTGTTTCAAAGGGCTTTGTTGCACATGCATCCCACATCTTTAGCTGAGGTGTGCTGTTAGGCAAAAAAGCACATGTGGCAGCAGCCTTTCAAAGCAATCCCCTCCCCCCAATGGCGATGAAGATAACTAAATAGGAAAATGGATGAAATAAGTTGAAGAACATTGACCCACGGGGATAAACAAACATTTACCCACTGTGCAAGACACTTAAATTGAAAGTTTAAACCTTTTCACTCATATATAAAGGATGCTGTCTTCTCTTATGTGTCGCTGTCAGGTGTCATCACGGTTCCGGCTGACACTGTTTATTCTGAAGCACACAGCAACACTGAGTCGGCATAAAGCAATAATGACAGAATGTGACAAATTATCACTCACAACTTGTCAATCATCCACACCCAGGGGTTGTTTGTTGTGACACAAATAGCAGCAGTAAACTTAGTCACAGGGAAGATGACATTTGCAAAGGTTTGGGTTACGTCCTCAGTATGCAAGGAGCTGTTTTTATTCAACAGCCTGCGACACCAGCTCTCCTGTGTGTATTGAAAATGGTGGAATACTCTGACAGGATTGAGGCCACGTTTCACACAAAAGGAAGCGGATTGGTGATAATGATGTCTCGTTATCGTTTATTCACTCTCGCATGTGCAGACACATTCGACTGCATGAAAACAAACACTGCCGAAGATTACATTCACAATTACAAAAGTTCATTCTCTTTGTATCCTCCGAGTCTTTATTTTGGCTAAATGTCTGCTTAAAGACTCCTCCTGGCACATCGCTGAAACAGAAAAGATCTTTTTGGAGTTAAACACAGTGCATGTTGTGAAAGAGCTGTCACAAATGATCTGCTAATGTGATTACAGCGTAATATACCCCTGAGCGCTGAACATGAATGGTAAAGAAGATGGCGAGGAGGAAGAGGGTTTTTTTTTGTTTTTGTTTAAAGTGGGATGATGTTTGGCAAAAAGCTTTGACAGTGCAAAAAACAAAACCAATGAGAGCAGGGTGAGAACAAACGTCTTTCATTACTTTCTTTAAAACCACAACCAATTGAAAATGATCATAGGAGAGACATGCTCCTCTACCTCGCTCTCTGTTCACTCTCTCACTACAGTCCTGCTGTAAAGGCTGACATTACCAATGCCTAATTATGCTTTAGGTTTCTCATCAGTTTCAAATCTAATCAAGTATAAAATTAATATTTCATCATATTTTCTGAGCAATATTCAACTCTATTCATGTCTGCTAATGAGAGAGGCGTACATACACTAGACAGGCCAATGTACTCTTTAATTATCCCCTTCTTGCCTTCTCTCTACATTACACAGCATCACTTCACTGGCCGCTCCCTTTTGACCAAAGCATGGAGCTCAGTTTGTTTGTGTTTTTACAGAGTGCCAAATGTGATCATAATTGATCTTTTTTTTGGTCATATGTTCTTGGCCATATCCTTTTTTTGTTAGAGCCTAATCAGCAGTGCTGCTTGTATTATGTGTGGCTCAAAATGGAATCAGTTAAATACTGGTTCAATTGAATGAAAAAAATATGAAGGATGGACCATATGTTGGCCTCTAATCCTTTACATTCTGAAATGAAAACAGAGACAAGGTTGCATATCAAAGCAACCTGTATAATCATGGCCCTATTAATGCATTTTGAGGTTTTTGTATCATGTCATGAGGACTTAGTCTGCTGACAGTAGAGGCATCTGAGAACTGTTAATAATACATTTGAACAGTTAAAAGGCTGAAGGCGAGACCTGTAGAATCACAAGGAAGTTGGATATAATTAAGACGTGTTTGCATGATCCATGCCTGCTGAACTCAGATCAAGCTCAATTTTCAGGCAGTTCAAGGTTCTGATCATCCTTTAATGACACTAACCCTTTGGCTAGGTGCATGAGTTTCAATGAAATAGTGATGTACAAACTGTGAATATAATATAAGAGGGCAGCAGGGTGTCATAGTGGGCAAAAGTAGAACCATTTACCCAAGTTTCCTGGTTCAAGCACCAGAGTTTGCATGCATCCACCCAGCTGAGTTCTGAAGTATTTTGTTTGAGTTATAATTTGGCATTTAAAAACTATGTTTAAAAGGAAATTTCTGGCTCATTAAAATGTTGGTCTTTCTTTTTCATAGTTTTGGCTATCATTTCTCGAGCCCAATCTATATGAATCAGCCAGCATTGGTTTATTGCATTATATTATCCAATATAAAACCATTTTCTCTTAAATATGTTAGCCTGAATAGAATGCTTGGGGTTAATATACTGGTGTCACAACAAATTTGATCTAGCAGTGTGTACTGTCACTAGAGTGGCAAACAGTGTAAAATGAAAGATGACATTATTCCTCAGCACTCACACATCATACTATCAAAATACAGCTGGTGTTAACACATGTAACAGCCACCTCACTAATGGTTAAAATTATATGTGGAGAATATGTGGTTTAGTACAGAGCAGTGGTGGAATGCAACTAAGTATATTTAGTACTGTATTTTAGTACCATTTAGAGGTACTTTTACTTGAGTGTTTCCATGGCATTTTGTGCTACTTCAACAATTAACTGATACTGAAAATACAGTACTCATGTTTATTAAGCTATTTATTATTATTTTCTCAGTCTTCATTTCTAGAATTGGTTGACATGCATACATTACATATATGTTAAATTATTTCACATGCTAAACACCATTTCACTTAAATATTCTTTAATAAAGTTAGTCATCTGAGTGCTTTTAGATATTGGTGCAAAATCGGTGTACAATCCACATAGAAATGGTCTGTTTTCATTCTGGCTCAAAAACTATATCAGCAGCTCTGTCTAATCAATGAATGTTTCTCCTCTAACATAGGTATCGGTCTCAAAAATCCCATATCAATCGGGGTCTAATAATTTCTAAGAATTACGATAGCTCGTCAAAGTAATAGAAATGCCCCCACCCAAACTGGCAGATCGGGATTGGAGCCGATACTGACCTTATTGTTAAGGTGATCAGGTATCGCCCAGATGTAAATGATCCACATTAAATACACTTTCTTTATCCATGTCAAATTTCAGTGTCAAAAAGCTTGTCTGCTATCAGTTCCTTTTAAAAATCATGGCAGGCTGTGTTGTTAGCACCACTGCAATCCCACACAGATCCACACAGTGTGGTATACCAATTTGAAATTAGGTAAATGGAGAGTACTGGTATCGGATCACGAATCAACATTAAGTTGAGGTATCGTATTGGGAGATAAAAAGTTGGATCGGTGCATCTCAATATAGTAATTACTAAGATTTGAGAACATGACGAGTGCGACAGGGCAACAAGCACAAGTGCTCAGATGATCAGAGTTTAGTCAGGTTATCTAAATAATTTATTTAAAAAAGGTAAAAACAAAAAAAGGTGGGAAGGTGGGTGCACCCAAAAAGTTAGTAATAACCCCTCATTGCACAAGAAAACTGTGTGCATGCACAGCCACGCAAGTATGGTAATCAAAGTTGAACCAGAAGCTTGGTCTTTAAACTGTGACGGATGTTTCCAATGAACAGTTCAGGGTCTAATTTCACCGTTTGCCTTCATTATCTTCCAAAATAATTTTGGCTAACCCGGGGGTTTGTTTAAACCTGTGTGATCATCTGACTGCTCGTGTTTCTTTGCCCCAACTTCATTTTTAGCAACGTAGACGTGTTCCCACATCTCCGATTAAGTTGGTGAGCACAACATTATTATTACCGAATGGTAGCCAAAATTACAAAACTAAAACTGGAATGTGCCTTTGAAGACAAGCCCAGCATAAAAAATACCTTATCTGATTACTGTTGCTATTGTAGTGATTATAATGTCACCTACTTTTATATAATTAACTTTGTTCTAAATAACAGACTTCCTTTCAACTGCATCAACCTTTATGAGCCATGTAATATTGTAGCTTCCTGATAATTTCTAGAACGAACTATTAGGCGTTTCACTCCAACAATAAATTAATCAACTCAGGCTCAGAAAAATGCCCCCTTCTCTTAATGAACAGAACAACAAAATGCATGTAACTGTTCTTTGTGCCCTTTCAACAGTACAAATAAGCTAAATTGGCAAATACTGGGCAGTCACCTTGTGAGAGTTTGCTGACATGGAAGTTTGTATCCTTTCTAATAGGTACTAGTCTTGAATATACATCGGTTTCTTGCAGGCACTGTCACACATAAACAGTTTTTGCCATGCAAGCGCCACACTATTTTCAAATTGTGTTTACAGAAGACCTTTAGGGATGTTCGTCCTTCAGTGGAAAGTCAGAAACAATGAGGAGAATTTGATTAGTTTTAAATTTCAGGACCTGGGATTTAGGCCCTTTCTCTAACAGGTAATCAGTGTAGATTATGATTCAGAATCATACATACCCAGCAACGTCTACATGTCAACACAGTTTTCATGTGAAGCCAGGTGATTCAGGCCAGATGTAATTCCTAGCCACTCTGTCCTCTCCTGTTAATTAGAGAATGCTTCACTTCTGCTGGCATCACACACTTGATGAACGCAGTCCTGGGAGATTACTTCTCCAGAGCAGCAGACAGGCTGGATTACCTAGACAAATTAATGGCTCTATAATTTGATTTTCCCGGGATTGCAATGTCTAAGCGACTCCAGCAGAGAGGAACGGTCTGAATCAGCCTTGCTGCGCATTGACATTAGCTAATCACATCTGCATGCTAAAGAGACTGCTGGGCAACGGGGGAAACAAAAGGCTCCACAGAGACAGGAAATGGGAGCGATTTTCTCCAGGAACCGATCTGTAGGGAGAACCAGCAGGATTCTTGGCTCAGGGTTCAACCAAATAAGGTCTACACTGAAGGATTTGAGAGGAAAAGTAAGAGGTAAATCGGTTACAAATGGAAGCAGCACAGTGCGCTCTGGGTGGCCGCTTGTCCCTGTCAGAGTGCCTGTTGCGCCTGAGATCAGCTTGCAAACACTTGTCAGGTGTTTCTGGCAATAACTATCAACTCCATTAGAAGGCCATGGATGTGCACACAATGCAGAATACAACACAAGCAAGCAAATCCTCAGCAGAACTGACACCTACTCTCTGCCCTGTAATGCTGGATTGAAGCTGTTCACCTTGCTTTAGAGATACATTGTTCACAGCACTGTAATGCGTCGATTTCACAAAATAAAAGCCTTAGCTTCACAAAATAAAAGCTACATCTATGTACCTTGTGCGACCCACACTGTTGTGCAGACTATTGCAAGTGGCAACAATGACATTATAAAGAACTTATGTTGCGTTTTGCTGGTTCACAGTGCTAATAAAAGTTGTAATGGCATCTCTACCACTTGCACAAGTCCCAATGGCATGTAATTAAACTGTCTCATCAGGGAACCCTAGGCCTAATGAGCCTCTCACATTTCAACAAGTAAACTGCTGCTGCGGAACAGTTGTGGGCTCAGGCAACCGTTCCCAATCCATTCTCGGGGGTAATTCTTTCTGAATGAAAGTTTTGCAATTTACTTGCAAATAATTTGGCTTCTCCAAAGCACGATTCATTTCTTTGTTTGTGCATGTGTGTGTTCTGTATGACTGATAGTTGTGCTCCGAGTGACTGACGCTGAGTGACAGCCAATCAGGGAGGCAGCGCCGCCTGTCCAGGATGTCCCATCTGCGCTGACAGTGCAAATTCGATCGGCTCCCGCACAGTGTCTGTTAGCACACCGCCCACGTACCGACGCACTCAGAGATGATATAAACACCATATAAACACCTAAAACGAGCTAGCCTTGCACAGTATTTGTGTTTCTTATGGAACAATGACAGTATCTTGTGTAAGAATGTAATATGGCCATTCTTACTGAAGTGTGCAACGAGCTTTAATTCCCAAGGTAATGCAAATTATTTGGAAGTGAGAGGTTTTATTCATCTCTGTGAACATGGTGCTGTTAAGTGTTATTATGCAAGCATAACATTTTCAGAGCTTCATACAGGCACCGACCCAACCCATCAGGGGATGGATTCCAAAATTCATGTGGCTGTTCTTTGTACTTCTTTGGCTCATGTGTATTCATGGCTAATTAAATGCAAATAACTTTTTTAGTAACACCCTTCATGCATGCACACTGCACATTAAAAGATGACTCATCATCGACTATATTGTTTTCTAAATTATTAGTGTCATGTGGCTCTATGATAGCCGTTTACACATGTATTTTAGGTTAAACCTTATGAGAGACTAGTTCTAAACTAATGCACTTTTCAGATTTTATTCCCAAAGTAGCCAGACTTTATTTCAAAGAATATCAGCAAGGTAATTCAAGGTCCTGTATCCCACACCCCTGCAACAATTCCATACTGAAAAACCTATTTTACAGACACTTTAATAGGATGGGGAAATCACAACAGTACGTTTCCACCAAAGTCTTATCTTCTCTGTCAGTGGGACAGCCAATATCAATGAGGAAAGCACAGGTGTTATCCTTCAGACCTCTATCAGTCAGTGATCAGTGAGCCTCTTCATCCTAGCACAGTGTGCTCTGGGGAGACCTCTGGTGACATTCTCCCTCTTCTGTGGTTCACAACACTGAATTGTGGTCATTTGATCTCTGCATACTCCCTAAGGCACAAGACGGCTCTGGCATTTGCAGACAAGGCAATGAGGAGAGCTGTGCCACACTGTAGTTATGAGGGTCAGGATGTCAGGACAGAGCGGGGATGCCAGCGCAAACCTCCAAAAAAAAAACAAAAAAAAAACACGCCAGCTACAACAGAGCGGAAGAAAAGAAGTGAAGAGAGTACAGATGAAGCTGCCTCCAGAGCTCCAGCGGACATGAAAGGAAAGATCGTCACTCAGGGGCTTTGGTTGGAAAATGTTCATAGATTAGAGCAGCTAGTTGGTGCATGCAATAGTTGGTAGGCTTGGCATGTGGCTGTGTATATAATTGTTTTCTGGAATCAATTCACATGGAGGATTAAATCTCAAACAAAAGCTATGATTTGCTTAGGCTTATGCAAAAAGCTACCTGGATAAACCTGCATTTATTGATTTTTCAGCCCCACGAGGGAAGCACAAACACTCGAGAATAAAAACAAACACAACATTGACATAATATCACCTCATAAAGTTGAAAAGGCAAGTGTTTTGCCACCAGTTGCCTCATCTAGCAGATAAGGAACATTAACATTCATTTGAATTCATTTTCATGTTTAGGTCTACCATAGACTGTGTATAACGATGCAACGACGCATCTCCACTTCCTCCGACTGTACAAAAAAAGAAGCCAAATTAATCCCGGAGAGAGCAGCCAGGTTGCGCTTGTGACGTCATTTGAAGCGAGAGTCTGCGCAGTAGTGATCGGAGTTGGAGCCACAGTATTGAGGTTCTGCCCACACACTCAAACTTAACTTAGAAAAATTAACACTTGAACACACATCAGCATGATAAGAACTACTGAAAATGACAAACCATTTCTTGAGTTTTTAAGTTTGGATCATGTCCCATCCGCTAACATTGGGGGCGGGGTTTGTGACCTATATACTGCAGCCAACCACCAGGGGGCGATCCCGATCAGCTTCACTTTTGGGGAGCTGTCATGTGGTCCATCTTCATATACAGTCAATGGTTTATACAGATGAATGTTAGTCACTATCCTCCCATCATTTCCTGCCCGCAATATCTGGCTCTTTAGCTGCCAAATGCTCCACTCAGTTAACCCGCTAGTTGCTAACTATGTCTGCCTGCCGTTTGGTGTTGGAATGATTGGTTGAACTATGAAAAATCCAGTTGATATTGTCATCTCTTGTTTTAAGACACACAGTTCAGACGAACAGCTTTGAGGATAGTCTTGAAATACGGGAGAACCCAGGAGTGTTGGCAGGCATGGTATTTATAAACCCATTTAGCTACACCTGTAGCATGCTGCCTCCAGAACTTACTCTGATGCATGCATACAACCACCATCTTCCCCACCAACAGCAGTCTCCATCCACTGTGATGGCTAGTGGGTTGTGTTGCTTGCTAAGGGGTTCATTCCCATAAGCAAGAATAAAATGCAGAGTGATCATATTCCGTTTCATCAAATAACGCTTTACATCTGTTAACGGGTTTCTCCTCATCACACTCAGAACTGAAGTTCTTTAATAATAACAGTGTACTGGTATGATAAAACTAGCAGCCCAGTTGTACTAATACAACAAAGAACAGTGTAGTCTTCATTGAGGATGTGTTGTAAGCTCTCAAAAGGAAAAGGATGCCACTGAGGAAAGCACAAATCTAGGCCGGTCTCAAAAGCAATAAAATGCTTCTTAAGATGTATGCTTAGGAAAGTATGGTCTCACTGTTGCAAATCAGCAGACGGAAAAATTAAATCAGTCTACCAGTATGTTTCACACTTTGGCAGACATCATCTCGAGGTGAAACTACCTCAAGGACTGATATTGAAGCTCAGCTCGGATACTTGGCAGGTATTTCCACAATTACAAAACTCAGTGACTCCACAACATTTGGAGCATCAGTATAGAACCACATTATTGCCCTTGTTTTGAATTTTGACCCCAAAAGACAAGGAGTTAGTATACGCAGTGAAAACTCAATCACCTTATATCAAAAATTGGAGGAAAAAAAACAACAACCAAAAGATGATATTATTCTTGCTAAGCCTCCAGGAGAATTGGTCGGTCCAAAATGCATTACTGCATCATCTCACTGAAAGCAGCGTGATGAATATCTTTCCAATATGTGAGGGAAGAGAGAATTTCTATTAGCAACCTGTTCAGATAACATAGGAGAAAAAAAATAATAACTCGTCCAGGCGGCTGAGTTAGCTCCGGTCTTTTCTTTGGCTCCTGCTCTCTGCCCCCTCTGAGGTGTACTGTTCAGTCAGCCTCCATTAGTTAATTAGATGTTATCTCCTCTGACTGGATCGATAAATTATCACATAACAAGATGTTGGACCATGATTTGCATTACTGGTCCTGACAGCATGTAACAAACTAATTATTTCTGAAGGACCCCTCGCTCTGTGTGTGACAATGTGGGAAATGGTGCGGAGACACTTTGATGACTTGTGAATGCCCACAGAGCTAATACACCAAAATCAAAAGCAATGACAGTCACGTTAAAACAAAGCTACAAATAGGCATAGAACTTACACAGGAAAGCCTAGGGAGCCAATACTGAAATACACACCTTTATTACAACACATCATTGTCGATTTTCTCTCTCTACTTCTTTGAACCGTTTTATTGGCTTAATAAAAATAGGATATAAAAGACCATTTTGTATTTTTATTTCCTTTTATGTTATTATTACAGAGGCCTATTGATTTCATAACAGTGTTTTTATTTCTAATATGCTTCGATGAATATCTTGCATGACTTTATATCTCCTCCACACTGCATTTTCATTTGAGCTTAACGGTATATCCAGGATGCTTTTTGATGTAAAGTTGAATACAGAAAATTACACTTACAGCTGAAATGTCATGTAGGGTGAGGTAACCGCCTGAATCAGTAGCAAATGTGTGGGCGTGTGAAATTGAAGTCAGTTTTTTTTTTTAAAGATACCATGGCAACATGTTGTTCTCTATGAATGATGACATGCCTGTCTGGGCCAATTAGTGACAAATGTGTCACTTGTACGTGTTTGTCCATTAAATATAAATTGTATAGTTTTTAGGTTGTTTTTTTTTGTTTTTTTACAGTGTGTCACAGGGAACTGGAACTTGCTTGAGATAGGTAATTATCACAGTGAAGAATTTATTGCCTTAATTTTGTTGTCAAAGTTATGATATTGTGGTGTGGTTTTGCAGTTGCAAGCATCATATTCAAGGATGTTCTGACATCCAAGATCATATAGTCGCTACTGAAAAGCAGTATATGGAAAATCTAATTCAGAAGACCAACGAGCATTCACAGATTCACGGCCAATGTGAAAAAGGCTTTGGTAGTTTGTATCACTGAAAAGGTCAAAAGTTGTCATGAAAAGTATTTGTTGAACATAATGAATTAGTTTTCTTTTCATGCAAACAACCAGTAATACACACAGGAAATTACATTTGTCAAATGACATAAAACGACATGGCGCTCATCTTGGAATAGGTTGCAGCTATTACAGGGGACCTCCATCAAAGTCCGTTCGCAGGTCCTGGGGACAACTATGGCATACGTGAAAAAAAGTTGTATAAAGAGGGAGCTGCATGAAGTTAAATTGCCTCGAGCTGAAGACTAGTGGTTTGAAAATGAAAGGCTCTGGGGTGTGGAGTTGGAAAGAAGTGGAGATTATCAGGCCAGAGGCTCGAGGATACATTAGCTGCTGCTAGCATAACAGCTGAATCTCCGACTAAAACCAAGTTTTGACAAGGAAGAATGCATGGAATAAAAAAAGATTAGGGCTGAAATGATGAGTCAATTAATTGATTAGTTGATCAACATAAAAATAATCTCCATCTATTTTGATGACCGATTAATCGTTTCAATGATTTTTTCAAGCAAAAATTGTGAAAACGTTTCCAACATTCTCTAGTTTGTTGCTTTTCTCTCTTTATATCACTGTGAACTGGAAATCTTTGGACTTTGGAGTGTTGGTCGGACAAAAAAAAACAAAAAACAAAAAACTCCGATCTCCGAGAAGTTGGGCATTTTCCCGTTATGTTTCCACGTTTAGTAGACTAACAATTAATCGATCAAAAAAAAAATAAATGTGGCAGATTAATACTGAAAATAATCGTTAGTTGCAGCCATAAAAAAGATGATAGGAGTATCTCTGGTTCTGCTACATCAATTTTGATTGAGAGTCCGACAATGTTATAGGAGTGCAATGCTTCTCGCTGCTGCTTTGGTGCAACGGGAACAAAAATCATGAGCTGCCGTGGTTGAGTCGCTCTCCTCCTGGGCTTGTATAGGTTGTAGCGCTGATTAGAATCACAGTTAGGCTAGCGTTAGGGTTTAGCAGACGCCTGCAACAGTATAGCCAATCAGAGGCAGAGTAGGGGCGGGTCTACAGAGGACTCTTCTTCCAGTACAGACTGGAGCTCTGTCGGCTCATGTGAGGGATTCTGCTGGTGTAGCTGCTAACAGTACCTATCTCACATTGCACATTCCTTTTTACAGATCTGCTGCGGTACAAAATGGACAAATTATACAAATACGTAGGAGGGAAATCCCAAATGTCACATGGGCCACAAGCTGAAAGGGAGCAAGCTACAAATATGCAAAACCCATTTCACATATATAATATCACTTTACATGTACATGTAATTAAACCTATATGATTTTTATGTAAAATTAAACACATTTATAGAGCAAGTTATGCGTATTTGCAAATGGCTGTATTTTTGTGGATCTGTATTTTCATTTTGTGCATAATGAAATATTTGTGAGTAAGGGTACACATTTGTGGATTGTCTTCTCTGGGTCACAACTAATAATTAAAAAGTTCCATAATAGATTACGGCAATCGGTATCAGCAGCAAAAAAAAACGTGATCGGCTCAAGTTCCAACCCCTGACTTCGTGACATTTGAATACATACAAAACAGCACCCAAAACCAAAAATAATAATAATAAATCCTTACAAGGCCACTTTGTTAGAGGCAGTCATGTGTCTCGGAGATCCCTGCTAAGTCTCACATGCATTGTTTCGTATGGTTCCATGGCAATAATGACAAACACCCTTGGATCCAGTTATCATCCAGGCAGCGCAGGACAGGGGCATGGATGTGCATCTAGGGCACATTACTGTACGTAAATGGCAGGTCAGCATCTTCTCAGGGTGGATAGTGACTGCTTAGAGAGAAGCAAGGAGACTGACAAACAGGCCGGGTTAGAACAGGGAGTGTGGTGGAAAGATTGAGGAAGAGAGAGGTCTTCAAAGATAAGTGGAAGTGGGTTTTTGTTTGACTGCCAGGGGCTGGAAGGGGAGGAAAAAAAGGGGAGTGCAATATTAGAGGGAGAGAAAAGAAAACCTGTAAGCAAAAGGTATAAAGTGTCTGTCCTTATAAAGCCAGGGAGCGGGAGAAGGACACGGGAGATGGAGACAGAGAGAGAAGGGATAGAGGAAGGGATTGAAAAATGGAACAGAGAGGTAAAGGGGGGGGGGGCGCCAGAGAGTCTGAGCTGGAGAGTAAAGAATGTGGGATTGGCTGGTCGGGTAAAGGGAGCTTTGGTCCCTATAAAGTCACATTACTGCAGGCTCATAACGCAGGGAAGCTGCTGCCTCCACAGATATGAGCAGTGGCTTTGGTATATGAATAATTCAGCCCACAAGAAGGACACAGGGATCCGCGGATACAGTGGCATACGGATGGGCCTTTGCAAGGACCCCGAGAGACATAACCCAGCAGGAAAGAGCACAACTTAATCCACATCGCCGTAAGATCTGACCTTACACACCCGTGAAATCCGAACTAGTAGAAGCAGCTGCAT
The DNA here is from genome assembly GCA_011952105.1 of Coreoperca whiteheadi. Classification (NCBI taxonomy): domain Eukaryota; kingdom Metazoa; phylum Chordata; class Actinopteri; order Centrarchiformes; family Sinipercidae; genus Coreoperca; species Coreoperca whiteheadi. The sequence continues at coordinate 10,614,234 of CM022481.1, forward strand.
CATTGAAAAAGACCGTCTATCGTTGTACCTCTTTTTTTCGCACTCTGTGTTGTATCTCGGCCTCATTAGGCAGTGCGAAATGTGCATCATGTTTTACAAGAGGTTTGTTAGCATGGAAATGCATGCAAAGCCCCACTGTGGGACAGAAGCTTTTATTAATCCGGTCAGGAGAGAGTTAATGTGAGAGTTCCTCGGCATGCATTAGATAGCGGCTGTACTAATGGGAGGCAGGCTGCTAGGAACCTGGCCGACAGGGATTAGATAGAGAAGTGATCACAGGGAAGACTTCATCAGAAATGCTGAGGCACCAGGCAGCTCATTACTACTGTAGCAGCACAGCCTCAGCCCAGTGGCCCTGCTCTGCTCTCTGCAGCACCACACACTCACAGGCAGCCTGGAAATACAGTATCGATGCAAACACACACAGGAAGACTCCCGTTGAATTAAACTTACTGTTCATATGCATAAACATACACATGTAAGCACCTCTTACATGCAGCACTATAACTTCACATATTACACCGTTTTGTAAATCCGTAGACTTGCCCTATGTTTCCTGGAACACTTAAGCTTCATGTGCCCAGATACAAACGGGCACTAAAAAGAAACACGTATACATCGTGTCAATATAGACTTCAAAACACACACACGCTATATTTCATGCTGAGTGTTATGGATGTTACGCTGTGAATCTGAACAAAAGGATTAACAGTTTTCAAAAACAACAAAACACATTTTCAATGAGGTTGAAGGGTCTAAGATGGGGGGGGGGGGGGGGGTTATTTCAAAACTCATCTTAGGAACTATAGTTTCTTGTTAGAAGGGCATACTGGTGTCATCAAGTTTTCTGTCCTGCTCTACTGGCTAGTGACGGCTTCTCATCTACCTCTCACAGTTCTGGTTCCATCTATTGCCTTAGCAGAAACTCTGAATTGAACTGGAGTTACATCATACATCTGCCTCCCATACAGTACCACCTAAGTATTTACAGCATTCTTTGGGAGACTTTATTTATCTATCTACCTGGAAAATCTTTTTCCCTAAAGCAAGAAACCACCTTCTTTTTTTACATTTCTTTGTCTGGATAGCAGTGTTTTAGAGACAAGGAAAAGACAAGGAATGTTGTTTAGTAAACCAAATATCAGCCACATATTGTCAAGGCATTAACAGACATGGCCACTGCGTATTCATTTGAAAAGAAAACTCGGGTAACTTGTATAAAACTGTAAGTGAACATAGTTTATTCATTCCAAAGATTGACTAACAAAAGACAGAACCAGAGAAAGCAGGGTATGATTGCATCTATTTTACTTCAACACCTTTTTACGTTTGTTAAATGATAATTTGTTTGCTTTCTGTGACCCAAGACATCAGGATGTTTCTTTGAAAGCCCCACAGCTAATAAACACTTTTGTCTGCTTCGAATGACAACAGGTTCATCATGGCAACTGCCCATCTCCTGCTCAAAAGAAATGATTGCCAAAGATAAGTGATAGCGGGGGTTGTGTGCTGCGCGAGTGGGTTCACAAGAGACACTGATGTGGCAGAGGGGGATTGGCAAAGACAGTATGAAACAGAGAAGAGGGATCTTTTTCTGTTGTTGTGTTGACAGACTTCCATATCCAGCCATGCTTCTCCATTAGGGAGGCCAATAAGAACAAATGTGTTAGCATTTATCGTATACACAAAAACCACACCAAACAGACAGTACACATTAGCCATCATGCTTGCCGTCGCAACTTGGCCAGACAGATTGTGGGTATAAAATGATCACAGTCTGTAAGATGCCAGACCCACACTGAGAAGTCAGTCACAGTTTGTGTGATAAATAAAGACAGATGGTTCTAACAAGTGAGAAAAATCTGAAAACTTAAATAGTAGCAAAAAAAAAAAAACATAAATAGCAGACCATCCTTTATGTGAACAAAAATTGCAGACCAGCTTCTCCCTGGATGTTTGAGGACATTTCCAGTTGCAAGTGCAAATGTATAGCTTCCCAAATATACACGTCAGTACAATATTCTACTAAGAGCATTTTTAGCCACACTAGCATCTCCATGGCGCCAGAGATGGAAATGTCTGTCAGTCAATTGAGCCACCACTTCAGTCCAGATTGAAAAATCTCAATTCTTTAGATGGACTGCCATGATATTTTGTAAAGACATTCATGGTCCCCAGAGGACGTATCCAATGGACTTTGATGATTCCCTGACTTTTCCTGAGGTTGACATTAGTGGTTCAGAGTAAAATATTCTGACAACTTGCCATGAAATCTGCTATATTATATATATATATATATTCAAAGTCCCTCACGGATTAATTCTATTGACTTTGATGAGACTGACTTTTCCTCTAGTGCCACCAGCAGGTCAAAGTTTTCACTTATTCTGTGAAATATCTCAACATTTACTTGATGGATTGGCACAAAATGTTGTACAGATACTCATGGTTCCCAGAGAATGCATCCCACTGACCTTGGTGATCCCTGACTTTTCCCACAGCATCACCAGCTAGTTGACACGAATATCTCTCAACAACTATTGGGTGGATTGCTATGAAATTTTGTGGTCCCGAGGTTGAACTGTAATAACTTTGATCCTCTGACCTTTCATCAACCACCATCATCAGGTTTAAATTTAAAGTTGTCAAATATTTTGACTAAATACCAGAAAAACGAAGGACATTCCCTTTAGCCTCAGCTGTACAGTGCTAATAAGAAAATGTGCATCGTCATTGTGAGTATGTTAGCATGCCATTTAGCTCAAAGCACTGCTGTGCCAAAGTAGTGCCTCAGAGCCAATAGCATGGCTGTAGACTATTAGTCTTGTTTACATGTCACAATTCACATTTCTGGACCTCTTGAAAGTCATCAGGTAGTATTAATCAAAGACTACTCTACACAATAACCACATTTGCAGTACATTATATTATTAAGGATGCATTCAATTGAATTTTACTGTGCCCATCTACATGCAACAAAAACAAACTGAAACAAAACAAAGCTTTTTAAAGCTTTACAGTGTTGCATACAATAATTCCCTGTGATGATAAAAAATAATGTTTCATACCAAATCCCTGTTTGGGGTCGCACCAACTGAGTCAATTGAATGGTCATGATGGAGTTGAAGGAGTAAAGTGACAAAGGCATATAGAGGATTTTTGTTTGACCATTTGCTAAGCCCCATCTCCCTTTGTTACTGTTGCTACACCTGTCACGCTTTCCGTCTGTGCACAGCACATATGCAGTTTATAAAGACAAAGACGGGAAGATTTCCCACTTTAAATTCTTAGTAAGTTTTGAAGCAATACGTCCTTGATTTCAGACAGAGGTAGACAAAAGCAGGGCCACAGATTGTTGAATTTGCTGGAAATGACAACTTTCGCTAGCAGATTTCAGCTAATCAATGAATATTTTCAGCTGACTCATTTTTAAAACACCACAACCCTTTCCGTAATTTTGTGAAATGTCGCTGTGTTTTGACCCTCAGGGCCATGTAATCCAGAGTGTCCTGAGGATCTCTCCCAAGCCTGCAACACACCTGTTGATTTTCAGTGTAGATATAAATTACCAGTTTGATGCATAAGAGCACAGATGTTCGCGTCTTTGTTCTACAGCAGCCTGGTGTGGTTGTGCATGATTTAATCAATTTAACCACAGTGGATGTCACTCAAATTAGAGACTGTAGATGGAAAACATACATTTCACCTTCAGATGAGTAAAGCAATCACCTAAGCGCAAAAGTGGATGAGAGAAGCTGATAAGAATAGACACGAATCTTTAGTCTGCCCTCCTAGCATTATTGGCATAATTGTTATGAAATTGTAATTTTGCTGTGCATTTAGGTGTGCCTACATGTTGATGAATGTAAAGTGAAAATGAAACTGACAAGCTAAATATACATCAGGGTTTGCGTTCATTTGGGGGGTTTCGTGTGAGTATGTTTCCTCCAATTAAAGTAAAGAAAATAGCACAGAACACAGATGCAGCATACATGTTGACCCGTTGACGCAGACCAGGCAGGCAGGCAGAGCATGCTGCAAAACGTTGTGAATGCTGACACCAAAATTGTAGTAGACTGCCAACTATGCAGCCCCTGCTGCGCCGCTCTTCTACTTCGGCACATGGTGAGTCACCAAAATGTCAAACAGACGCAGGTAGAAACCTCACTGCTCCGGGAAAAAAAGCCACTACGACGGCGCTAAGCTGTGTCTTATGCAATATAAGAGACTAAAATAGAACCCTTAGCCACAGAGTGTCCAGAAAAGATTAAAAAGAAACAAAGAACTTCGATAAGTAGGTGATGATGAGTATTGCGTCTCAAGACGTACTCAAATGTATCTTCCTGCTAATTGCCGGCATTACAACATCAGTTTCATCTTATGGTTTAGATACTTTTTCAAATCACTCCTTACATTTAAGAAGCAGCAGATGATTGGTTAAATGTAGACCATGCCTGTTTAAAAGTAAACCCCCAAACCAGTTTTTTGCTGAAAACCAAAGTATATGGGTATTTAGTAGTGTTGTTGATGGATTCAGGTCCAAATCCTGACATTTTAGTGCAAAGTATTTGGAGTTCAAATACGTGTTATAAATATGCATAGCAACTGCCCTCTACAGGTTGAAACTGGGCTATGGCAATTGAATTTTGCTATTGGCTGATCTGGAGGTAGGTGACGTATAGGGTGGCAGCTTTTGTCACCATTGTTGCTCTGATTTGTTGTGGGTCGATAAAATTGAGCCCCCTCCCAGCGTTGCCCTTGCAGATACTTTTTTTTTTTTCCAAGTTCTAGAAGCATTTTGTGAATTTCCAGGATGGAGGCACTTCAGCCAAAACTTTGGAGTTTAGTTACTCTTTAAGCTCAGTTTCCTCAGGTAGCATCTAAATTTCAACCAGCCTAAACATACTGTTAGGAACTCCTTTTCTTCTTCAATTAATTAACTTTAACTGCTAAATTATTAGCAGACTGTGGGGTTGTGACCATCTTTAAATATATTTAATTTATTAATATTATTCTTTAAACTATATTCACGAATAATTTAATAAAGAAAATGTGTTCCAGAATCTGATTATGAGGGTAATTGTACATGGAGATCCTGCACCCAATATAAGGCAGAAAAAGAAGGTATTACTAAAAAGAGCACATTGTGATCCTGAAAGATGAGTTAGAGGAGAGTATGAAGTTTACACATCTCGCTTTCACCTCTAAAAACTAGTCACATATTTTTATTTTCTTGTTTATTGCCATTATTTGTTACATTCCACATCAGCGCTGTAAATCCACCGGGGTGTCCTCGTAGCGTGACTGTGTTAAATAAAAACCGGAGCGCTGTGCTCAGAGAGGTGGACTGCTGTCAGCATCTTCTGCTTGACATTCAGAAGCCGAAGGGAGGGAAGAAACTTGGGAAATTTAGCCTAAGCAATCCTCAATCAGAAATCCAGTGAATCATTAATGTATCATATTACAGTCCAGACTGTTTTCCATTTCAATTTGTTTTTATTTAGACACCTCGTTTCATGTGAAAATAATCGCAAAAATAACCACAAACAGAAATAATCATATTCATAACTACAGGAGTGAGATAGATTGAGGGAGGACTTGTGATACTATTTGCTTTACATTTCATCACTTGTTTGCCTTACTTAAGGCTCTGTATCTATACGATAGCAAACCCTAAACTGTGAACATTGTTGAAGAATGTGCCATGTATGTGTGGTCACAGGTAAGTTTACGCAGTTTTGTTTGAGAAATTTGAGAGACACCGGTATTTTATGTTGTCAGTTAAATGTCAGCAAGATGCCTCCAAAAATCAGCTAATTTCAAATTTAGCAAAGCATCTGTGATGGGTGCTACCAGTTTTCTACACTGGTACTTCTCATGGCACATAGTCTTGGAAGACATCACCTGTCCGTTTCACGTTGGCCGGAACACAAATGCAGACTCGTGCACACTCGGGGACTGATACACAGTGAAGTGACAGAGGGACAATGTCACTGTTTGCAGCTGTTCAAACATGTCATCTACTCTCTTATTGGGAGCTTCCCATGTAATTACACAGCTGTCACACTGTAATCACACTAATCTCTGGTGAATCACAAGGAAATAGCACGGGCCACTCACTCATTAAGAGGCATGCCTCCTCTTCATCTGCCGTGTGTTTGTTTTAAAAACCTGGAGAGATAATCTCCTTGTCTGTGATGGGATGAAAAATCGTTGCTGGCATTCTGAGAAGAAGTAAATGTGAACACGACCACTGCCAGTGACAGCTTGTGCGAGATCACACACATGGAAAAACTAATGTTAGTGTAAGGATCAGAGGTTCAATGCAAGATGTCTGCTGGGGATTGTTAATCTTATGAATTAACCTGTGGTCATGTTGAGTTAGTGCAGTGGCCACTTTTTGATGTTTGGAAGTAGGGTTGTACCGAATAGTTCGAAGTTTCATTCATAACGTTGACATTCAAATTCTAAAATCAACATTCGAAGGCTGAGCAGCTTCTTTTTGTTTAGCATGTCTATTCATTCTGTTTAAACCCAGTATTTCTGCACAGTTGCAGATAAAGATTCGGCTACACTAATATTATTACTATTATACTATTTGTAGTATTAGATTCCAGTGGTGGCTGAGGGGGACTGTTTCCAACCCGTGTGATCCAAACATTACAACACTCGGGAGTTACTGGAGAAGTCCAAAAGTCAAACTTTTTTCCTTTGTGAACGGGGAGGTCTAGCAGCAAGCTAACTGCACCATAACTGACGAGTTCTATTCATTAAAGAAAGGTGATTTATTAAAGATGAACTTACTTAATCTGATGAATCACTTTATTTAAATTGAGGCTTTTAAAATATTTTTTAGGCTGATGATGTCATTAGAGGGTGAGCCATATATCATTCCCGATAATACCGGTATAATTTTTATTCTCTTGAAGAATACTGCTATCGCAGAAATACCGTGATATTACTTTAGAGCCATAGTGCCCTACCCTAGACGCCCTAAAATATAATTACAGACATTCGCAGCTTCATTCAAAAACCTCACCAGAAGCTTTGAATGTAAAAATAAATAAATAAACATGTTTTAAAAAGACATTCGGTACAGCCCTAGTTGGGAGAGAGCTGTCAAGTTGTATTGATTAAATGCCAGCTGATGTGACAAGTTCAAAGGGAGGACATTAAAATGAAAGTTTGCTGTCATATGCTTCAGTATAAAATGACGACTCAAACAGTCCGACACACACTGTGCGAAGAAAATATATTACAATGGCTTTAAAGCCCTCACACATCCATTGTCACCCTCACTGGAGATTTCAGTTATTTTTCTTGATTAAACCTCTTCTCTGGACTGTGTGGGTGTATACAGAATTTGCTTAATTGCCATCTCTCTCATTTTCCTGTTAGTTTTTTGAGCATGTTAGGCTAGGGCACTTATTTATTAGCAGAGAGTATGGTGTAGATGTGAAGGCCTTTAACACATGGCATCACTGATGTCACCTGAAATTAGGCCTAGCCAATATCATTAAACTAAGACTGAAACCAACTGATGTGTTTAGCTGAGCGTTTAAGAAGAATGTGAAACTTGATGTTGCCATGCTGATGCAGACAAAGAACAACGAACCTTGAATTATCAAGGACAGTTTCTTTATATGAACAATGGAGTGTGTATGATGTCGTTTACAAAATACCACTCACCATTTTCAGTGTTAAACTATTCTTTCAGTGACATTCGTGGTAATCTGGGACAGCATGTACAATAATTGGGGATACAGTTTAATTCCAAAGAATATTTTCAACTGATTTCTTGTTGTTTTAACCTTTTTCCATTAAACATGCCTACAGAAAACTTTAAAACAAAACTTTGTGTCCACTCTCCTATGTCTTAAGCTCGGCCACACCTTCCCCCCTACTGCCAAAGCTTCCGGAGCGTCCACAAGTATTGCCATTCTCACCATCTGGATGGAGAAAAGCTACTTGTACATAGTGGCTACTTCCTGCCTGACTCTTAACTGCTGACTAATGAGCAGGTAACTGGCCTGACCAGAACCAACAACTAAAATAGTTTACTTGGATGGGGGGGGCTTATACTCTCAGTTATTTTGGAAAGTGAGGTGAATTAAATGTTCATACTTTATTTGATTACCTTGTGCTTCAGAGGGGAGGATTATTTTTGGTTCACCTTAATGAACTGAACTGTGTTACTGTGGGAAATACACTGAAATCCTAAATCTTGTTGTTGTGTGTATTTTGTGCAGATATTTGGTGTGGTGCATTTTCAAACCAACTTAGGTGGTATTTGTCAGACATGACTGACTGACACCCCACTGCTGACAGTGGGCAGCAGTTTATAACTGCAGATGTAGACGGGACAATGTACTAAAGTAATGAAAAATAAAAATAAAAATAAAATAGCTGCTGTAATTTTGAGTCTTGCCCCACCTGCAGGCAACCACAGCCATTACAGCTGCCGTTCTTGAAACGTGCTCTTTTTGTGAGTGCAGACTTGACTATGCTGAATCCTGGCAAGAATAAAGAGGTCATACTGCTGAGAGTCCTGTCTGTTGGTTACTTTGGAGAGGAGGGTGCTAAAAAGATTGTTTGACAAAAGGTAATTAAACAAGTATTGGACAAAAAGCAATAAAAAGAAAATTTGCAAATTAGATTGAAGTTCTATTTCTGTCTATGGTGCTACAAATCTGAAATATAAACATACATAATATCTAGTTTATATACACAGGAGGTTATTATAGATATTGATAATTTCTAAAAAGAAAGCTGATTTATTAAATCTTAAACCTCAACACAAAAAAACAGCATGAAAAGCTTAGCATGAGTTTGAGAGGTACAAGGCTGTAAAACTGTAATGCTGATACTTAAAACACATTAGGTGGTAAAGTTTCAGTAAATGGCTTTTCTATTGAATACAACTTTTATCTGTACATGATGTGATATCTTTTAATGGAAAACAAAAATGCATATTCAGACTAGTCACGGTTCGACGTTAAGGTTTTTTTTCCCCCACTTGCCTAACAGGGCAATTTTTGCCCAAAGTAAATTTTCACTTGCTCCTGTATAAATAGTTTTATTTATTAGCAGTTATAAAACAACAACAAAGTTAATTTTCATGTTTAGTCTTTAGAAATTAAGTATATGAATCAGAACAAGGACACAGTGTGTCATAGATGCAAAGCATCCTTCTCCCTAAAGATGGTATTAACTGTGAGTACGTGATAAATCACAAACTGTCATCTTCTCGTGAGTAGAGATGGGTATCGATAGGATTTTATAGATACTACCATTCTTATCAGTTCTTTTTCATTACTAAATAATTGCTACTTTAAAAATATTTTTTTAAATGAATTCAGAATTTAATTGAATATTGTAAATATAACTAAATGTTTCTAGAGCAGCAACATTGCTTATAACAGAAAAGTCACAATATAAACCCAATAATATCTCACTGGAAATGAATCTAAAATGTCAATAAAATAAAATCACATTCCAATTTTAAGATGTGTGCCAAACTAAGCTGAACAGTTGCAGACTACATACAGCTGTCATTTTAGCTTGTTTGTAACAATTCACTATTAGCCAAGCTAGCTCGCTGTGCTTGTACAACACATGAGACTGCAGACAGAGCAGATTAAAACATCACTTTCTACATGTTCACGTTTATGCTTGCTGAACAGGTGTGTGGATAAAGAATTGTTTTTTACGTGCGGCGGTCACCCATCCCTACTCGTGAGAGCCCCCTTCCATATGTGCAACTCTCAATAGAAACAGCTACTTCCATTATCAGCTCCGGAAAAACACACGTTTGATTGGGAATGAAACATTGCTTGTCCGATTGAGCAAGTGAGTTGCTAGTTTTACTTGCCCGATATATAAAAATAACCATAATACTTCTCACTATGTATTCAGTTTGCAGATGGACTCCGTGCCAGTGGCAATGCAGAGAATTAAGATATTTTTTGATGGTCTTACTCCGGAAATTTTCTGCAGAAGAAAGGATTAAATGATGGTGAGGTTTTAAGGCCACATACCTCCAGGGCTTCTAAGAAGTTAATCAAATGTGGAAGTATATTTATGTGCCCTGGTGTGATGTATGCATTTGGAATGGCAATGCCGTCACTCCTAAACAACCCATGGCTGTAGGAGTGCAACTTACTTTTTACAGCTGGTATTCCCCATACATTTGTATAATTTCACTCCTTAACATAGAAAAAAAGCATACTCTTCAAAGGGGGTTATATAAATTGATTGGGTAAGAACTCTTTCTATTCCCCCACCACAGCAATGTGAACACAGTGCTATGCATCAGAAATAGACCTTCTTTACAGTAGTATGGAGGGAGGAAGTGGGGGGTAGAGAACAGGAAAAAAAAACGCATGTATTCAATCTGGAGGCCTCGCTGAATTGATGGGCACCAGGCGTGGAGCTTTTCTGTGGGGAAATCATTTGCATAATGGGAAAGTGGTTGGAGTTGGAGCGGAGCGCTCTCTTCTTGTGGGGACAGTCAGTGAAGTGGAAGAAGAGCGCTCCTATCAGATAGAAGACCAATACCAAGGTGCTCCGAGAGCGAGATGTATGCCGGCGATATGCTCTTTTGCCTCCTGTCACCTGCCCATTTCATCTGCAAAACAATTTACCAACAATCTCTCAGACGTCCACAGCCAATATGTACTCGTGAATTTGCTTTTGAAAAGACTGCAGCGTCTTCATTCCACTAATGAATCGCGCACAATAGTTTCCAGTCAACTTGCTATGATAAAAAGAAGGCTGATTGATTTCGAAAGTTGAAATTCTGCCAAATTCAATTTTTTAAACACTGCATCTGTGGAAACTGAGGCAAGCTTAAGCGTCAATCAAACATGCAAGCTCACTTAATTATGCTGTAAAACTCTGCACGCTCTTCCTGTTCATTCAACCGTAGGTCCAAAAAGTGATCCATAGCCATTCCAGCTTTAATAAATACATGAGACCCCACACTTAGAAACAGTATATTTGTATTTCATGTGGCTAAAACCTGTGCACATACATTAGAGTGGTGTTTATGAAAGATGGGCTGGATACGGAGGACAAAAGCATATAGACTACAGCACTGAAAATGTGTCTTACTGCATGATTTATAGGTCTTTGGCTGTTTTATGCAGTCTTAAGATGTATGTGTGCACTTACCAGAAAGGAGGTATGTAGTGAAGGCTAGGAATTGAGGATCGAAGCAAATGATGTTTCAGTCATACATTTTTCAAAGGTTTTGGAGGTGCTTGGTGGTTTGCTGCTGCCTGAAAAGAATATCAACAGCAGCTTTGCAGATGCAGGACGGAAAGTAACAGAAGAGCATACTCTTTCTGGAATTGTAGAAAGTATAAAACTGCTGCTCACAGTATTTCTTGCACTTCTTGTATTTCTTACACATAATGCAAAGTATTTCCGGGATTTGAATCCAAAACATGATGTCCACTATTTGCCTAATGTAATACCATATCTTATAAAATGTTGGCATTCAAGTGTTGACTACTGAATATTAATGACACGAAGCCTGCCAGCTAGTTCAGGCAGAAACCTTGAGTTGCACTGCAACCTGAAATAGCTGATGCTTTAAGCTGAGCTTATATATATTGTCAACACCTACTGGACAGTTTATTTAAGATGTCAAACTTGCTATTCATTATGTGCAGCTGTTATTATTTCTGCTTAATCGGCGTCTCACCTGAATCTTGTAATGCATTTATTATCAGAGTTATGTTTTTGCAGCTAAACGCTGTTTGTTTATATGTTCGCTGATAATAGTTTGGCAGTAATTGCCAAGTATAGTCTGAAATTACAAGTATATTTTGAAATATGGATGAAATGCTGACATACTGCTTGTCATGACCCTGATGACGAGCACATTCACTCATCATGCAACATGCTGTTGTTACACAGTGGCTGGGTGCATTTAATGGCACTGAAGAGTTTTACATTCTCTCCAGTCTTTACAGAGGCCACTACTGCAGCTTTTTAGCTGCTGTCTGGTGTTAGCAAATGACTTGCTGTCGATTCAAAAAAAGAGCCAAGATAATTTGACCCGAGCGCTCCAGTTTGTTTCCTAATGCCTGTTTTAATCAGTGGGTGGCTGGTTCTCCACCGTTAATCAACACAATTAGTTTCACTTCAAAGTCCTGACTGCTCACAAACAAATGGACTATACATATGCTGGGCTACAGGTGCTGAATATTATGTTGCTTTTAATTTGCTGCCTTCCTCTGGATATAGGTGAACTCCTTGGCAATCACATTAAAGACCGAAGCACAATACCCAGCGCTTCTGAAATGGCTTTGATGTTCATAGTTTAGGATATAGGTTTTGAGTGTCCTTAATGGAAAAAGTGTGACTAGTGAAGGTTTACGGTTCGCTCAAAGTGCAATAAGCACCTGCAGCTCTTCATCCAATCACTTCACTTATATATTCGAAACTGATCTGCCAACACAAAAGTGCTGAAAATGTCCAAATAGCCTAGATGTAGATGAATGTTTTACCTTGCTATCAAACATGACTATAATAGAAGCACAGATGGCATCACAGCTAAAATCCACTACTCCAGCACTGTAGTACACACTGCACTAGTGAATGCTACAATAAAATGCCTAAGTTCATCTCAATGAAGTAACGTGCTTACAGCGCAACAGTGTGGCTCATTTATGTGTTGTTATTTTTTTAATAACTATGTATATCAGGCTTCAGCTAAGCAGAATAAATTCATGTTGTTTTGGCCTTTACATGTGATTTGTTAACAATAAGAAAAACAACAAATATCAACAGCCTTATCTTTGAACAATATAAAGGAATGAGAATCAAATGGTCTGTGTAAAATATATGCCAAACTACACAAGCTCCAAATCATTCTGGCTCCACTGCTGTGCGTGAATGCGGGGATTTAAGCAGTTTTCACGTTCAGAACACATATTGTGTGAGTCTGTGCAAACTGAAAATAATTCAGCACTTTTTCCTTTTTTTTTTTTTTTTTTTTAAAAAAAGGAGGCCATTGCCTTCAACAAGATGTTGTGTACATGGTTGGCCTTGGCATGTGTGTACATGAGTGTTGAATACTAATATTCCAAAGCAGAAATAAATGTCACTTCTTACATATGTACTGTAAAAAAAAAAAAAAAAAAAAAAAATT
>CM022481.1:10627417-10643950 GCA_011952105.1 Coreoperca whiteheadi
GGGGGGGAAAAAAAAAAAATACAAAGCAAAAAAAAAAATAAATTAGAAAATAAGAAAAGAAAAAAAAAAAAAAAAAAAAAAGGATTTTGGAGGGCAGTAAAGACAACCCATGCGAAAGTAGTCGGCAAGTGAAATATATAATAGGCAAATTCTACCTAGACTACCTTTTGTTAAAAAAAATATACAAAATATACTCCAAGAATATTAGGCCTGCACTGCAACGTGTGTCAGCGCTGGTTCTGGAGTGTCGAGCTGCTGCTGACGAAAGCCTGTAGCAATGTGCAGGTTAATGGCAAGAACGTTAGTTACTTTAAACTAGCTACATGTCGTGCGATTTGACAGGGGCATGGTTTCAATGTACTGCTTTCGCTGCTGAACCTACTGTCAGGCTCCAAATTCAAGCTAGCGAGCTTGCCAGCTATTTCCTCGGCTCAGAGCTATTTCTAGCTAGCTACAGCATAGTATTCGACAGGTTGCAATTTATATTCTGTCAATTCAGCTTTAACAGCAGAAAGGGTCCAAAAGTAGCATCCACCACTCACCATGCAAGTAAAAATCTACGTTGGCAATTAAAACTTCTGTTAGCAGGCCGTAGCAGTGATGAAAAGTTCAAATTATGACTTTATCTCTTAATTTTGACATAGCATGAGCATTTTTGTTGTAATCACAGCTACGTTAACATCTTTTTATGGGCCTCCGTATAGAATACCTACATTTTAGTCGTGGAAATGATATTGCACGTACAAATCCAAAACACAAGTTGTGTTTTTGGGCAACTTCATAAGTAGTAAGAGACCGAGGTGTTGGGGTGTGTGTGTAGGGTAATTAATGTATTCTTTCAAATATTATATTTAATATTTTCAATAGACAAATATACCCACCCCTGTCCCCCGTCCTCGTTCCGACCCAGTTACATTCTGTGGGAAACACTGATTAACTAAGACAACAATGCCTTTGTTATGACAACTTGACATTAAACTGTCGTGTGTGGTTGGTTTGGCTGTCAGGAGACCATTATAACTGTCATGGATATTTTCCTTTACCTCAACTACAGTGGTACATTTTAGACTTGTCTTAAAAATGTGTTTGTTGCGACCTCACCACGTGGGTGAACAAAGAGAGGTCTACATGTAAAAACAAAAGCTTGAGCAATGAAATCGTGCCAAAACCGCATCAGGCCTTGCAACTCGCCTGAGTGAGAGATTTTGTTTGAATCCAAATCCTGGTTTCCCACTGGATGAGACCTTCAGGAAAAACCCAACCAATGCAATGAAAACTATGGCTTTCTCACAAAACTGAAATAGCAGAAATTACAAAATTGTAACGACTCACCACCTGAGAGGATGACGGTGTGAGGAAAGAGTTCAACCTTTTGGCCTTTTTTCCTGTCTCCCCCCACATGGAGAGGTTACACTCAGCTACACAACAGGATCCCTGTATCAGATAGGGATTTTCAAGCAGTTTCCTGACACGCATGCTTGTTTTGAGCTCACACTGATTTTGATGAAAAACAAATGCATTTCTGAAAACAAAAAAAAAAGTTGATTTCAAAAGCACTTTGGACTCGAGTGGCAAATATCATTTTTAAAAAAGCTTTAGCTTTCATGTTGTGTAAGCTAATTCTTGTGGATCCATCCCTTTCATTTACGGTCTCTCTCCCATACTGCAGATATATACAGAGAGAGAGGGATACTGTATATATTCTGAGCAAGACATGACCACAGAAGTAGTACAGTGGCTAAGTATTAATTCAACACTTACTTTCCTCAACAGCCACATCAGAGATTTGGAGTCTAATGATTTCTGCTGCAGCAGAATAATAGGATCTTTCTTCACGCCACCCTTTGAAGTCAAAGAGCCAGATCGTCAGGGTAAAGACTGCCACTTATGATGTGCCTTAGGTACAAATGAGAGGCATTAGTTTGCTGGACCCTCACATGAATACCAATAGCTTGCTTCTTAGAATTATAAAAAAAAACCAATACCAGTGAAATCTCCTTGTCACAAATCAGAAATCAAAATGAGATGCACTCACATCACATGATCTGTAAAACATGGCAGATTCTTTGTTATTTGTAAGACAAATATATAGCAATATTACAGTATAAATACAACTACTAAAGGCTGCAACAGCTCATTGTAGCTCAAAGTAATCCTAATCTATCAGCTACAAACCTGCACTGTGAGGCTTAGAAGTCAGTGTGTCTCTGTGGTAGGTCAGTCTGGCAGACAACATCCCTTGTTGTAGCTAAATGTAGTGATGTCGGCTTCGCTTGTGAATTAGCAGATCTTGCGCCAAGCCACCGAAAAACTGTTCATGAGGTTCTAGGGAATTTTCAATGATTCTGTGGCTAGGGTCCCTTTTCTCTCTCTCGTTTTACTTCTCCATCAGATTTGACTAACGAGGCAGGGATCATTTCATTAGTCAACACTACACCTGCCGGTCTATTGGTTGGGGGATTTTGACAGGGTTATGGGACAAAATAACCCGAGAGCAGAGGAGAAGTCTGGGAGCCGACGTTACGCGAAGGAGGGCAGAGTTTTGAGGGAAAGCGTCACAAAATCTGAACAGAAATCAATAATGCTCTCAAATTAAAAGAACACGTTCTAATACTAAAAACCTAATAACACACAATATAAAAAAAGCAAAAATGGTAAAACATTAGTACTCTGTTTAAGTACTACTAAAACTAAAGCAATATTTACCAAGCGTGGTTGGGTGGCCGAGCTGATATTAGCTTTTCCTATTGGAGTTTAGCAGTGAAACAGCTGAAGGTGGAAATCTGGGGGTGGACTCGCTGCTTGCACAACCAAACCTCTGCAGATGATCCAGAACGCGGCGGCAAGAGTGGTCTTCAATGAACCAAAGAGAGACGGCACGTAACTCCTCTCTTCATTAGGTTACACCGGCTCCCTGTTGACGCCCGCATCAAGTTCAAAGCGCTTCTCTTGGCCTACAAGACCACCGCTGGTTCTGCACCATCATATCTTCACTAGCTAATACAGACCTATGTTCCTGCCAGATCCCTGCGCTCTGCAAACGAACAACGTCTGGTGGTGCCATACCAGAAAGGAAAACAAATCACTCTCGTGCACCTTCACTGGATCCGTTCCACACAGATTCTGTAGCCACCTTTTCTGTAGAACCTGAATACGCATCTCTTCCGTCAACACCTAACTGACAATCACTGACTTCTTCTTCCTTTCTATCTCTCTTCATAAAATAAAAAAAGTCCTATCCTTAACATTGTATCCTGTGCTGGGCTTTAACAGCGCAGTTTCTGGTGCACTTATGCTTTTTGTTACCTTGTGTTATAGCTGCTTCCATTGTCTTCCTCATATGTAAGTCGCTTTGGATAAAAGCGTCTGCTAAATGACTAAATGTAAAAGGTATGAAGAAGTGTGAAACTCACACACTAGGTGCAGGGGGTGGGTGCTGTCACAGGAGTGATTCTGCTTTCTTTAACAACTGTGTCATATAAATCAGACAGATCGTTAAGGAGGTAAATGTGGCAATTAATCATAATGATCATTTCAGGTGATATCACTCAGATCAATTTATTATCTAAATTCCTCACAGCTTTTCTACCTAGAATGCCCGATCCAATACCTAGACTACCGTAAAAAGGTTTTCCAGACTGTTTTAAGAATCAGAAAAACAATGTGGCGACTCCATATAAAGCCTCATGCATCGTTTCTCCACATGACCGTGTGCACTGAAGCGTTTAACTCTACCACCAGACACAAGCACAGAGTGTGTATCCACACCGGGTTCTGCACTTAAGTATAAATCAAAAACTTAAGCATTTAAATGATATTAAATATTATATGTTTGCCTTGAAAATAATTCTGCACATAAAAAAAGAAAATCATATTGGAGCCAATGAATACCTTATTCCACTGCACATGAAAACAACTAATGAATACATATGTTTACTTTACAGCCCTTCATAACTTTGCATCAGTAACAGCCTAAAAATATTTAGCACATGCATGCACTGCAACCTTTATAGGACAGTGTGCTGCACACAACAGCAATGATACCAATGTTTATTGAGTTTATCGTCATATGCAAGTTTTCCCTTTTCTTGCCCCCTCCACAGGCAGGTTTAAATAGCAGCAGTCTGGCAGAAAGAAGCACACACAGAGCTCACAGGGACTCCGTGTGTTTCACAAAAGGATACATGGGCTCCAAACCAATTCTCCCTACTCGCCGCACGACTCCAGACTAAAGCTTTTTCAAACCTTTGTTTTTCCCCATCGCTAATTTTGGTTTCATTACATGCTGTTGAGCAGAGAGACATTGCAAAAGACATCGCAAAAGACAGATGGGATAAGATGCAACGGTCACGAGGTGGATTTGAACAGATGAGGCTGGGGGCTTGAGTCTGCTTGCGCACCTGGACAACTTAGAGTACGATCACAACCAACAACTGCCATGAATATAATGACAAGCTAAAAGATTGGGTTGGACGCACAGAGATGTTTTTTCATATTTTTTGTTCTGTTCTACAGCAGGGATATGCGTGATGGAAACAAACTTTTGCATTCTTGATTCCGATCTGGCTTTACCACAGAGTAACAGATAGTCTCTCTAGCATAAAGACAATTGCAAGCTAGCGGTGACTTATTTTTTCTGATAATATAATTCCACATTCATATTATTTCGTGTGGTCCGGTAATAGAGAGTGAATGGAAATGAGACAGGCAAAGCTTCCCTACACTCCCTCGCTCCTTCAACATTTCAGTCCACTAGCATTAATTTAATGCTTCAGCATTAATTTAATGCTTCATCTATCTAATATTGTAATCCTATAAAATTTTCTGCTATTGTAGTTTTGCCCATCACCACCCCTGAGTCATGAAGCGCAGACCCACAAGTCTATATTCCCACAGACTAAAACTCCAGACTCCACTCCCTCTTCTTCATTTATACAACTGCAAACTTTGTGCCTGTGTGTGTGTTTGGGGTGTGGGGGGGTGTGGGGGGCAGGGTGGAAGCAGGCAGGTTGAGGTTCAGTCTGTTGTGAATGATGCCTGATTCAATCCCCAGGGACATAAAGGGTGTAGTCTTATAACTGCACAGAAGGGAAAATACACACAAACATACAACACTTTCTCTGGCAGCACTTCCTGTCCCTCGGGAAGCGACGGCATGAGTGTGAGTGTGAGTGTGTGCGCGTGTGTGTGTTTGTTTGCTGGGGAGGTTAAGGCTGAAATGGAGATATTCAACAGAAACCAAGCCAGAGCACACACTGAAAACTAGTTCAGATAGAACACGGTACAGTACAGTAGCAAATTACTACATCAGAGAGCTAGACACTCCTGGTTTTCCAGCTGGATGAATTAACTGGAATCTGTCTCTTTATGGAAAATAGGCTGCAAATTACCACCTGAGATGAGCTTTGAGCCAGCGAGCCAGGATGCAGCCTCCCGACTTTTAATATGCATTAGATAACCTGATTTTGACATTTTATTAATAGGGAAACTGTCGGCACAGGGATACAGAATTCTTTATTTAATCACTGTTACATTACTATGGTGATTGTGTATCAAATGAAAAAAAAATGACACAATAATCAAATTTTTATGACAACGGCATATTAATGTATGTCAGAGAGAAAGAAGCTATTATTATGGCTATTATTCTGCCAGTGGGTTTACATGCCGCTGTGCTGCCCTTGAGAGAATCGATTGCATGGCATTGATATTCCTTTAGCATAAATAGTTGCACAACAACTAAAAGGCACGCACTTTCCTTAATAGGAACTTATCCCTCTCTGCCAATTACATCAATAATGGTTGAGTTAATAAACAAGTGTTGAAAATAGCGAGAAAAAAAAAAAGTGAGTAAATTGATCCCCCTGAGGATAAAATATTACATATATTTTCACATTAGACATTTTCTAAAAAAAATCTGATTTTTAAAAAAAAGATAATTACATCATCCACTTATTGCACGATATATGGACATGACCTTGATCATTTTTGCTGACCTCTATATTGCCCATTGTGTTTACATATGTGTTTGTTTACATAAGAATGTCGCCAGCATGATGCCAGCATGAGCAGCAGGGCTTTCCCTACCATTATAAGACTCTATGCGCAGCACTTCAGCGCCGTATGAACAGAAAACACGGTTTCCTGTGATCTCTGGTCACGCTGCCCCGGTCCTCTCGTCTGCTCTCTGTGTGGAGTTTCACCGTGGACGGGGTTCAGACAGCTCCTCTCGCCACACACGTACCCCTTTTCCACCTAAATGCACCGGGTGCTGGTTCAGAACCAGTGCTAGTGCCAGTTCGGAGTTGGTTCGACCGACGAGCCTTCTAAGAACCGGCTTGTGTTTCCACTGGCTACAGAGCAGCACAGAGCCAGGTCTTACGTGACCGTATACGTCACATCTTTCCCGGTAACGCTAGAGCGGCAGCGCCAAACACAAACACCGTCAATAATCGCAGACGTTGCGTTGCTATTTATGTTCGCCGTAGTTCGTACAGACGGAGATTACGAGCGAGAGTAACAGTACGTACATAACATTTATTTCTAACAATAACATGTCAACTTTAGCCTCGGCATCTTGCTACCCTCCTAGCATCAACTGTGCCGATAAACGATCACATTGCAGTTAAATGAAAATGTATTAAGCGTTGGTGTAACCCCACCCGCCGCAGTAAGCGGTGCTTACTTCTAGCCCAGCAACGAGTTGGTGCTACTGAAGAACCACTTTTCCTGGCTCCGAGCTGGTGCTTCGGCTGTGGAAACACAAAGAACCGATTTGAAACTAGGCTCTGGCTCCGAACTAGCACCAGTTCTGCCTCGGTGGAAAAGGGGTAACAGTGTTATCAACTACATATAGCTCTACTGACCCACTGCTACAAGGCTAGAAACAAGCTTTTTGGAGGCATTGAAACATTTTCTTCCTAGTGTGATAACTAGCATCCGCACTA
The DNA here is from genome assembly GCA_011952105.1 of Coreoperca whiteheadi. Classification (NCBI taxonomy): domain Eukaryota; kingdom Metazoa; phylum Chordata; class Actinopteri; order Centrarchiformes; family Sinipercidae; genus Coreoperca; species Coreoperca whiteheadi. The sequence goes on from CM022481.1 coordinate 10,634,365, forward strand.
TGGTAATGAGATTTGTTAAGACCCCCATTGTCAGGAATCTACAATGACGGAAGCAATTGTTTCAGTCTGCGGTTAAGGCTTTCTGTGCGTACTTACTAACCACTGTGCTTGTGAAATCCAGAAGCTGTAGTTTGAATTTTAATGTCAGTGTTCTGTTCCTGCTCCACCTCTGACCGCACCCAGCATCACGGATGGGTGCTCTGTTTGCACCTGTAACCACACCCACCAGTGACACCACAGTGTGCCGACACACCCTGGAGTACACGTCACTGCAGCACGGTGAGACGTTAAACCACTGGAGATCAGCAAAGACTAGGTTTTCAGGGGTTGTTAAGTTGCACTTTGACTAGAGGAGAAGAAAGGTTAAACCTCAAAATTGTTTACAAAAAAAAAAGTAAAAGCTCTGAGAAGAACTAGATTTCATATGTGCACAAATCTGAGGCCTTGCAAGTGGTACCGTGTAATTTACCTAGCTCCACTGTAAACTAGTTAAAAAGACAGAAACACAGCAGTATAACCTTTTTCACTATTCCTGGATATTATTTAACTCTTAAAAAGGAAAGGAAAAATGCTAATTGAAATTGTTTCATTTGATTCAGTCGGTGGCCTGAAGCACAGTAAAGAGGTATTAAAAAAAAAAAGCATTTTCAGTCCAACAAATACTGTATCTGGCTCCATTTCTCCAATGTATTTTCTGTCTGAAATTTGTATACTGAGCGAACAGGATTATCCTGTGGTGTTACATTGTGAAATTCACAGGTGAGTGTTTCTTTATAATCACACAAATTAAGAAAATGATGTTGAGGAGTGAGAATCAAAGTGTGAGATGAAAACTAATCTCTTTGGACGTGCAGGCACATGTGGAGGTGTCACACACACACACACACACACACACTCCTCAGTTTCACAGCTGGCAAAAGTAAATTGACGGCCCAAACTCAAACAGGATTATTATGTTGAGGCTGAGGAAAGTTCATCCTTCAGATGTTATTTATTCACTTGTTCTGAGATCAGAGAGGAAGAAGAAATAAGAGAACGTCTTGCAAAGTTGGTTTTGCCCCATCTGCAGAAAAGTCATTCTTTACATTATTGTTTTGTTGTTAAATATTCTATGAAATCAGCTTGTGCGTATTCCATTGCAACAACAAATGTGATTAGGATTCAGGTGCTTCTCTCTCTGCTCCTGACACACACACACACACACACACACACACACACACACACACAACCATGCACCTTGCTCTCTCCTTGTTTCCAATTCAAAACGGGAATTGTGTGGAGAGTCACTTGCAGAAGAAGAGGCTTCATTAATGCGTCGGCTTGATGACACTCTCTGATATCAATAATCAATCATGATGCTCCATGCTACGATGCAGTCAGTTAAGCACTGGTCCAAATCAATACAACAATGAAGTGGCTTGTCCCATGGGAACACCCTACTGCTTAGTCTGCTCAGTGGAGACTTTCCTCAGCTGGACATTAATCCCACAATGCTGGCTGCTCCTCAGCTGCTCATTTTTCTGAAAACTACTTCCACATCTTACTCCAGTTGGTGCTGCCGCACGTAGACATTGTTGGCTGAGCACGCACCTGGAAGTTTCCACAATGTCCTGCAACATCTTCGGCATGATAAACAAGAGCGTGTTGAAAATAAAACCACTGGTACAGGATAAATATGGAGGCGATAGACAAAATACTGTAATGTTGCTAGTCTGCAGTTCACATTCCGTTCAGCTGAGGCTTTAGGCTGACACACCACATTTCACACTTTTTTCCTACCAATGTACACTACTTCAAAGTCCGCTCAAGTGTTTACGTGCACACAGCTGGTTCGTGCTCTTGTTTACTCCTTGCATATATTACAAAGCACAAGCAGAAGTGCATTTGTCCTACAAATGTGACCCCTATTTGAAGCTCTGAAGTTTCAAGAGGTGAATAGTGATGGCTGGACCTTGGTTTACGTGATGATTGCGTCTGACTGCTAAGTCGGAGCTAACAGGTCAAAAATGCCATTCAATTAAAGCGTTGAATTGAAGAGATGTTTACATGTACGTAGCTTTCTGAATAATGCATTTGGTGTGTGCTTTTGTGAGTGCACTGTTGCTCACAGTACACACACTGTTGCATGTAAGCATGGGAGTGTGTGTGTGTGTGTGTGTGTGTGCGGTGTGTCTTAAGGGAACAGGGAGCTGCACAAGGTCATTAGCTTCACAGTGGTCCAGCTGTGTGATCTGGCCGAGGTACACACAGATCCGGTTTGACCTTGATGTTTAGCAGACGGCAGGGGTCTGTCTATTGCGTGGTGGTGTGGGTGGGGCCGGGGGGGGGGGGGGGGCTCTATAATCATTTTTTGTCCAACGTCTGACTGTGTGTACCAACCAAGTAATCATCACGAAAGATTAATATGTTTATAAAACTTTACACTCACACACCAGTTGTATATAGGACATAAGATAAATTTCAGAACAATAGTTTATTCGTGATGTTGTACAGCTTAGAGACAGTGGCACTGAAGAAAAGACAAGAGGCAGAGCTGGAGGTGGCCGAGCTTAAGATGTTGAGGTTCTCTTTGGGAGTGACGAGGACGGACAGGATCAGGAACGAGTCCATCAGAGGGACAGCTCATGTTAGATGTTTCGGAGATAAAGCCAGAGAGGCCAGATTGAGGTGGTTTGGACATGTTCAGAGGAGAGACTGTGAGTATATTGGTAGAAGGATGGTCTAGAGGAAGACCAAAGAGGAGATTTATGGATGTAGTGAGAGAGGACATGAAGTTAAATGGTGTGAGTAAAGAGGATGCAGAGGACAGGGTTAGATGGAGGCGCATGATTCGCTGTGGCGACCCCTGAAAGGGAGCAGCCGAAAGGAAAAGAAGAAGAAGATATTACATAGTACAGAGGTATTTTAAAAACATATATATTTTAAAGAATACATTTGTATTAATTTGTCAGCATTTTCTGCATTTGTTTATTTTGTATGTGTTTTGTTTTCTTCCTTGAATAAGGAAGGTAGGCCCCTGTCCACCCCCACCGCGCTGCAAGAGGGCCAGGCAGGGAGCCCCACATCCCATCGCTATAGTTTGACAGTGGTAATAAGTAGTATTTTACTTATTTAGCGCCAAGGGCTACTACACAAAGCCTGCCAGCTAACTTTAAGGAACAACCAAGGAAGTTAGGCCAGAGCTAACTGTAAGGAGAACAAAGAACTGAGGGACCAACTTCCTCCAATCGTCACAATCTGAATACTGGACTTGTCCTGGAACCTGGAACTTTAAAGCAACCACCTTTCTCGCCCTGGACTGGTAACAACTGGGCATAACATAACATGGTTTGTTTTACTTTGTTAATGTACAGAGTTGGTTCATTGAGCGTTATTGTTGTGAAGTGTTGTCACAGTTAGGTTATTTTGGTAGCCACATGCTAAGTTGATGTTAGTGATGTTTCACACAAACAGGATCTTGTATCCAACTAACTATCCTCTTAACTCCGCAACGTTTGTCCTACAGTTCACACATACACTTAAATGCGGCCTTTTAAAATGGCCGATTTTTAACAAACATGGCCTTCACCACCATTTTGAATTAGTTTAATAAATCACACACAGTTCTCTAGCTTAGTGCATTTAGAATTTAGATTTCATATTGTGTGTTTTTGCTTTTGCTTGTTTTAATAAATGATTTGGTTTCTAGTTAATTATTAAATCAATTGAGTTGGGCCAATGAATGATGCCATCGTCGATGGCTGACAGTCAACCACTGAGCCCTCTAACATCGATCAAGGAGCCACGCTACTCTTATAACAAATATGGAGGAAAGGTAAAGAAGGACCAGGTGAGTAGGTGAAGATGGGCTGTGAATGGGCTCAGATGTCAATTGTGCACCCCCGCAACAACGTCATCGTCATGTGCCAATTTGGTAGGCATCGCCCATCCCGATTAATCAGTTCCAAATTGATAGTTTGGTATATAATGACTCAGTTATTTGGATATCATTTTCTCTTCTTTAAGAGTGGTTCCACTGATGACGTCATTCATTAAAGTTATTTATGATTATCTTTGATCATTCTGATAGCCATAATTGATTGCACCTACAAAATGTGGTGCCGCTTTAATCAGCGTAAACCCTAATAGGAGTTAGTTACCAATTAGTTGTTATGAATGTAATCCGATTCTAGAGGGAAAATAGGGGAAGAGAGAAAAAAAAAAAAGGAAAAAGAGAAAGAAAACACTAATAATCCATCATGAGGCCAAAAACTAAAAGGGGGGCAATCAAATAAATAATCAAGTGTATAAATGAATAAATCCATTGATAACAATAATAATAATAATAATATGATAATTATGTGTGTACATACATATATAATTGCTTTACGAGTTATGTTAATAAACATAAATAGAAAGACAAGGAGGAGAAACATTTTATAAACGAAAAGCAAGATGACACTACGAATGAATAAATAAATAAGCCTGTATGCATTGTTGGTTGTATTGGGATATTTAGGAGGATATCATGGATGGGACCTGTGCTCATGTGCGTGGCATTAGTTTTTGGGTGAGCTGTGTGGCAACCGACTCTCAATCCCATGCATGAACCTTTAGTCCGGTTCCACCTTAAAATCCGGTGGCTCATCACTGCCTCTGCCGCCTATCAGAGCTCTGCACTGTTGCCATAGCAGCGATTCTGCGCTTTTCAGCTCTTTAGCTCAGTGACAGAGGTAGTGAGATAATGTAAACACTAGCAGCAACAAATGAAACTCCTACAAAAAAAAAGTGTTTGTTTGTGTATATTTTTTATGTTATGCAATTCTAAAGTATGATTGAGACCGAAGACCCTTTTCACAAGAGATACTTGACCTGTCACAGTAGGAAAAGCACAGGTGTTACTAATAACATTAATGTGGTGACAGTGAGCCAGTACGCCATAACAAAGTACTACCCCATTATGTACAGCGCGCATATTTTTGCGACTGAACCAGCCAAATCAGCCATCATTCATTTTACTATTTACACCTGTGTTTTTCCAACTGTCACATGTCATCTGTGAAAAGGGCCTATTATGTTACTAATATAATGTGAAATATTGTGTCAGTATGGTCAAATGAGAACGTACAAGTGCACGAATGTGACTCTTGATGCATGTTCATGCTTTTGCAGTATGATTTCCCTTGATGAACTAGAAAATACAGTAATATCTACTACTTCACTCTTCAAGCTTAATGAGTTCCACCGCAGATAAGAAACAGACAACCCTGACACCTCCTGAATGCATCCTAACCTTTGGTTAGCATCGTTCTATACGTCACATGGTGTGTATAAGTGCTACATTGCAACTGATACAATGTCTTCTGCAATCACATTCAATAAAATAACAGAAATGTAAGTTAATCACTGGTGAAGGCTTGCTCTGGGGTGTCATTGTGCAACATAAACTACAGTTTAATATGTTCTCAAAAAAAACCAATGTTTTTCTGTAGAACTTTGTTTATATATAAACTCTTGCCATCTCTCAACAGAGAAAGAAGTCTTGTCCTTGGGTGCTTTGTAGCCGGATTGGGGCCAGCTTGAGCGTGTATTCTCCCCTGTCCTCCACACAAACAAAATGTTCCATTGTACCTTCAGAATTTGACTGAATGAGCAACTTTCGTTAACTCCACCACCTGTGTCAGTTTCTCAACATCTGTATTCCTAAACCAAAGATGTAGGCAGCAGGGTTGGGTATCATTTGAATGTTTTCGATTCCCAGTTTCATTTTCAATATGTTAAAACAAAGTTAATAGAACAAATATCTTTGTTCTTTTAAGCGCTTACTTAGATTTTACTTATTTTAATGAAACAAGTCTTTTAAACTGAACATTCACAAAATAAATACTGACAATAAAAACATGTGATCCACATTTTCTTGTGGATGCTGTGGTTTTTGATACTCCTCGGTTTTCTCAATGGACATCAAACACTGAACAGTCTCGACACCATGCTGCCTTAAATGTTTGGTCAGATTTGATGTGCAACCTGACTTGCTGCTAATTAGCTTCCTGCATGCGTTGCACTTTGCTTTGTCTTTAAAGTGAAGCCATACTTTTACCATCTCTCACTACTGCTGTGACGTTAGCCATGCACGCTCGTATCTAAACAAAATGGACACGCAGCTAAGTTGATGCGTGACGGAGACAGGTCCTGGTGATAGCCATGTCCTTGCAGATATGTAGTTTTTGTTTGCAATAATAAAAAAAAAAAAAAGGGTCAACGCATTTAGGAACTGATAAGCAGAAGGGAAATGGAAAACTTTTAAATGGGTACCAGGTTCCTGGCATTTTGGATTTGGTTCTAACTTGGATCCGGTTTTCGGTTCCCAACCCTGTTAGGCAGTAACTTGGTCGGATGCAACATTTGCTCTCTAGCTGAGTCTAGAGACAAGAGCAGCAGAACATAGGTAAGGACAGAATGTGCGCTCGCTAGTAATCATCTCCTCAAGTGCTAATTGGGACTCCGTTGATTTACAGTGTGGCTCAATGTGCTCCACTCGTCACTCAATCACATGAATTTAACACAATACAGTACAGCAGCTGTTAAGACATCCACCCCCATCCCTCCACTAGTTCAATAAGAGCGATTCATTAATTTATTTATCCGGGCACTCGCAGGAGCAAGGCCATGGAGATACAGCGGAAGGAGCTTTTTAAAAATCAAGCTCCAGCTCCCAGCTGTCTGACTGATGTGCAGCAACGCATGTTTGTTTATCCAGGGTGCAGCTGCTAGAGGGCAAGGTGGGGAGGGAGGGAATTTCTCTCCCCCTGTTGCTCTCTCCATACACATTGAGAACAGTTGTTCGAAAAAAAAAAAAAAAAAAAAGGTAGGAGGATCTTGAACTTTTTCTAACGAGATCTAAAGCACTGGGTGTAATTAGAAGCTGTCTGGAATGAGGACAATTAAGTGCGGTTTTGGTGTCCCCCAGGGTTCTCTCAATGGGCCGAATTAGAAAACGGGTGCAAAAAGATTGATGAGTTCAATGTTTTCCAAGTTAGCAGGCTTATACACATAATTACACCATGGAAATGAATGGATCATCACGATACAAACTCAGGCGAGGGTATGCTAATTGCTCATCAAATGGGAAGGCTGCGGTGTCAGCTACACAACTGCAGTATTCACAGTAGAGCTGGGGAGGGGGCTCTGCTGCTCAGATTAATGTGATCCATCTTCCTTTTGTGTTTGTTCATTATTCTATATTCACACTGTAACCCCAGTTATCTATTCCTGCACTCTACGCCAGGCAGATGCACAAGGACGTTGCAGTACTTCTTACAGTCCTGTAACATGTCTGCCATTAAACACTGCTTCCATGTGATACAGGATTCCCCAGCCAATCGTCTGACATGTAATGAATGGTGGAGAAAGTTGAAATTATACATTAGCATAGCTGTCTTTCATTCCTTTCTGTGTGTGGCCATTTTCACGAAAGATGCAAAAAATGGAGTCGATTTGTTGCCGTCTGCCAATATTTTCATGCAACTCACTCCTCCTTGCATAGTTTACATTCAGCTTAACTTTCCCCAGGGTTTGCAGTGACACGGTCAGACGATGCAGAGTAGGACATTTTGTCACTGACATCAGTAAGTAATATTTAGTGGAGTGATCTTGGGGATAATGACATGACTAATTTGAATAAATCCCCTCTCTAAAGTATGGGGGTTATAATTATCATCAGAGGTTATAGGACTAGAGAAACAGCTGCCAGAGTGTCTGTTAAGTTGATGGGAGTCCAAATGAAACTTGGTTTAAAACGCGAGGCCATTAGACCGTTGATCATACTATTCTGATGTTCACTTTCAACATGCACACATTTCTCTCTTTTTTTGAAGTTGTATCTTACACAGTGAAATATATTCAGCACCGTCTGCCATGGTCCCCGCTTGACCCTGTGTAACTTACATGAGGACATTTCATTTTCTTGTATTGTATTTTTGGATTTCAATTCAGAATAAATATTCTAAATGACCCATCAGTGAAGTCATCTGTGTGCCTTAATGTCTGGATTGAAGATTGAACTTATCACCCACTGCAGAGTCGACCCAACTAATTTTCACTGCCCATCGGATCTTTGATATCCTCAGACTAAGCCCGAGGTGTCAGTGTTACAGGGGAGATGTTGTTGGCAATGGTCTACTTATCAAATCCCCAGGAATGGATGGCAAATCCCTTTTTCCCTGACCTTATCTGATATCTGTCCTGCAAGCCTTTCTGCACACTCATCCTGCATTGCATTAGACCATATGGCCGTCGGCTTACTGGGCTGGCGTGTATCCTTTCCTCCTTCCTCCCACATGAATAAGTGAGGAAGGGTTGTCTAGATCTCTTTAGATATCCTCTGGGATGCCCGGTCCTGCCTCGTGGAACACAGTCCATTTAGGTCAAAGGCATGATTCACACATTGGGTTTCAAGTGAAAAAGTTCGTGCAGATGCGACTACATATTTAATTACTTTTTCTATGGTTCAAGAGACATGCCAAGACACTAAAATACATGAACTGGAGTTAAAAAGAGCTGTGTTAAAATGAAGCAATTGAAGCAAAGTAAGATGATTTTAAATTTTCCAACAAAATAGATTCCAATGTGTTTACTGTGCCGGCTGCTACCAGGGGACACAAGGCTGCAATGTGGATGCCGGTTCAATGTGTCAATAAAGAGAAAATGACAACACAAAAAAAAGTCTTAATAGTGTTCAGAGGGAATGTCTTGAAATGTTTTGATGCTGCTAGGCAAAAACAAAGGCAGGAGTTTCAAAGATATCCATGAAAGGCATTGGTTGAAAGACACATCTGTGAGTACAGACATTAGGATGCCTCAAAACATTCCCAGTCACAGCCTGAATCAGTGATGTTGTGGATCACTTGCTATGAATATTTAGAATTGGAGGCAGTGCTGCTACATGTAAATATATTGACGACCACATAACGTAGCAGCAATCATGTAAAAAGCCAGGATGCATTCAGAGCTGCCATTACTGAGCAGTTGTTAGCACAATGCCAGATGGCAGCGAAAGGGAGACCGAGATAGGACAAGTAGTGGAAAACATGTATCCTCTTGTAGGCATAGCATGCAGTGGAGAGGGAGAGAAAGATAAGATGCTGTATTTATCCACGGGGGGGATTTCGCAGGTTACAACAGCAGTACACAAAAAAGCCACACGGTACAAAGAATAGTGATGAAACAATTAGTCTATTAATTGATCGACAGAAAATTTGTGGTTGAGTTATCGTACATTTTTAAAAATGCTAAAAAAATTTAAATAAAAACGTTCCCTACTTCCAGCTTCCCAATGGTGAATTAGGAAGAGCTGAGCATCTTTGGGTTTTGGGTTGGTGGTCAGACAAAATAAGCTATTTGAAGATAGAATGATTCATCAGTTTGTAAAGAAACTAATAGATTAACTGATAATGCATAACATCTTTATTTGCAACTCTACAGAGGAGGTAGAAGAAGAAGAAAAAAAAAAAAAACCCTCCACTACAGAAATTAAGGCAAAAAAAAAAAAAAATTAAAAAACCAGACGGGGGAGAAAAGGGGGGGAGGAAAATGAGGAGGTGCCTTT